>JASGCC010000261.1:0-324434 GCA_030067915.1 Hydractinia echinata
ATACTTAACGTGGCCTGGCGCTAAGGAAAAACGACTTAATACATCGTAGTCCATTGAGACTGAAAACGACTAGACCGATGGCCACATGTCTGGGCCGTGGAACCTCGTGATTACGTGTATAACTCCTTATTAGGCCGTAAAAGGCAATATTACAGGTTTGAAGGGGTGTGCACGTAGTTAGCAGCGTTCTAACTGCCTGGCGCTAAGGAAAACGACTTAATACATGTAGGCCATTGAGATTGAAAGGACTAGACCGATGGCCACCCTGTCTGGCCAGTGTGGTACACGTGATTTACGTGTAGGTTATCTTATTGGCTGTAAAAGGCCATATTACAGGCTTTGAAGGCCCGTGCACGTAGTTAGCAGCCTTCTAAGGGCCTGCCGCTAAGGAAAACGACTTAATACATCCTAGTCCATTGAGATTGACGGACTAGACGATGGCCACAATGTCTGGGCCCGTGGAACCTCGTGATTTACGTGTAGACTTCTTATATATGCCGTAAAAGCCATATTACAGGCTTTGAAGGCTGTGCACGTAGTTAGCAGCTTCTAAGGGCCGCGGGCTAAGGAAAACGACTTAATACATCCTAGTCCCTTGAGATGACAGGCTAGTCGATGGCCACATGTCTGGCCCGTATGGACCCTGTGATTTACGTGTAGACTCCTTATTATGGCTATAAAGGCCATATTACAGGCTTGAAGGCCTGTGCACGTAGTAAGCGCGCTGGCTCTAGCGTCTAGGCGCTAGAAAACACTTAATCACTCGTAGTCCATTGAGATTGAAAGACTAGACCATTGGCCAATGTCTGGGCCCGTGGAACCACGTGATTTACGTGTAGACTCTTATTATGCCGTAAAAGGCCATATTACAGGCTTTGAAAGCCTGTGCACGTAGTTAGCAGCTTCTAAGGCTAGCGCCTGCGCTAGAAAAAACGACTAATACATCGTAGTCCATTGAGATTGAAAGGACTAGACCATGGCCACATGTCTGGGCCCGTGGAACCCGTGATTTACGTGTAGACCTCCTATTATGCCGTTAAAGGCCATATTACAACTTTGAAGGCCGGCCACGTAGTTAGCAGCGTTCTAAGCCTGGCGCTAAGAAAAGACTTAATACATCGTAGTCCATTGGATGAAAGGACTAGACCGATGGTGCCACCTGTCTGGGCCCGTGGAACCCTAGTGATTTACTGTTAGACTCCTTATTAGGCTGCCGTAAAGGCAATTACAGGGTTTGAAAGGGCTGTGCACGTTAGTTAGCAGCGTTCTTAACGGCCTGGCGCTAGGAAAACGACCGTAATACATCGTAGTCCATTGAGATTGACAGGACTAGAACGATGGCCACAGTCCGGGCACGTAGAACCACGTGATTTATGTGTAGCTGCTATTAGGCTGTAAAAGGCCATATTACAGGCTTACAAGGCCTGTGCACGTAGTTAGCAGCGTTCTTAAGGTGCCTGCGCTTAAAGGAAACGACTTAAACATCGTGTCATTGAGATGACAGGACTAGATCGATGCCGACTGTCTGGCCCGTAGAACCACGGATTACGTGTAGACTCCTTATTATGCCGTAAAGGCCATATTACAGCTTGAAGGCCTGTGCACGTAGTTAGCAGCCTTCTAAGGGCGTGCGCTAAGGAAACGACTTAATACATCGAGTCCATTGAGACTGAAAGACAAGACAAGGCCACAGTCTGGGCCCGTGGAACCACGTGATTTACGTGTAGACTCCTTATTAGGCCGTAAAAGGCATATTACAGGGTTTGAAAGGGTGTGCACTTAGTTAGCAGCGTTCTAACGGCCTGGCGCTAAGGAAAACGACTTAATACATGTAGTCCATTGAGATTGAAAGGACTAGACCGATCCACAGTCTGGGCACGTGGACCACGTGATTTATGTGTAGCTACCTTATTGGCTGTAAAAGCATATCAGCTTACGAAGGGGCTGTGCACGTAGTTAGCAGCGTTCTAAGGGCCTGCCTAGGAAAACGACTTAATACATCGTAGTCCATTGGATGACAAGACTAGATCGATGGCCGACTGTCTGGGCCGTAGAACCACTGATTTACGTGTAGACTCTTATTAGCCGTAAAAGGCCATATTACAGGCTTTGAAGGCCGTGCACGTAGTTAGCAGCCTTCTAAGGGCCTCGCTAAGGAAAACGACTTAATACATCTAGTCCATGAGATTGGACAGGACTAGACGATGCACCATGTCTGGGCCCGTGGAACCACGTGATTTACGTGTAGACTCCTTATTAGGCCGTAAAGGCAATATTACAGGGTTTGAAGGTGTGCACGTAGTTAGCAGCGTTCTAACGGCCTGGCGCTAAGGAAAACGACTTAATACATCGTAGTCCATTGAGATTGAAAGGACTAGACCGATTGCCACAGTCTGGGCACGTGGAATCCATGTGATTTATGTGTAGGCCTCTATTAGGCTGTTAAAAGCCATATTACAGGGCTTAAAGGCCTGGCACGTTAGTTAGCAGCGTTCTAAGGCCTGGCGCTAAGGAAAACGACTTAATACATCGTAGTCCATTGAAATAACAGGACTAGACGATGGCCGACTGTCTGGGCCCGTAGAACCGTGAGTTACGTGTAGACTCCTTATTATGCCGATAAAGGCCATTACAGGCTTGAAGGCTGTGCACGTAGTTAGCAGCGTCTAAGGGCCTGGGCTAAGGAAAACGACTAATCATCTAGTCCATTGAGACTGAAATGAAAGACCAGCCACATGTCTGGGCCGTGGAACCCTGATTACGTGTAGACTCCTTATTAGGCCGTAAAAGGCATATTACAGGTTTGAAGGGTGTGCACTAGTTAGCAGCGTTCTAAGGCTGGCGCTAAGGAAACATTAATACATCGTAGTCCATTGAGATGAAGACTAGACCGATGGCCACATGTCTGGGGCCGTGAACCACGTGATTTACGTGTAGACTCCTTATTAGCCGTAAAAGGCATATTACAGGTTTGAAGGGTGTGCACGTAGTTAGCAGCGTTCTAACGCCTGGCGCTAAGGAAAACGACTTAATACATCGTAGCCATTGAGACTTGAAGGACATAGACCGATGGCCACTGTCTGGGCCCGTGGACCACGTGATTTACGTGTAGACTCTTATTTGGCGTAAAAGGCATATTACAGGTTGAAGGTGTGCACTAGTTAGCAGCGTTCTAAGGCCTGGCGCTAAGGAAAACGACTTAATACATCGTAGTCCATTGAGATTGAAAGACTAGACCGAGGCCACATGTCTGGGCCGTGGACCGTGATTTATTGTAGACTTCCTATTAGCCGTATAAAGGCATATTACAGGTTGAAGGGTGTGCACTAGTTAGCAGCGTTCTAAGGCCTGGCGCTAGGAAAACGACTTAATACATCGTAGTCCATTGAGATTGAAAACTAGACCGATGCGAAGCTGTCTGGGCAGTGGACCACGTGATTTACGTGTAGGCTCTTCTATTATGCCTGTAAACCATATCAGACTTTGAAGGCCTGTGCACGTAGTTAGCAGCGTTCTAAGGCCTGCAAGGAAAACGACTTAAACATCGTAGTCATTGAGATTGAAAGGACTAGACGATGCCACATGTCTGGCCCGTGAACCACTGATTACTGTGTAGACTTCTTATTATGCCGTTAAAAGGCAATATTACAGCTTTGAAGGCCTGTGCACGTAGTTAGCAGCGTTCTAAGGGCCTGGCGCTAAGGAAAACGACTTAATACATCCTAGTCCATTGAGATGAAGGCTAGACGATGCCACACTGTCTGGGCCCGTGGAACCACGTTATTTACGGTAGACTCCTTATTAGGCCGTAAAAGGCAATATTACAGTTTTGAAGCGTGTGCACGTAGTTAGCAGCGTTCTAAGCCTGGCGCTAAGGAAAACGACCTAATACATCGTAGTCCATTGAGATTGAAAGGACTAGACGATGGGCACCAGTCTGGGCCGTGGACCAGTGATTTAGTGTAGGCTCCTCTATTAGGCGTAAAAAGCCATATTACAGGCTTAAAGGCCTGGCACGTAGTTAGCAGCGTTCTAAGGGCCTGGCGCTAAGGAAAACGACTTAATACATCGTAGTCCATTGAGATTGAAAGGACTAGATCGATGGCCACTGTCTGGCCCGTGAACCCGTGATTTACGTGTTAGGACTCCTGTATTAGCCGTAAAGGCCATATTACAGGCTTGAAGGTGTGTGCACGTAGTTAGCAGCGTTCTAAGGGCCTGGCGCTAAAGGAAACGACTAATACATCGTAGTCCATTGGGACTGAAAAGACAAGACCAGGCCACATGTCTGGGCCGTGGAACCTCTGATTTACGTGTAGACTCCTTATTAGCCGTAAAAGGCAATATTACAGGTTTGAAGGGGTGTGCACGTAGTTAGCAGCGTTCTAACGCCTGGCGCTAAGAAAACGACTTAATACATCGTAGCATTGAGATTGAAAGGACTAGACGATGGCCACCTGTCTGGCCCGTGGACCACGTGATTTAGTGTAGTTATCTATTGGCGTAAAAGGCCATATTACAGGCTGAAGGCCTGTCACGTAGTTAGCAGCGTTCTAAGGGCCTGGCGCTAAGGAAAACGACTTAATACATCGTAGTCCATTGAGACTGAAGACAGACCAAAGGCCACTGTTCTGGGCCCGTGGAACCTCGTGATTTACGTGTAGACTCCTATAATAGGCCGTAAAAGGCAATATTTCAGGTTTGAAGGTGTGCACTTAGTTAGCAGCGTTCTAACGGCCTGGCGCTAAGGAAAACGACTTAATACATCGTAGTCCATTGAGATTGAAAAGACTAGACCGATGGCCACACAGTCTGGGCACGTGGATCCACGTGATTTATGTGTAGGCTCTCTATTATGCTGTAAAAGCCATATCAGACTTAGAAGGCCTGTGCACGTAGTTAGCAGCGTTCTAAGGGCCTGCCCTATGGAAAACGACTTAAACATCGTAGTCCATTGCGATGACAGGACTAGATCGATGGCCGACTGTCTGGCCCGTTAGAACCCTTGAGTTACGTGTAGACTCCTTATTTGACCGTAGAAAAAGCCATATTACAGGCTTTGAAGGCTGTGCACGTAGTTAGCAGCCTTCTAAGGCCTGCGCTAAAGAAAACGACTTAATACATCCTGTCCATTGAGATTGAAGGCTAGACGATTGGCCACATGTCTGGGCCCGTGGAACCACGTGATTTACGGTAGACTCCTTATTAGGCCGTAAAAGGCCATATTACAGGCTTTGAAGGCTGTTCACGTAGTTAGCAGCGTTCTAAGGCCTGGCGCTAAGGAAACGACTTAATACATCGTAGTCCATTGAGATGACAGGACTAGATCGATGGCCGACTGTCTGGCCCGTAGAACCACGGATTACGTGTAGACTCCTTATTATGCCGTAAAGGCCATATTACAGGCTTGAAGGGCCTGTGCACGTAGTTAGCAGCGTTCTAAGGGCCTGCGCTAAGGAAAACGACTTAATACATCGTAGTCCATTGAGATGAAAGGACAGATCAACAGGCCACATGTCTGGGCCCGTGGCCAACCTCGTGATTTACGCGTAGACTCCCAATTAGGCCGTAAAAGGCCATATTACAGGGTTGAAAGGTGGTGCCATTAGTTAGCAGCGTTTCTAACGGCTGGTCGCTAAGGAAACGACTTAATACATCGTAGTCCATTGAGATGACAAGGACTAGACGAATGCCCAGCAAGTCTGGGCACGTGGATCCCACGTGATTAATGTGTAGGCTCACCATTATGCCTGTAAAATGCCATACTGCAGACTTTAGAAGCCTGTGCACGTAGTTAGCAGGCGTTCTAAGGCCTGGCACTATGGGAAAAACGATCTTTAAGACATCGTAGTCCAATTGCGATTGACAGGACTAGATCGATGGCGGACTGTCTGGGCCCGGTAGAACCCACTTGAGTTACGTGTTAGACTTCTTATTATGCCGTAGAAAGCCATATACAGGCTTTGAAGGCCTGTGCACGTAGTTAGCAGCCTTCTAAAGGGCCTGCCGCTAAGGAAACGACTTAATACATCCTCAGTCCATAGAGATTGACAGGCCTAGATCGATGGCCACATGTCTGGGCCGTTGGAACCACGTGATTACGTTGTTAGACTCCGTATTAGGCGGCGTAAAAGGCAATATGTACAGGGTTTGGAAGGGGGTGTGGCACGGTAGGTTAGGCAGCGTTCTAAGGGCCTGGCGCTAAGGAAAACGACCTTAATACATCGAGTCCATTGAGATTGAAAGGACTAGACCGATGGCCAACCATGTCTGGGCACGTTGGAATCCATGTGATTTATGTGTAGGCTCTCTATTAGGCTGTAAAACGCCATATTACAGGGTTTGAAAGGGTGTGCACTTAGTTAGCAGCGTTCTAACGGCCTGGCGCTAAGGAAAACGACTTAATACATCGTAGTCCATTGAGACTGAAAGGACTAGACCGATGGCCACATGTCTGGGCCTGTGGAACCACGTGATTTACGTGTAGACTCCTTATTAGGCCGTAAAAGGCAATATTACAGGGTTTGAAGGGGTGTGCACGTAGTTAGCAGCGTTCTAACTGCCTGGCGCTAAGGAAAACGACTTAATACATGGTAGACCATTGAGATTGAAAGGACTAGACCGATGGCCACCTGTCTGGCCACGTGGTACCACGTGATTTACGTGTAGGTTATCTATTGGGCTGTAAAAGGCCATATTACAGGCATTGAAGGCCTGTGCACGTAGTTAGCAGCCTTCTAAGGGCCTGCCGCTAAGGAAAACGACTTAATACATCGTAGTCCATTGAGACTGTAAAGACAAGACCAAAGGCCACATGTCTGGGCCCGTGGAACCTCGTGATTTACGTGTAGACTCCTAATTAGGCCGTAAAAGGCAATATTACAGGGTTTGAAAGGGTGTGCACTTAGTTAGCAGCGTTCTAACGGCCTGGCGCTAAGGAAAACGACTTAATACATCGTAGTCCATTGAGACTGAAAAGACAAGACCAAAGGCCACATGTCTGGGCACGTGGAACCTCTTGATTTACGTGTAGACTCCTTATTAGGCCGTAAAAGGCAATATTACAGGGTTTGAAGGGGTGTGCACGTAGTTAGCAGCGTTCTAACTGCCTGGCGCTAAGGAAAACGACTTAATACATGGTAGACCATTGAGATTGAAAGGACTAGACCGATGGCCACCTGTCTGGCCACGTGGTACCACGTGATTTACGTGTAGGTTATCTATTGGGCTGTAAAAGGCCATATTACAGGCATTGAAGGCCTGTGCACGTAGTTAGCAGCCTTCTAAGGGCCTGCCGCTAAGGAAAACGACTTAATACATCGTAGTCCATTGAGACTGTAAAGACAAGACCAAAGGCCACATGTCTGGGCCCGTGGAACCTCGTGAGTTACGTGTAGACTCCTAATTAGGCCGTAAAAGGCAATATTACAGGGTTTGAAAGGGTGTGCACTTAGTTAGCAGCGTTCTAACGGCCTGGCGCTAAGGAAAACGACTTAATACATCGTAGTCCATTGAGATTGAAAAGACTAGACCGATGCACAGCAGTCTGGGCACGTGGATCCACGTGATTTATGTGTAGGCTCTCTATTATGCTGTAAAATGCCATACTGCAGACTTAGAAGGCCTGTGCACGTAGTTAGCAGCGTTCTAAGGGCCTGGCACTATGGAAAACGACTTAAGACATCGTAGTCCATTGCGATTGACAGGACTAGATCGATGGCCGACTGTCTGTGCCCGTAGAACCACTTGAGTTACGTGTAGACTTCTTATTATGCCGTAGAAAGCCATATTACAGGCTTTGAAGGCCTGTGCACGTAGTTAGCAGCCTTCTAAGGGCCTGCCGCTAAAGAAAACGACTTAATACATCCTCGTCCATTGAGATTGACAGGCCTAGATCGATTGCCGCATGTCTGGGCCCGTGGAACCACGTGATTTACGAGTAGACTCCTTATTAGGCCGTAAAAGGCCATATTACAGGCTTTGAAGGCCTGTCCACGTAGTTAGCAGCGTTCTAAGGGCCTGGCGCTAAAGAAAACGACTTAATACATCGTAGTCCATTGAGATTGAAAGGACTAGACCATTGGCCACATGTCCGGGCCCGTGGAACCACCTGATTTATGTGTAGACTCCTTATTATGCCGTAAAAGGCCATATTACAATCTTTGAAGGCCCGGCCACGTAGTTAGCAGCGTTCTAAGGGCCTGGCGCTAATGAAAACGACTTAATACATCGTAGTCCATTGGGACTGAAAAGACTAGACCGATGGCCACCTGTCTGGGCCCGTGGAACCTCGTGATTTACGTGTAGACTCCTTATTAGGCCGTAAAAGGCAATATTACAGGGTTTGAAAGGGTGTGCACTTAGTTAGCAGCGTTCTAACGGCCTGGCGCTAAGGAAAACGACGTAATACATCGTAGTCCATTGAGATTGAAAGGACTAGACCGATGGCCACAAGTCTGGGCACGTGGATCCACGTGATTTATGTGTAGGCTGTCTATTAGGCTGTAAAAGGCCATATTACAGGCTTACAAGGCCTGTGCACGTAGTTAGCAGCGTTCTAAGGGCCTGGCGCTATGGAAAACGACTTAATACATCGTAGTCCATTGCGATTGACAGGACTAGATCGATGACCGACTGTCTGGGCCCGTAGAACCGCGTGAGTTACGTGTAGACTCCTTATTATGCCGTAGATGGCCATATTACAGGCTTTGAAGGCCTGTCCACGTAGTTAGCAGCGTTCTAAGGGCCTGGCGCTAAAGAAAACGACTTAATACATCGTAGTTCATTGAGATTGAAAGGACTAGACCATTGGCCACATGTCTGGGCCCGTGGAACCACGTGATTTATGTGTAGACTCCTTATTATGCCGTAAAAGGCCATATTACAATCTTTGAAGGCCCGGCCACGTAGTTAGCAGCGTTCTAAGGGCCTGGTACTAATGAAAACGACTTAATACATCGTAGTCCATTGCGACTGAAAAGACTAGACCGATGGCCACCTGTCTGGGCCCGTGGAACCTCGTGATTTACGTGTAGACTCCTTATTAGGCCGTAAAAGGCAATATTACAGGGTTTGAAAGGGTGTGCACTTAGTTAGCAGCGTTCTAACGGCCTGGCGCTAAGGAAAACAACGTAATACATTGTAGTCCATTGAGATTGAAAGGACTAGACCGATGGCCACAAGTCTGGGCACGTGGATCCACGTGATTTATGTGTAGGCTGTCTATTAGGCTGTAAAAGGCCATATTACAGGCTTACAAGGCCTGTGCACGTAGTTAGCAGCGTTCTAAGGGCATGGCGCTATGGAAAACGACTTAATACATCGTAGTCCATTGCGATTGACAGGACTAGATCGATGCCCGACTGTCTGGGCCCGTAGAACCGCGTGATTTACGTGTAGACTCCTTATTAGGCCGTAAAAGGCAATATTACAGGGTTTGAAGGGGTGTGCACGTAGTTAGCAGCGTTCTAACGGCCTGGCGCTAAGGAAAACGACGTAATACATCGTAGTCCATTGAGAATGAAAGGACTAGACCGATTTCCACATGTCTGGGCCCGTGGAACCACGTGATTAACGTGTAGACTCCTTATTAGGCCGTAAAAGGCAATATTAGAGGGTTTGAAGGGGTGTGCACGTAGTTAGCAGCGTTCTAACGGCCTGGCGCTAAGGAAAACGACGTAATACATCGTAGTCCATTGAGATTGAAAGGACTAGACCGATGGCCACCAGTGTGGGCACGTGAATCCACGTGATTTATGAGTAGGCTCTCTATTAGGCTGTAAAAGGCCATATTACCGGCTTAGAAGGCCTGTGCACGTAGTTAACAGCGTTCTAAGGGCCTGCCGCTAAGGAAAACGACTTAATACATCGCAGTCCATTGAGAATGACAGGGCTATATCGATGGCCGACTGTCTGGGCCCGTAGAACCACGTTAGTTACGTGTAGACTCCTTATTACGCCGTAGAAGGCCATATTAGAAGCATTCAAGGCCTGTGCACGTAGTTAGCAGCCTTCTAAGGGCCTGCCGCTAAGGAAAACGACTTAATACATCGTAGTCCATTGAGACTGAAAAGACAAGACCAAAGACCACATGTCTGGGCCCATGCAACCACGTGATTTACGTGTAGACTCCTTATTAGGCCGTAAAAGGCAATATTACATGCTTTGAAAGACTGTGCACGTAGTTAGCCGCGTTTTAAGGGCCTGCCGCTAAGGATAACGACTTAATACATGCTAATCCATTGAGACTGAATGGAATAGACCGATGGCCATCGGTCTGGGCCCGTGCAACACGTGATTTACGTGTAGACTCCTTATTAGGCCGTAAAAGGCAATATTACATGCTTTTGAAAGACTGTGCACGTAGTTAGCAGCGTTCTAAGGGCCTGGCGCTAAGGAAAACGACTTAATACATCCTAGTCCATTAAGATAGACGGGACTAGATCGATGGCCGCCTGTCTGTGCCCGTAGAACCACGGGATTTACGTGTAGACTCCTTATTATGCCGTAAAATGCCATATTACAGGCTTTGAAGGCCTGTGCACGCAGTTAGCAGCGTTCTAAGGGCCTGGCGCTAAGGAAAACGACTTAATACATCGTAGTCCATTGAGACTGTAAAGACAAGATCAAAGGCCACATGTCTGGGCCCGTGGAACCTCGTGATTTACGCGTAGACTCCCAATTAGGCCGTAAAAGGCAATATTACAGGGTTTGAAAGAGTGTGCACTTAGTTAGCAGCGTTCTAACGGCCTGGCGCTAAGGAAAACGACTTAATACATCGTAGTCCATTGAGATTGAAAGGACTAGACCGATGCACAGCAGTCTGGGCACGTGGATCCACGTGATTTATGTGTAGGCTCTCTATTATGCTGTAAAATGCCATACTGCAGACTTAGAAGGCCTGTGCACGTAGTTAGCAGCGTTCTAAGGGCCTGGCACTATGGAAAACGACTTAAGACATCGTAGTCCATTGCGATTGACAGGACTAGATCGATGGCCGACTGTCTGGGCCCGTAGAACCACTTGAGTTACGTGTAGACTTCTTATTATGCCGTAGAAAGCCATATTACAGGCTTTGAAGGCCTGTGCACGTAGTTAGCAGCCTTCTAAGGGCCTGCCGCTAAGGAAAACGACTTAATACATTCCTAGTCCATTGAGATTGACAGGCTTAGATCGATTGCCACATGTCTGGGCCCGTGGAACCACGTGATTTACGAGTAGACTCCTTATTAGGCCGTAAAAGCCATATTACAGGCTTTGAAGGCCTGTCCACGTAGTTAGCAGCGTTCTAAGGGCCTGGCGCTAAAGAAAACGACTTAATACATCGTAGTCCATTGAGATTGAAAGGACTAGACCATTGGCCACATGTCTGGGCCCGTGGAACCACGTGATTTATGTGTAGACTCCTTATTATGCCGTAAAAGGCCATATTACAATCTTTGAAGGCCCGGCCACGTAGTTAGCAGCGTTCTAAGGGCCTGGCGCTAATGAAAACGACTTAATACATCGTAGTCCATTGCGACTGAAAAGACTAGACCGATTGGCCACCTGTCTGGGCCCGTGGAACCTCGTGATTTACGTGTAGACTCCTTATTAGGCCGTAAAAGGGCAATATTACAGGGTTTGAAAGGGTGTGCACTTAGTTAGCAGCGTTTAACGGCCTGGCGCTAAGGAAAACGACGTAATACATCGTAGTCCATTGAGATTGAAAGGAATAGACCGATGGCCACAAGTCTGGGCACGTGGATCCACGTGATTTATGTGTAGGCTGGTCTATTAGGCTGTAAAAGGCCATATTACAGGCTTACAAGGCCTGTGCACGTAGTTAGCAGCGTTCTAAGGGCCTGGCGCTAAGGAAAACGACTTAATACATCGTAGTCCATTGAGATTGACAGGACTAGATCGATGGCCGACTGTCTGGGCCCGTAGAACCGCGTGAGTTACGTGTAGACTCCTTATTATGCCGTAGATGGCCATATTACAGGCTTTGAAGGCCTGTCCACGTCGTTAGCAGCGTTCTAAGGGCCTGGCGCTAAAGAAAACGACTTAATACATCGTAGTTCATTGAGATTGAAAGGGACTAGACCATTGGCCACATGTCTGGGCCCGTGGAACCACCTGATTTATGTGTAGACTCCTTATTATGCCGTAAAAGGCCATATTACAATCTTTGAAGGCCCGGCCACGTAGGTAGCAGCGTTCTAAGGGCCTGGTGCTAATGAAAACGACTTAATACATCGTAGTCCATTGCGACTGAAAAGACTAGACCGATGGCCACCTGTCTGGGCCCGTGGAACCTCGTGATTTACGTGTAGACTCCTTATTAGGCCGTAAAAGGCAATATTACAGGGCTTGGAAAGGGTGTGCACTTAGTTAGCAGCGTTTCTAACGGCTTGGCGCTAAGGAAAACGACGTAATACATCGTAGTCCATTGAGATTGAAAGGACTAGACCGATGGCCACAAGTCTGGGCACGTGGATCCACGTGATTTATGTGTAGGCTGTCTATTAGGCCTGTAAAAGGCCATATTACAGGCTTACAAGGCCTGTGCACGTAGTTAGCAGCGTTCTAAGGGCATGGCGCTATGGAAAAACGACTTAATACATCGTAGTCCATTTGAGATTGACAGAACTAGATCGATTGCCCGACTGTCTGGGCCCGTAGAACCGCAGGTGAGTTACGTGTAGACTCCTTATTATGCCGTAGATGGCCATTATTACAGGCATTGAAGGTCTGTGCACGTAGTTAGCAGCGTTCTAGAGGGCCTGGGGCTAAGGAAAACGGACGTAATGCATCGTAGTTCCATTGAGACTAAAAGGACTAGACCGATGGCCACATGTCTGGGCCTGTGGAACCACCGTGATTTACGTGTAGACTCCTTATTAGGCCGTAAAAGGCAATATTACAGGGTTTGAAGGGTGTGCACGTAGTTAGCAGCGTTCTAACGGCCTGGCGCTAAAGAAAAGGACTTAATACATTCGTAGTCCATTGACATTGACGGGACTGAGATCGATGGCCGCCTGTCTGGGCCGGTAGAACCACGTGATTTACGTGTAAGACTCCTTATTAGGCCGTAAAAGGCAATATTACAGGGGTTTGAAGGGGTGTGCACGTAGTTTAGCAGCGTTTCTAACGGCCTGGCGCTAAGGAAACGACGTAATACATCGTAGTCCATTGAGAATGAAAGGACTAGACCGATTTCCACATGTCGGGGCCCGTGGAACCACGTGATTAACGTGTAGACTCCTTATTAGGCCGTAAAAGGCAATATTAGAGGGTTTGAAGGGGTGTGCACGTAGTTAGCAGCGTTCTAACGGCCTGGCGCTAAGGAAAAATGACGTATTACATCGTAGTCCATTGAGATTGAAAGGACTAGACCGATGGCCACCAGTGTGGGCACGTGAATCCACGTGATTTATGAGTAGGTTCTCTATTAGGCTGTAAAAGGCCATATTACCGGCTTAGAAGGCCTGTGCACGTAGTTAACAGCGTTCTAAGGGCCTGCCGCCTAAGGAAAACGACTTAATACATCGCAGTCCATTTGAGAATGACAGGGCTATATCGATGGCCGACTGTCTGGGCCCGTAGAACCACGTTAGTTACGTGTAGACTCCTTATTATGCCGTAGAAGGCCATATTAGAAGAATTCAAGGCCTGTGCACGTAGTTAGCAGCCTTCTAAGGGCCTGCCGCTAAGGAAAACGACTTAATACATCGTAGTCCATTGAGACTGAAAAGACAAGACCAAAGACCACATGTCTGGGCCCATGCAACCACGTGATTTACGTGTAGACTCCATATTAGGCCGTAAAAGGCAATATTACATGCTTTGAAAGACTGTGCACGTAGTTAGCAGCGTTCTAAGGGCCTGGCGCTAAGGAAAACGACTTAATACATCCTAGTCCATTAAGATAGACGGGACTAGATCGATGGCCGCCTGTCTGTGCCCGTAGAACCACGGGATTTACGTGTAGACTCCTTATTATGCCGTAAAATGCCATATTACAGGCTTTGAAGGCCTGTGCACGCAGTTAGCAGCGTTCTAAGGGCCTGGCGCTAAGGAGAACGACTTAATACATTGTAGAGCATTGAGATGTGGCCAATGGTCTAGTCCTTTCAATCTCAATGGACAAGGATGTATTAAGTCTTTTTCCCGAGCCCCAGGCCCTAAGAAGTTAGAACTTAAGGCCCTTAGACGCTGCTAACTACGTGGAATTCAAAGCCTGTAATACCGCCGTTTTTACGCCCCGTAATAAGGATGTCTACTCCGTAATCACCTGGTCCACGGGCCCAGATATGGGTCATCGGTCTAGTCCCGTTTTCAACTTCAATGGACTACGATGTATTAGGTTGTTTTCCTTAGCGCCAGGCCCTTAGAACTCTGCTTACTACGTGGACTTCAAATCCTGTAATATGGCCTGTTACGGCCCTAATAGGAGTCTACACGTAAAATCACGTGGTTCCACGGGCCCAGACATTGTGGCCAATGGTCTAGTCCCTTTTCAACATCAATGGACTACGATGTATTAAGTCGTTTTCACTGAACGCCAGGGCCAAAGAACTCAGGAACTTAAGGCCCCTTTAGGAACGCTTGCTAACTACGCCTGCCACAGGCCTTAAAAGCTTGTTAATATGGCCTTTTTACGGCATAATGAGGAGTCTACCACGTAACTCACGTGCTTCTACGGGCCCAGGACAGTCGGCCATCGATCTAGTCCTGTCATTCTCAAAGGACTACGATGTATTAATTGTTTTCCTTAGCGCCAGCGCCCTTAGAAACGCTGCTAACTACGTGCACAGGCCTTGTAAGCTGTAATATGGCCTTTTACAGCAGCCTAATAGAGCAGCCTACACATAAATCACGTGGAATCCACGTGGCCAGACTTGTGGCCATCGGTCTAGTCCTTTCAATCTGAATGGACTACGATGTATTACGTCGTTTTCCTGAGCGCCAGGCCCTATGAACGCTGCTAACTACGTGCACAGGCCTTCAAAGCCTGTAATATGGCCTTTTTACGGCCTAATAAGTAGTCTACACCTAAATCACGTGGGTTCCACGTGCCCAGACCAGGTAACAATTGGTCTAGTCCTTTCAGTTCTCAATGGACTACGATGCATTACCTCGTTTTCCTGAGCGCCAGGCCCTAAGAACGCTGCTAACTACGTGCACAGGCCTTCAAAGCCTGTAATATGGCCTTTTACGGCCTAATAAGGAGTCTACACCTAAATCACGTGGTTCTCACGTGCCCAGACCGGTAACCATTGGTCTAGTCCTTTCAGCCTCAATGGACTACGATTATTAAGTCGTTTTTCCTTAGCGCCAGGCCCTTAGAACGACGCTAACTACGTGCACAGGCCTTCTAAGCCTGTAATATTTGGCCTTTTACAGCCTAATAGATAACCTACACGTAAATCACGTGGTTCCACGAGCTCGGACTAAGCCTGTAATATGGCCTTTTACAGCCTATAGATAAACTACACGTAAATCACGTCGGGTACCACGTGGCCAGACAGGTGGCCATCGGTCTAGTCCTTTCAATCTCAATGCGTCTACGATGTATTAAGTCGTTTTCCTTAGCGCCAGGCCGTTAGAACGCGTCTTAACTACGGGCACAGGCCTTCAAAGCCTGTAATATGGCTTTTACTGCCTAATAGAGAGCTTACACGTAAATCACGTGGTTCCGCGTGCCCAGACAGGTCGTCATCGGTCTAGTGCTTTCAGTCTCAATGGACTACGATGTATTAAGTCGTTTTACTGAGCACCAGGCCCTAAGAACGCTGCTAACTACGTGCACAGGCCTTCAAAGCCAGTAATATGGCCTTTTACAGCCTAATAGAGAGCTTACACGCAAATCACGTGGTTCCACGTGGCCAGAAAGGGGCCATCGGTCTAGTCTTTTCAGTCTCAATGGACTACGATGTATTAAGTCGTTTTCCTGAGCGCCAGGCCCTTAGAAGGCTGCTAACTACGTGCACAAGCCTTCAAAGCCTGTAATATGGCATTTTACAGCCTAATAGAGAGCCTACACATAAATCACGTGGATCCACGTGCCCAGACTGCTGGTCATCGGTCTAGTCCTTTCAATCTCAATGGACTACGATGTATTAAGTCGTTTTCCTTAGCGCCAGGCCGTTCGAACGCTGCTAACTAAGTGCCACACCCTTACAAACCCTGTAATATTGCCTTTTACGGGCCTAATTAGGTAGTCTACACGTACAATCACGAGGTTCCACGAGCCCAGACATGTGGCCTGTTGGTCTTGTCTTTACAGTCTCAATGGCACTACGATGTATTATGTCGTTTTCCTTAGCGGCAGCGCCCTTAGAAGCCTGGCTAACTACGTGCACAGGCCCTTCATTGCCTGTAATATGGCCTTACTACGGCCATAATAAGGAGGTCTACACGTTAACTCACGTGGTTCTACGGGCCCAGACAGTTCGGCCGTCGATCTAGTCCTGTCATTTGCAATGGACTTATCGATGTATTAAGTCGTTTTCCTTAGCGCCAGGCCCTTAGAACGCTGCTAACTACGTGCACAGGCCTTGTAAGCCTGTAATATGGCCTTTTACAGCCTAATTAGAGAGCCTACACCATAAATCAGGTGGATCCACGTGGCCAGACTTGTGCGCCATCGGTTCTAGTCCTTTCACAGTCTTAATGGGACTACGATGTATTACGTCGTTTCCTCAGCGCCAGGCCCTTAGAACGCTGCTAACCTACGTGCACAGGCCTTCAAAGCCTGTAATATGGCCTTTTTACGGCGCCTAATAAGGAGTCTACACCTAAATCACGTGGTTTCCACGTGCCCAGACCGGTAGCCAATGGTCTAGTCCTTTCAGTCTCAATGGACTACGATGTATTAAGTCGTTTTCCTTAGTGCCAGGCCTCTTAGAACGATGCTAACTACGTGCACAGGCCTTCTAAGCCTGTAATATGGCCTTTTACAGCCTAATAGATAACCTACAACGTAAATCACGTGGTACCACGTGGCCAGACAGGTGGCCATCGGTCTAGTCCTTTCAATCTCAATGGTCTACGATGTATTAAGTCGTTTTCTTTAGCGCCAGGCCGTTAGAACGCTGCTAACTAAGTGCACACCCTTTCAAACCCTGTAATATTGCCTTTTACGGCCTAATAAGGAGTCTACACGTAAATCACGAGGTTCCACGGGTCCAGACAGGTGGCCATCGGATGTAGTCCTTTCAGTCGCAATGGACTACGATGTATTAAGTCGTTTTCCTTAGCGCCAGGCCCTTAGAACGCTGCTAACTACGTGGCCGGGCCTTCAAAGATTGTAATATGGCCTTTTACGGCATAATAAGGAGTCTACACGTAAATCACGTGGTTCCACGGGCCTAGACATGTGGCCAATGGTCTAGTGCTTTCAATCTCAATGGACTACGATGTATTTAGTCATTTTCCTGAGCGCCACGCCCTAAGAACTTAGAACTTAAGGCCCTTAGAACGATGCTAACTACGTGCACAGGCCTTCAAAGCCTGTAATATGGCCTTTTATGGTATAATAAGGATTCTACACGTAAATCACGTGGTGCACGTGCCCAGACAGATGGCCATCGGTCTAGTCCTTTCAGTCTCAATGGACTACGATATATTAAGTCGTTTTCCTGAGCGCCAGGCCCTAAGAACGCTGCTAACTACGTGCACGGGCCTTCTAAGCCTTTAATATGGCCTTTTACAGCCTAATAGAGAGCTTACACGTAAATCACGTGGTTCCACGTGCCCAGACAGGTGGCCATCGGTCTAGTCCTGTCAGTCTCAATGGACTACGATGTATTAAGTCGTTTTCCTGAGCGCCAGGCCCTAAGAACGCTGGCCTATATTGACGTCGACGCAAGCAATGTCTCGAACGTTGACTCACTCCTGTGGGGTCCATTGTTTTTCAAAAGTCTACTTTCGAAAAGGTGCCAATGGCTACTTCGAAAAGGCGCCAATGGCTACTTTTGAAAAGGCGCCAATGGCCACTTTAAAGAAAAAAAAAGAACGACTACAGTTAACTCCCGGTAACTCGAACCTCTCCAAGGACCAGAGAAAACAGTCGACTTACCAAATGTTCAACTTAAGCAAAGCTCCCGTTAATTCGAACTTATTACAAAAATGAGATATTAGTTCGAGTTAAGGCGATTTTTTTCTTGTAAAGAAGTAACTTTTTTACGTGCAAGAATTTATTTATTTTGTAACCTTTTTTTCCACTTCTCCAGCCATCCATCTGACGCTTTAAAATTGTAAGATCAAAACTTTCAGCAAATTGAAGAGCCTTCTCTTTTATCATGTTGCCATGAAAAGGAACATTTTGGCTCCTTTGTAAAGACCATTTAAGAACAGCTTTTTCGAAATTTCTGGCTACATTACATACCAGTATTCATTGTTCGAACATTTATTTTCTACTTAGACACTATAAAGTTCGAGTTATCCGAAGAAATTAACTGAAGGGGGACAAAAAAATTATTCAAGAAAACGAATGTTCGAGTTATCCGGGGTTCGAGAACAGCAATTCAACATAGCGCGAGACCGCGTTAATAAAAAGACTGGGACGAGTTTGGGGTAAACAAAACTAACCGAAAATTAGTTGCACAAGAAGGAAGAAGGAAAGAAAGTTGTTTTGAGAACGTAGTTAGTGTTATTAGATAAGTATGGAGTTTGAAATGATAGAGAAGATGAAGGTAGACGAGTTAAAGAGGTATTTGAGGTTGAGAGGTCTGAAGGTTAGCGGGAGAAAATGCGAATTAGTAGCTAGGGTGTTTGCCAGCTAGCGAAAATAATGTTCCAGTCATCAAAACAGCAGAGGAGATAGAGATAGCTTTACATAAAGATTACCAGGCTAAGCTTACAGTCAGTCAATCTGGTGTTGTACTTCCTGATCCAAAGTATCTTCCTTCTGGATGGCTCTGTGAGAATGATGGCATAAAGTTTTGGCCATGCATACTGTATGCTGATATATTTAATTACTTAATGTTTAACCCCAGTGAGCTTGGTAGTTCAGATTTGAACGATTACAAAAGTTCAAAAGCTTATAGTTACTGGTTTAAACTTTTGCAACTTTTTCGTTTGGACTCAGTATGGTTTTTTGGTAGAGAAAGTTCAGTTTGATCCTGAGTTTTGGAACGATCTTAAAAAAAAATTGTCATCATTCTATGTGCATTATCTGAAACACACGTTCTCACAATAAATGGTATATATGGAATAAAAACAATAAAAAGGCTATTTTTATAGCCACACATTTATAAAAAATATTATTTGGTTGAGACTGTTCCAGTAAGAAGGTAAGTAAACAGGTTTTGTTATGCATAAGTTGAGGAAAGTAAGGTATATACAACTTAAAAAACAAAATTAAAAAAATTTAAATCACAAAACATTTTGTGTTTGCCAATAATGTTTTTTATATAGATATGTGGCTTTAAAAAAAGCCGTTTTTTTTCTTCACTAAGATTATTTTGCTTGTATGAGGCGTGGCTTTAAATTGCACAGAGCAGCACAGGTTCGAACAATATGATCAGCATGTTGAAGCATGGTGATTGGTAACACATACTTGAGAATGCGAAACGTTTTCATGCGATTAATTGCTTGTTCAATATGAATCCGCAAATTTGCAACATCTTTAGTACGTTTACATTCTTCAGTGGTCATTTGCGCCTTTATTCTAGCACCTGGTGGAATACTTAAACTACAAAATCTTAAAAGTAGATCTTCTTTTATTTGGAACCCTCTGTCTGCCATTATTTCATCATCTCTTTCCAGCGCATCAAAAAACCCACTATCCTCACAAAAGTACTTGTCAGACGTTCGACCACCATAACAATCTGACAGAAAAGTGATGAAACCAGCAGGAGAAATTCCAATTAAAAATTTAATTGTATTATGGCTTTTGTAATCTGACCAGGTTTGTGCTTGAAGCTCTAAAGATTTTGGTCTTTCGATAAAAACTTCTGTGCAGTCAATAATGCAGCGCAGCTTGTAATGTCCCATTTTCTTGTAAATATTTGGCAAATGATCCCTAATAGCCTCTCGAGGAAGCCAGTTTACCAAGCAATTGCCAAGGGCAGTGCTAAGGATACGTACCCAAGTGGTGAAAATATTTGAACATGTTGCTGGAGAGATGTTAAATCGGTCAGCAAGATCTTCGTTAAGAAGGCCTAAGCGAAGTCTCATCAAAGTCAAAAGAAATTCATCTTTAAAGACAATTTTTTCTTTGACATTTAACAAATTTTCGCCGCACCTTTGTGCTAAGATGCCTCTTAGTTCCACGCCAATAGTTCACAGCCGGTAAATTTGGCTCAATTAAGGAAAATACTGTATTGAATGCAGCTACACTGCACAATCCGGTAAAAAACACCATTTTTTTGTCCGTTTTTATTTGCAACCATGTAAAGTTGTGACTTCTGTTATTGAAGATTTCTCGCCTTTTAGATATTTTCAGTTTAAGAGACATAGCTGAAAGTTCTTTACTCAAGGAATTAATTACTTCCTGCTTGTCAATACAAGAAAGACATGGCTCTGTATTCTCTTGTCTGCAATACTGGTGGTCTCCCTGACTTAACTGATCAGATGTGCCAGGTGACAAGGTACGCTTTTTGGCCTTTTTAGGACGTGGCTGATGCTGTCGAATGAGTTCTCTTCGAGGAACAGGCTCTCTAAAATCATACCCAAGTTTTAATGATGGATACGGATTACTGCAGGTTGGTTCTGCATCCACAAAGTGCTCACTACAAACCCTGTCACTTGGACGTGGACTCCACGAAGATTTATCATCTTTTTCTCTCTTAACTCTCCGTACCCATTCCAAACGATTAGCTAAATAACGATTGGTACTGGGAAAACAAAACAGGCGATATGGTGGTGGTTGACAGGAGGCACAAGTTCCTTTAGTTTGAGGCTGACTATTATGCTCTGTGCAAATACTTTTCCTCCACTTTTCCAATTTCCTTGTGTTATTCATACACCCAACAACAGCACAATTCGCAGGACCCATCTTAATAAGACTAAAAGCCAAACAACTTCTGTCACTACTTTACTCACAACACAAGGTGCCTGCCAGAGCGGTTTTGTTTACCCCAAACTCGTCCCAGTCTTTTTATTAACGCGGTCTCGCGCTATGTTGAATTGGTGTATTAAATAAAAGTTCGAGTTAATCCCGGTGTTCGAGTTACCCGGAGTCTACTGATAGAACTGTCACCTATAGGCCACGGTACAATTGAGTTGGCAATTATCCGAGAAAATTGAACTGTTAAATCGATATTTTAGTTTATGTTGCATCGTTTAGTAATGTCAACTTTCAATGTTTTGTTATCTTTCCACGTATAACGTCTACGTCCTTAAGCTAAGGCGCCACGAGGAACATTTTCATGCGCGTGCTATGCAACATTGCTGCATAGCACGCGCATAAAAAAAATTACTCGTGTCCCATGCCTATTTTTCACTGCAATGCAGCAAAAAAATGTTGCATGGAGCAAACATTTTGCTCCACAACTTCGGGGACAAAATAGATCTGAATCTATTTTGCTCCCGTGCTCCGGGGACAAAATGTGCTGAAAAATTTGTTGTGGAGCAAATGTTGCACGTGTCCCCACCTTCTGCAACAAATATTTTACAAAATTATTTGAGGCATTATTTTATTGACCAATCAAATCACAGAAAGATATAAACAAGTTTTTTTCTTGAGAAGTTGAACTGCAAGTGAAGAGTAGCTAGTGAGAAAATAGCGAAAATGGCGGATGAAAAGAAAAAACTATCAGACGAGGAGAAAGTTACTTTAATAAACTTTTATAAAGCGAACCCAACGTTATGGGACAGTGGGAATATATATTACAAAAATAAAGACAAAAAAGAAGCTGCGAAAATAGACCTTGTCACTGAATTTGAGGGGGCGTATAGCTGTGATTTTCTAGAAAAAGCATTCCATTCTCTTCGTTCATCGATGCTCCGTGAAGTTAAACGTAATGCTGGAAGCGAAGTTCCATCGAAAAAGTGGAAGTTTTATGAACAAATGGAGTTTATCGTAAGTGATCTTACAAAAGAAAAAAAAAAAGCGCAACTTTCGTCCGACGAGTTGGAAGAATTGATTGATTTTTATCGTGAAAATCCCGCGCTTTGGAACCACACTCTACAAGATTATAGAGACAGAGTGTTGCGCGAAGCTCTGATGGTCAAACTGAGTGAGCGTTTTGATGGGAAGTATACCGTAAACGAGCTCAAAACGTCATGGCATAACGCATTGACAAAGTATAGAAGTGAGCGCAATAGGGAGATTGGATCAAGATCCTCTGGTGCAGGTGTAAACGAAGCATATTTTTCTACCTGGGACCATTATAATCAAATGGATTTCGTTGAGATTACTTGCGATATGGATGAGACCGTCGATACAATGAACGAGGATGAACCACGTACCCCTGCTCCTAAAAAACGACGGGAGAAGAAGATGACGGAGGAGAAGTGTGCCAAAGCCGAACTGTGGAAAGCGTTGACAACTTCCATCACACAAAGGGCTGATCACCATGAAATCCGGCCGCAACAAGCTTCTACATATGGATGCGAAGCGCAATCTGCTGTCGAAAAACGTGCCCAAATTTTTGGAAGTACAGTGGCCGACAGTTTGGTCCAGTGCGAACTAAAAGATTGGCCAAGGTTGAAGAAAAAAATCATGGATATTTTTTTCGAGTATGAAGAGCAGAAACAACACCAATCTATGCCTACCAACCATCATGCTCGTATGTTCGCAGCTTCAACGTTTACTCCATACACCCCATCATATCCCATGGCAAATACATATACTGGTATGCTGCAATCGCCACCTCTACCTTCTCAAAATCAGCCGTATTCACCCGCAAATTCATCCTGTTCGAACGGTACGTTTTGATACGTTACGTTATGGTTGGCAGACATTTTCTGGAGTAAAATAAATCAGAAAAATATATTAAACGTTCAGTAAATCTTATCATTTTTTATTTATCCTCGCAAAAAATAAAATTAAATGTCAACTCTAGCGCAATGCCACTGCCAGCGTACAGCACCTTCCATTACGAAATACTCCGTGAACTCGTCTCTTATTGCTTTGGCTTGATTACTAGATCGATTGCCGTAAATGTCATTGGACAGTGAAAACCATGTGCCAGTAGGAGTATCTTCTCTCCAAGCACCTTCGATAATTTCACCACGCTCATTCTCTCGGTCGACAAGACCAATTGGTAGCTCAATTTTGCCCACAGAACTTTTGCTCCTCTGCCAGTTATGCAATGCCACTGTTGCCATTGTGATGGTAGAAACCTTTTCTGGTTCTAAGTTTATAGGTCGACGAAAAATGCGCCACCGATTTGCCAATATCCCAAATCCGTTTTCAGAAATTCTTCTCTTTCGTGACAGTCGATAATTGAAGATGCGTTTGTTTACTGTCAGATTTTTTTGTGGATAAGGCTTCATCAGGTAATTCTTAAGAGGAAACGCATCATCTCCTGTTATCACATACGGCACTTTGTTGTTTCGACCTGGTAAATTGCAAACCTCTGGTAAATTTAGCGATCCACTGTCTAGCGCCTTCTTTAAATTACATTGGTCCCATATACCTCCATCAGAATTTCTACCGTTCGCTCCAACTTCCACATAAAGAAACTCATATTCTGGCCCGACAAGAGCCATGAGCACTACACTGTCTGTCCCTTTATAGTTTCGGTAATGAGACCCTGAATTTGGGGGCTGCTGAATGACGATATGCTTCCCATCGAGAGCACCTAATCCATTTGGGAAGTTCCAACGCTCATTGAACTTTCTGGAGATATCTAGCCATTCCCCCTGTGTTTTCGGAGTTGAAAGGAAGGTTGGACCCAACCTCTTTATGATAGCTTCAGATACCTCCATAACAGCTGCTGAAATTCTTTTTCTTGACACTCTGAATTGAAATTCTAAAGACCTGAAAGTCTCACCAGTCGCTAAGTAACGTAGGGCCACGCAAACGAGCTCAGCTGGTGTGATAGAATTCCTCATATTTGTATCTTGTTTCTGCAAATCCTCAGAAAGAAGACCGACTAGGTATTCGAATTGAGCGTTATTCATACGTATATACCCTCTACATTTCTTCTCATCGTTTTTTATTTCGTTGAAGATTGTATGAAAAGCGCCAAGACACTCTCTATTCCCAAGCCACGGTTGCACCCAGCAATTTCTTGGTGGTTCTTCACGATCTTCCTCTTCTTCTTCGTCCAACAAAAGTAAAGCTAAAATAACTTCTCTGTTTATTCCTGCCATATTTTAATCACACATGAACTCAATAAAAAACTTAAGGATACGGTATACCCTTTGAGCATGATTTTTTAACTTCGATTTTCGAAATAATCTTGCAGCAAATAAGATGTGGCGCCACGAGAAACATTTTCATGCGCATGCTATGGGACATGTTGCATAGCACGCGCATGAAAATGTTCCTCGTGGCGCCTTAGCTTTAGTGTTATATTGTAAAAAAATTATTCAGTTAATACACGATCACTCTACATCCACTGGGAAAAAAAAAGAAACATAGGCAGGATTTTAACGTGGGAAGGATGACCCATCAGCAGCACCACGTGAAAATTAAATAATGCAGCACCATGCAAAATTGTATCGCTCGGGACGGGACGTTTTAGCCAATTAATTTGAAAATTGCTGCTAATAAGCCAATCAGGATCAATGTACAACGGCTCCGGGTTTTCAACTATAAAAAAGCAAAGTGAGCAACAATAGTTGAAGGGAAAAGTGGATTAAGAAGTGGTTGAGATTTTTGCTTTGTTAGGGAAAGAAAATATTGTTTTTTCCCCTGAAAACATGACGGATAGTAAGTTTCCTTTGTTCATTTCCTTCCTATGTATACGATTTATGGTGCGCGTGCATTCCGGTAGGTTAGAAAGCACGGTAATATAGTGCATATAAAATGGCTATTAATGAAATTAATAGATTTTTAGAAGTACAAAAGATCCAAAAGGCACTGGAATTAATTTTAGGCTGAACTTTAGCATATCTTGCTAACGTATACCATCCTTATAACATGATTATCTAAACAAACGGCTCTCGCGACGATTGACGATCTGGCAACTCTACCATCTGCAGCCTGCTATCTATAATATATGTTTATGGTTTGGATTATATAGCTAAGCCATCTGTTAAAATAACTTTGCAAAAAATGCCAGTGAACAGGGCAGGTATTTACACAGGGTCAGGCAAAAAAAGAATCGACTGAAACCTTAGTTGTGTGATTTATATACGTCTCAATTCCGTGATGTCAATGTGAGATCCACTGGAATTATTTCTGAAGCTTATTTTATGATTAAAATCAGTCAGGGATAACGCATAATCGAGGGATCCCTATGACAATTCTGAAAAAGGATGTATGAGCATTTCTTGTTGCTACGCAACTTAGTTGGGGCCGGTAAACAAACAGTAAAAATTATTATTTAATCTCCGGATTTTGATAGTTTTACCGTTTCAGGGTTTTATATATTAATATCTTATATTTTCAGAACACGATTTCAATACATTGTTCATTACATACATTGCTTTAATTTTTTTGTAAAACTGTAACTTGCGTCAGTAATCGTGACGCCAATCTGAAAAGACTCGAGAAAAAATAAGATACGCGTTATTGTCGTAACTCCCTCCTTCGTTATGATTATTATAATATCTCTATAATAATACGCCAGTTACGTGTGTCTGTCTGTCTGTCACTTTTGCAAAGACGATATTTTTTACCACCCGAATGCGCGAGTTTTTGCGAGTTTTTTTGTTTTGTTTACATTTGTCTCACAACCGTTAGAAACCACGTGATAGAAAATTAGCAGTATGATTCGCTGAAATACGTACTTTCGAACGGGACGGCATTCGAATAGAAAGTTTCCTTGGTGTGAAAACAAGCAAACATAAAAATTTAAAATGCGATCTAGAAAAGCTTTTCTATCACCGTTCTTCGTTCTTAAATTTTTAAACCGTGATCTAAAAAAGCATTTCTATCGCCGATTTTCGTTCTTAAATTTTTAAAACGCGATCTAAAAAAGCCTTTCTATCGCCGCTTTTCGTTCTTAAATTTTTAAAATGCGATATAACGAAGCTTTCCTATCGCCGTTCTTCGTTCTTACAGGGTTCCCACAGACCCTGGAAAACCTGGAAAATATACCACTTTTTGGAAAACTCAGGGAAAACCTGGAAACACACCTTGAAAAAATTTTGACCCAGGGAAAATATATGGCATTTGCAAGAGACTCAGGGAAAAAAAATTTTGGTAGCAAGTTGAACTGAAGTTGTGTTACTATTATTTTATTGTTAGCTTTTCGGCATGATTAATGGTAGCCATAGTGTTCAACCAAACAGATTTATGCAACTTTTAATTTTGTTTACAGCATCTCTTTTCTTCCAAAGTGTTAAAAAGGCTTCTGGCGACACTCTTTATAATATAAACAAATTGTTAATGTAGTTTTTTATTCTGTTAGCTTGCATGTGATTTTAAAAAGTGATAAAAGTTTAGCGATTGGTACTTGTGTTATGCAGTTTGTTTTAATCTATGGTGTTCTGTTCTTATCTTATCAAATTAGTCTTAACATTAAGTCACGGTCAAACGCCAGTTGAAAGAAGTTTTAGTATTAACAACTCTGTTCTCAGACAAAACATGAAAGAAGAATCTATCGTAGCTAAAAAGGTTGTGAGTGATCATATGATTGCTAATGGTTAAAAACCTGATAGTATTCAGGTCACTAACAAGCTACTTCGATCTGTAGCTTCTGCAAGTTAGCTTGCATGTGATTTTAAAAAGTGATAAAAGTTTAGCGATTGGTACTTGTGTTATGCAGTTTGTTTTAATCTATGGTGTTCTGTTCTTATCTTATCAAATTAGTCTTAACATTAAGTCACGGTCAAACGCCAGTTGAAAGAAGTTTTAGTATTAACAACTCTGTTCTCAGACAAAACATGAAAGAAGAATCTATCGTAGCTAAAAAGGTTGTGAGTGATCATATGATTGCTAATGGTTAAAAACCTGATAGTATTCAGGTCACTAACAAGCTACTTCGATCTGTAGCTTCTGCAAGAAAGTATGAAGACGGTTTAGAACTACAGAGACAGAAAAAACGCAATGAAAGAGATGAGAATCAAAAGCGCATATTAAATGATGAAAATAAGAGACCCAAATGCTAAACGTGATGATTTGCAGAAGACATGTGAAGCATTAGACAAAGAATTCGTTTCATCAGTAGAGAAAGCTGAAAAAGATAAAGATAACGTTGTGTCACTTGTAACCAAGGCAAATGCATTGAAAAGAAGAAGTGTTGAGTTGAAAACTCAAGTAAAAAGCTTAGATGAAGCACTCGTTGAGGAGGAGAGGAGGAAAGTTTGTAAATAAAAACGACTAAACCACTGGCTGTTTCTATTTTGTTTGTTTTTGTGTTGGACTGATTTTGTCTTCTGGATAGATCTTTAGTTTTTGTTTGACTGTAACCCATTTCGTTTTGTTTTATTTTGGACTGAAGTCAAACTTCTCAAAGATATGTTTTTAACCAGCATCATTTACCTTATTAGATGGGCCTGGCTACCCACTTAACTGTCTTAAGTCAATGTTCCACTTTCTGGGCTTGAAACTGTTCTGCAGTAGTTAACTTCAGACTAATATCAAGCCCAGAAAATGGAACATTCTCTTGAAATGAGTTAAATGGAATAACAGTTTCTGGCAGTTAGCAGTGTTCAGAAGTACATAAATCTTCTTTTGCTGAAGTTTACATACACACCTGTATTCAAATGCTGGATAATATGCACCCCAATGTTTCAATTTCAGTTTCAATTTCTCCCACTGTCTAATATTTATGTTTCTATTTAATGACCCTAGTTTTTTAGACGCTATTCAGTAATATCTAATGCCTGCTTTTTTTACTTGGGGAACCAGGAATTGAACTTAGTATGCTTAATGTTTATTACCTTGAAGACCCAGGGAAAACAATATGTTTTTTTATGTGACCCAGGGAAAATAATATACTTTTCAAGGGTCATGTCCAGGGAATTTTATATGCTTTTCTTGAAAACTCGGGAAAATTTTTAGAAAAATTTCTGTGGGAACCCTGTCTTAAATTTTTAAAATGCGATATAACGAAGCTTTTCTATCGCCGTTCTTCGTTCTTAAATTTTTAAAATGCAATCTAAAAAAGCCTTTCTAGTGCCGCTTTTTGTTCTTAAATTTTTAAAATGCGATATAACGAAGCTTTTCTATCGCCGTTCTTCGTTCTTAAATTTATAAAACGCGATCTAAAAAAGCATTTCTATCGCCGCCTTTCGTTCTTAAATTTTTAAAACGCGATCTAAAAAAGCATTTTAGAACCCTAATAAAAAACTTTAAAACATTTTTAAAAAAATTTATATTTTTTATATTTAAAGCACTTCGTATGACATTCATATAACGAAGTATTTTGTAGCGTTCGTATAATGATACAAAAAAACATACAAATATTTTGAGACGATATTGATATTGGAAGTTAACAAGATTTATTAACCGTCAATAATCTTTACACTCTGTTAATTCAATTTGTTAACTGTTAATATTTACGTGGAAGATTTGCAAGTTATAAATTAACCGTTAACAAGAAACATTAACGGTTAGTATTACTTAAATATAGTCAATTTATTTCATTGTCAGTCAATTTATTTATTTGTCGGTGACGCTTTTTAATAAAAGTGTGTTTGGTAGTGTATACACCATGCATGAATCTCTTCAACATATCGATCATACGGCTTGTCTTTACTAAACACTGGCGGGTTTTGTATCCACTCATTTCTAACCCTGTGCTATCATGTAAAACAGGAATAAACACACGTTATTGTGTTAATAATATAAAACACCCACCAGTTATTATTATTACAGTATCAAATATAACACAACAATACATAAATGTACACTCTAACAGTGATGTCAGTCATTTTTTACTGCATGGGTAACTAGGGACCACCTGGGACCAATTTGGGTAAATTTCCTACACCTGGGTCCCCGAATTCGTTTTGGAATGGACGGGTTGAGGACGTCATCACAAAACCTTTAAACCCCAATATCTCTGCAACCGTTTGTCAAAGATACATGATCCTATACATTTTCTTGATCAGCCTTTCAATATCTATACAATGAAGGCAACAGGTATACAAATTTCTAAAAAAAATTTCTGTGTTTGATGGATCTTTGCTGACGTCAGCAAATTTTTTTAAACCCTTATATCTCATTAACCGTTCATCAAAAAGCACATAATCATATATATTTTCTTGATCAGTGCTTTAAGCTCTACACAATAGAGGCAGCAACGTGAAAACAAGGTTCTAATTTTTCTTTTGTGGATGGGTTGCCGACGTCATCAAATTTCAAATATTTCAGATATTTCCACGGGCTTTATCGACTAGTCTTTATAATAATACGAAGTGTGTGGGACAGGCATAGTGGATGTGTTCATTTTCCTTTGAAGTTGCAGACAAAACTATGTCCTATTTGTTAACTGCCTAGACATCAATGTATTTAGACTGGCGTCAATTTATCTATATTATAATACCTGTATATGTCTGTCTGTCACGCAAAATGGTAGCGGCGGCTTCTACAGTACTGTGAAAAGGTTTGTTAACATCGTGTTCGTATAACGAGCGTGGTGCACACGAACCACGATAAAATCGTGGTCTTTATGTATAACAAACATTCAAACATTCTATCGTGGCCACCACGCTAATATTATTATCTCCACGAAGGATCGTGTGTCCACGATTATTTTCGCGAGCTCCACGATTTTTATAGCCAGTATAATTTAATTTTTTTTCTTTTCAAAAAAGTCTTTCATTAAAGTTAATTTGTTTGTTTCAGGTTTTATCAAGTTAAAAAAGCATATTTGTAGTTTTTTGCTTGGTGCATACTTTTTCGTCATGGACGCAATTGTATTTTTACGAAATATTTTTTTAGATCGCATTTTAAAATTAAAAACGAAAAGCGGTGATTTAAAAATTTTGATAAAGCGGCGATAGAAATGTTTTTTTAGATCGCATTTTAAAGTTTAAAACGAAAAGCGGCGATAGAAATGTTTTTTAAGATCGCATTTTAAAAGTTTATAAACGAAAAGCGGCAATAGAAATGTTTTTTTAGATCGCATTTTAAAAGTTTAAAAACGAAAAAGCGGCGATAGAAATGTTAAGATCGCATTTTAAAAGTTTATAAACGAAAAGCGGCGATAGAAATGTTTTTTTAGATCGCATTTTAAAAGTTTAAAAACGAAAAAAGCGGCGATAGAAATGTTTTTAAGATCGTATTTTAAAAGTTTATAAACGAAAGCGGCGATAGAAATGTTTTTTTAGATCGCATTTTAAAAGTTTAAAAAACGAAAAGCGACGATAGAAATGTTTTTTAAGATCGCATTTTAAAGGTTTATACATGAAAAGCGCGATAGAAATGTTTTTTTACATCGCATTTTGATTCACGAACGATTAAAATCTATTATATAGCTAGCTTTATGACAACGAATTAAAACAACAAGTGTTAATTTATTTTTTTGCAGTCGTTTTTGATTTAATTGTTGTTTTACAATAGAAGTTATCTATCGTGGCCGCACCGTGTGTAATGTTTAATTTTTGTTCGTGTAGTCCACGAAACATGATCGTGAGGTCCACGATTGTTAAAAAATACGCATCATGGGCTATCGTGGTTCGTGCGTAACATGAAATAAACACGAACCACGATGTTAACAAACCTTTTCACAGTACTTTAGCTCTGTTTTAGCAATACATTAATTCACGTCATGTTAAGATAAAATTCACCAATGAAGTAGAACATGACAACTGATATCATTTCTAGATATTAAAGTAACTAGGACAAATAGTAAGTTACATTACATCAATATACCGCAAACCTACGTTCAGTGGTTTTTATACTCACTTTGGTAGTTTCATCCCAGAAAACTATAAATTTTCAATCGTTTACACCTTAGCATATCGTTTTACGATTTGCTCTGATTGGTCTATATTTCACCAAAACTTCAAAAAGAGAAAGAAACATTTAGGGACCGTCTCCACGATCGTTTCACATTTTATACGAATTGAAACAATTATGATCGTTTCGAGATCGTATCATCATTTTTTAAAATCGTTTACTGATCGTTTCATGAAGTGAAGGTGAAACGATTTGAAACGATTGTGAAACGATTGAATTTTATTTAAACTGTAAGCTTAAAAATGAAACGAAGTGGAAGCGAATGGGATACGAATGGGAAACGATTCCAAAACTATTTTGAAACAAATGCAGAAAAAACTTTTGAAACGAATTTAGAAACGAATTCTGAAGCGAATTGTTCTCCCAAAACAATTAAAAAACAATCAAACACGTGATAAATTAATGCTTGAAACTATTTTTAGACATTCCTTTCTCACTTCGACAGCCGTCACAAAAATATGCCCAAGACTTATATTTGATCCCGTTTTGATAGTTTTAAAAAAAACTACGGTGACTTTCATAGTTCTCAAGCGAATTACGTCAACGTTTTAACTATTCTGCGATCCCTTTTTGATGGGTTTTAAAACGATCTACGGCAATGTTTCCGCTTCTAACAATGGCGTTTCGATACTTTTTAAACGATCTACGGCGATGTTTTAGCTTCTTACGATCGTGTTTTTGATAATTTTTAAACGATCTATGGCGATGTTTTAGCTTCTTACGATCGTGTTTTGATAATTTTTAAACGATCCATGGCAATGTTTTCGTTTCTTACGATCGCGTTTTGATAATTTTTAAACCATCTAGGGCGAAGCAAAAACATCGGCGTGGATCGTTTAAAAACCATCAAAACACGATCGTAGGAAGCGAAAACATCGCCGTAGATCGTTTGAAAATTATCAATACATCGTAAGAAGCTAAAAAATCGCCGTAGATCGTTTAAAACCATAAAAACAGGATCGTAGGAAGCTAAAACATCGCCGTAGATCGTCTAAAAAATCAAAATACGATTGTAGAAGCTAAATCATCGCCGTAGATTGTTTAAAAATTATCAAACACGATCGCAGGAAGCGAAAACATCGCCGTAGATCGTTTAAAAACAAAAACACGATCGTATGAAGCTAAACATCGCCGTAGATCGTTTAGAAATTATCAAAACACGATCGTAGAAAGGGAAAACATTGCCGTAGATCGATGTATATAAATATTTTAAATAATTTGATAATAAAATTTCTTTAGAAATCGGTGCGTGTGATAAACATAATAATGATAATGGTGTTAAATTTGAAGCGATTTTGAAACGATTTGAACTGAAACGAATTTAACAAACTGTTGAAACAATTGATTTTGATATTGTGAGACGATTAGGAAACGAATACGAAACGATTGCGAAACGATTTTCGTTACAACGAATGATTTAAAACTATTTTGAAACGAATTTGAAACGATTTTTTTGGCAAAAAAATATTTTAAATTCGTTTCAAATTCGTATAGAGATCGTTGCAAAAAAAAATTTATACAGATTTGAAACGATTATTTTTGAAACTATCATGGAGACGATCCCTTAACAAAAATGGTTATCCGTCATGATTTGTTGACAAAGGTATTCTAGACTCATTAGTTAAGTTAGCACTCTTAAAACTGTTACTACTTCGGTAGAGAGAAAGAAGCTTTATATTGTTTTACCATTTCTAGGAGCTACTTCTTTACAACTTTGCACGAAACTTACCAAGTCTTTAAAGTCCACACATAGTTGTTGTAATGTTTCTATTATTTTTAGAAACACGATCCCGTCAATCTAACGTGTTGTAATACAAAGATAGCATACCCAAAGATCTCTTATCTGTTGTCGTTATTGTTACACGTGTGGTGGCTGCAATGCCATCTATTATGGCCAAACAAATAGACAACTGAAAACAAGGATCAGTGAACATATTGGGAGAGATAGTCCTTCATTGAATAAAGCAATTAAATCGACACCATTATATCTTTTCGGATATGTTTTGAATAATTATTCTACTAGGAATATGTGTAGTATGTATATTTGTAAAAAATTGAAATTGTACATTCCTCTTCAGAATGGGTGGATGAACACCCGAAACATTGAAGAAAAAAAAAATATCAATAGTCGTTATTATTTCCTCAGTCACAATATTCAGTACTTTTCAGGGTATTTGATATGATTTGACAATATGAGTATTTAGAAGAGAAAAGGTCAAAAGGAGACCTACAAACATCGCACCATTACTTCCAAACAATCATCGCCTTTGTGAGCGTAGCCCGATCATAGCTTGTTTCCTCCGTCGGCATGTTGGGGTTGTGAAGAACTTGGATTTGTTATGAGCGTGATCAGTGTGTTACGTGTGAGCGCCAAAACAAAGCCGGTTTGCAGTGCTACAGAATCTTTAACTGTTCGTCAGAACACACGGTCCTATAAATTTTCTTAATCAGTGTTTTATTTGAATGGTCATTGCTGTTGTCATCAAAATTAAAATGAAGGATTTTTTTCCATTCCTCTTCTGCCCAAGTGGATTTGTCCACAGGCTTATCAACTTGTTTCAATAATAAATATGTAAGTTATTTTTCTTTAGGTGTGCAGGAAGCTATCCCATCTTATTAGTAATAATGTGTCCTTGTGGGCTCATGTCAGTTATCAAAATATGTGGCCAACAGCAAATTTGGATTGTGAAATTTTTGAAAGGTATGGCATCTAAAAGACAAATGTGACATAATTTACGGTTTGTGAAATTAAAAGTACAGCGTGAATGTGCTTCATATTATAGCATATAATTAAAGCATGCACCAGTACTTCAGCAAAATATAAATTGCTCAATATGTGATAGCAATTTCTTTATGGTATATGAAATATTCACCTAGTGTGAAAAAAGTTAATTTGTCTATACCTCATTAACTTTTCTGAGCAGTAAAGATAGGTTATGTCATTTTGTTTTATAAAACCTGCAAAAGCTTTTATGAAGTTTTTACATCCTATTTTATGGAGAAACTAAGTTTTCTTACTAAGCCTAAACATTGGTGTATTTTGTTATAAAACCTACAAAAACCTTTTTTTCATTTTTTTTTATTACATTGCTAGCCTTGTTTCCACAAGCCATCCTGAAATAAAAAAAGTTGTACAAGTTCCAGCAACGGCCAGGAATATTAACTCGAATATTAGAAAGTTGTGAGTCGCGTCATTAAAGGTACTGTCCAGTAAAAAAAAAATATTGTAAAACTAAAAAAAATTATTAAGAATACCTTATTTGAAATTAATTTTTTTTTCGTGTGCTAACTATTATTGAGAGAATTTTTATTTCTTGTTTACAAAAATTTACATCATCTTCTTCACAAAAACTCAATTTTGAACAGCGCGTGTAATACCGAAAGCGAGGTTAAAACAATTATTTCTGTGACGTAAGAAAGTGTAGAAACTTGATAGTTCCTGGGGCAAAGCCCAGAGGCAGACTGAGAAAGACTTGGCAGGAGGTTATAAGACAAGACTTGATACAGAGGAAGTTGAGTTTAGATCTAACACGTTCTGATCAGATTGGAAGGGTCATTAATATACCCCGTCCAACCCATGCTAGCATGGAAAACGGACGTTAAGCCGAGAATGATGATGATGATGAATGATGTATTTACTGACCCTCGAAAATTGAAAAGAAACCGCACACGTGAAAAGCCACTTGGTTGGTACAGCGCTCCATAATATCTCCCCCTGGCTTACTATGTGAATTATATATTATTTATAAGACGTTTCGCAATTTCTTTCGATATATAAAGTGGTTGAGTAAGTCTCTGTTCACACATTCAAATTATTCACCGAAATTTCTTCCAATTATAACCTTATTAAAAAGAAACACTCATCCACATAAGGCCTAAAGCTTCCTGAAATAAAAATGGTGTTATTTGTATCATGCTCTTTCTTTGAAGAGCTTTTAAAAATGCCTTTTTGTGTTGTTGTGGGTTGCTGAAATAGTAGTAAAAAAATAAAAAAGATAACATGAAAACGTGAAAAACTGAAAGCCACTTACAGTAAGAATATCGCTAGGCCATGACTACTTATGAAAAAAAACTATTCCTAAAAACTTTCTTCCAAAGACGTATTTTCAACAAGAGTTTCACCAAGGAACAATCTGGGGGGTTTATCTTGTACATAATGCGCAAGGAGGACAGTACATACGTCACATGCATAATTATGCATATTAATGTTTTTACCCAGTCCTTAAACAGCGCACAAGCGCCATGCAAAGCTGAATGTTTAACATGGCAGATAAAAATAAACAAACACGAAGGAATATGTGTTGATCAATATTGAAGGTATAAGAGAACAATTTTCGTTATTTTAGCAACACAATGTAACATATACCAAACTTTTATTTTCTACCGGACAGTACCTTTAAGTAAACTTTGTTACTACTTGTGGAACAAACAAAATTTAAATGACTTCTTGTGGAGCATTTATGTAAATTAAATTACAGAAAGTTGAACAGCGGCTTATAAGGACAACACTAACAATGGATCATGAAAATCATTACTTAAAAAATTATTCCGTTATTGGCAAAGATTCTTTTTATTTTTTACTGATTTTATTTTTCTCCAAAAGACGACCATACCAACCTGACGATTGTAAGATCGTTACTTTCAAATTTCCAGCGATTATATTTCCTAAAAAATGTAATGATCATGCATCACAAAATTAACCAACAAAAGCCAATTTAAACCCAACCTGTGCATCTTAGCTAATTCACCAACTCCTGACCAAGATAAAGAATAAAGAAATAGACTAGGATATCATAAACACAGCGCCCGTTCGTGAATTGGTAACCGCTGATTACAGCTGATACTAAGCCATCTGATGGCTGATAACGTTTGCATTTTTTTAAAAATATGAAAATTCATATTTCGTATTTTTAAAAATACGCGTATTTTAAAATACGAAATCCGTATTTTTTAATACGAAATTTCAGTATTTCGTATTTTTTAATACGAAAAGAGAAGTGGTCGATTTTCCTAGAGAGCATCACATATAATCCATGTTAATATAAATGAAAAAAACAAAATATTAGAAAAACATTCAGAGTACCAAGTTTGAAAATTGGTCAGCTAACCAAACATTTTGTGGAACTGGGGAAACAGTTAATGCCTCAGCTATTATCCCATTTCTTCGAATTGGGTGCGTCTTTGTGTGTGCGAGAGCGATTGCTCGCCCCTTATTGATAGGCCTGCAATGCTATGTTAAGAAATGATTAAAGGCTTTTTTATGAAGCTTTAAACACTGCCATAATGTTGTTTAAAACTTTAAAAAGCTTTCTTACAAAACTTAAACATTACTTAAACAATTCTTTATGAAACGGTCACTAACTTTCTTGAAAAAATTACATCTTAATAAATTAATAATAGCTTTCTTACAAAACTTAAACATTACTTAAACAATTCTTTATGATACGGTCATAAACTTTATTGAAAAAATTACATCTTAATAAATTAATAATAATAATAATAATATACTTTTTAGTTTAAATCTTGTCATTTGTAAAAAAATCAACATTTTCAGCCTTATAACTTTAAAGTGATTATTGGTGAATAAATGAACTGTTGGACGAAGGCATACAGTCTCAACTGACCATATTTTCCAAAAACTATAAAGTAATAATGCATGTTTTGTTTTTTAAATTGTCTTCTCATTCAGACATCACAGGGTTCGAATTAGCAGGTCACAACTTGCAAATCGAAATACCCTCTTTACGAATCATTATACAAAAAAAGTGTTAAAATTATGAATCTCATTTTTTCATTAATTCTTTGCAAGGATCAATGGCAAGTAGCTCTAAAGTTGCCGTATTTCATTTTAAAATGACGAGAAAACGTCTCTGCGAAGCTTTAGAGTTGCCGTATTTCATTCTAAAATTACGAGAAAACGTCACTGCGAAGCTTTAAAGTTGCCGTATTTCATTCTAAAATGACGAGAAAACGTCCCTGCGAAGCTTTAAAGTTGCCGTATTTCATTCTAAAATGACGAGAAAACGTCCCTGCGAAGCTTTAGAGTTGCCGTATTTCATTCTAAAGTGATGAAAAAACGTTACTGTGAAATCATTAGGCCAATTAAAAACCTATTAAAAACAAACTTGTAAAATTGAGTGATTTTTCTATTTAATTTATTTAACCACTCGCTTGATACACTAACATCTTTAAAAATACGAAATTCTATTTTTAAAAATAGAATTTCGTACTTTCTATTTTTAAAAAATACGAATTTCGTATTTTCTATTTTAAAAAAAATTCGAAATTCTTATTTCGTATTTTTCAAAAATACGAAATACGAATTTCGTATTTTTTTAAAAATAGAATTGCATATTTTTAAAAATACGAAATCCGTATTTTTTAATACGAAATTTCCGTATTTCGTATTTTTTAATACGAAAAGAGAAGTGGTCGATTTTCCTAGAGAGCATCACATATAGCTGTTGCTCCAGGTACGCGATTCTCATTAAGATTTATTTTTAGACTGCAATTATGTATGTGTTGCTCAGCAAGGGCTTTTTATATTTTTCATGATGGATACAAGTGGGGTACGTTTAAACTTGTGAAACACAAACACGAAGACATAGCGTCTGTACTTCAATTCCTTCAGTCTTGTCTCTGATAGCGGAAATAATATTCAATTGAAAATGAGGTAGTCGCTATTATTTCCTTGAAAATTATCAAGACAGGACCATGAACTGCTAACAAGTCGCCGTAGTTCACTTGAAAATTATCAACATGGGACCGTACACGGCTAAAAAGTCACCATAGTTCGCTTGAAAATGGTCAACACTGGATCATAGGCGGCTAAAAAGTTGTCATAATTTAGTTGAAAACTATCAAAAAGGGATCATGTATGGCTAAAAAGTTAATGTAGTTTGCTTGGAAACTATTTGTATGTATTTGTATTTGTCAAATGATTTTGTTTTCTTTTTTTCAACCCTTATTTTTAGGGAAATTCCCTAGAACATAACCAGTTGTTTGAGTGAAAAGGTCATTTTCCAGCTAAAAACACTTTAGACAAAAAATATAACTTAATTATAAACATGTGCGGGAAACTTCTTGGACAAAAATTGAGTTTAAGCTGTCTGTTATCTGTTAAAACGGCAATGGATTTTATTTACAATAAGTTTTAATGAAGAAACTTAAAATATGAGAAAATAATTACTGTATTGTTTTCCTGTGAAGCTCGATCCCAGGCACGCAGTTTATCACGCACCTTTCGTGATTTACCTACGCAATAGGACGAAGGAACGCTATCCTATACCTCAAAATGAGAAGTCTTGCTGGATATTTATGTTACATTTAATTATCGCAGATTTTCATTCATGTTAATATAATTGGCCTCGTTATTTTCATGGAATATGGAATAGTGCCTCCTGAATTTTAAGCTTTATTACATAAGCGTTGCACTTGTGAAAAGCTAAGTATAATAAAAAAATTGTTTCATATTTTCTTTACATTTTAAAGGAATGTTGTTGTGATCTTAGAGCCTGATTATATGAGGCGAGTTGGCTCGGTGTTGGCCCGGTTGGCGGGTCAACCCGTTTGAAAAAATTACGTATTATATGGGAAAAGTCAACCCGGGTCAAGACCTACACTGGTGCCGGGTTGAAAAAAAGTGCGCATATTTTTTTAAAAATGGCGGATGCAAGATGTGAACAAACAAGCGAAATTAATTCAAAATTATCATTAAGTATTTTGGTCGCCCATAAATTTGTTATTCCAAATCCAAGGTGTTCTGTATTTGTCATTGCTTCGAAGAAATCGCCTAATACAGAACATATTGACATATTTTTTAACAAAACGAAGGAAACTCCTAAAACGTTTGAAACACCAAACAGGAAAATCCACATAATATGCTCCACAAGTTCTAAAGTCCATTTAACTTCTTGGTCTGCTGCTTCGCTTGCCATTATTGTTTTTCCTCTGTTTTGGATCACAATGCGCATGCTCTCCTTTTTCAACCCGGCCCTGGCTCGGCAAAGTGATATTATATGAAACCGAGTCAACCCACCTAACCAACCTGTCACGGGTTGAAAAAACGAGCCAGCTCGCCTAGGCGGGTTGACTCACCTCATATAATGTCAAATATTTTTTTTGTAGTGATCTGCCATTATGCCGAGCTGTTTAATTTTATCATGCTGAGCATGTGGCGAGCCAACACCGAGCCAACTCGCCTCATATAATCAGGCTCTTAGGCTTTACAACCAGATGTTTCCGATGGGCCTACAAAAATTTATGCCAGCCCTCGAAATAATTTTTGGAGACTCGTCGGACAAAATGTCCGCCACATCTCCAGCTTGGTCGGACATGTCCGTAGCTCGTTTCGAACTTTCGTCGGACAAAACGTCCGATAGATTTCCGTCTTGGTCGGACACTTTTAGATCTCAGAATTATTGAATAGTCCTTTTAATCCATAAGCAAGCCTATTCATAGCCAACCTGACCATCCTAGCTAATTCACCGACTCCTGACTTAGTTAAAAGAACTACGTAGACATGAATTTCTATTGCCTGGCCCCTTCGTCGTTGGTAACCAGGTCTTACACAAGAAATCCAGCCATGCGGTTCTTAACTAATGCGGAGGTAAACGCCGACGGAGCACGGATGAAGCAAGTCTGCAAAACTGCACTTACAGGCGGAACAGACATTATTATATATCATGGATTTAATTGTAGATAATTTCTTCATTTGACAAAACAATTGGAAACCATAGCAGGTCCCATGTAATTGATTTTTTTCTTTATGCGCAAGTGTTATTTTCATTCAAACAATTTTAAAAACGAAACCCACTGCGGTATAATTTTTTTTCTGTATAAATTTTGTTAAAATGTAGCTGAACTTTCTGAATGAATTTTGAAGTTTTATTTGAGCCACGTGGATAAAGATTTTTTTTAATTTGAAAACGAAGCATATTATTTCCCATTCGCTTGTGATGAGTTTACAAATAATAATAATAATAATACAAACTTAAAAACTTATTCTATTTTTATATGTTTTAAGTTTTCTTTAGCGACGGCATTTTTTTGCGATTTAATTGGCTTATTAAAAATGCGCAGCCTTACTTTGTTTTTTAACGAAGCCGCCCAACACATTTTTTATTTGTGGTATGTGTGATCATGATTAAGAAACTTCCATGATGGCACATGGCAGATGAAAACAAACGAAAGAGATGCGGAACGAAGATTGATTAAAAGATACAAGATTATATTGAATTATCTCATTATTTTTGCATGTTTTAATTTTTAATTTTTGAAGTTATAATAGGGGGAGATGTAGCTACAGAAACGTGCCGGACAAAATGACAGGCCAGAACTGATTTTCGTCGGACATATTTGCGTCTGGGTCGGGACAATGTCCGATGTCCGACCGCTATTTCGAGGGCTGTATGCTGTCAAATAGTTACTTTGAATCAAAAAAAATTTTTTATTTTATTTAGCAAAAAGTTTGAAATTACTACAATATTGCTTGGATGAATTTAATGTTTCGTTTATTTTTGACTTTCGAATCAAAATTGTTTGAAATTAGTGCTTTATGATAACGATAATATTGTTTTCAGATAAAACCCTCAAATTTGCGGCTATTTGTTCAACTATAACTAGAACTATTATTCTATCAATTATATTTTTAAAATTAGCCAATTGGTATTTAAATTGAAATGGCTTATAAGTTTTTCACCTTTGTCTACGTCAAAAGTTACAAGCGTTAAAATTATATCCGGATTAAATTAACGATCCCTTAAAGGGATCCCCAGGGTATACTAGTTGGACTCACCTGAAAGATTTGCATGAGAAATGCTAAATGATATATTCACTTTTTGTTTAAAACTTCATGTAACTCCAGATACAGCTTTTTAAATATTTATTTTCTTCTCACTCGACCGCCATCTTGGCTATCTTTGACCTTCTTCGTTAAAAATTTTTCATTCTAGCTCCAGTCTTTTCTAGTGGCACGTGACCCTGTTACGTAATATTATGTAGCGCTCACAAATTAATGACTTTTACTCCCTATTATTAATGACTTTCATAGCCAAAAAACAATTCATATGCCGTTGCAACAAAGTTAAAAAATTCAACGTACTTTCCAAATCGACCTCTGTACAAATGTTTTTTGTTTTTTTTTAAAAAAAATTCAACATGATATACTAACTGCGCTAAGCAAAACAAAATGAAAAAGATATTATAGTAGCATCAGGTTGTGCATGATTTTTTTCATACACATTGAAATAAATTTATTTTAACGAACAGGTTATAAAATTTACTGATCTCGACTTTACGACTTGGGCGGGGTATGATGCTAAAATGATTATTTCCAACCTTGTTCCCAGGTCCTAAGTCACTCTGGATGATATACGGGTTAAAAAGAATAGAAAAGAAATGTATTCCACGATACAGTAAGAGACAAAAATTACTGTCTAATTAAAGTTTCTTTTTAATATTTTTCCAATATGTAGGGCGATCATCAATACCGCAGGTTTCTATGTTAACCTCGTCCCTGGGCTTATTTACTTCTTAAATGCGCTGCACTTTTACGTACCACTTAATGCTGGCCTGTCACACTGTGAATACTTTACAAATTGCATCCACTGAAACATTTGTATAATAATTGGAAACAAGTTGACACACTTTTTCTTAGTTTTTATTAATTAAAGATGTCTGTTAATCCGTATCAGTTTGAACCAACTAATAAAAATAAAAGAACTAGTACAGAAAGTGACGATAAGTGGGAGGATGTAGATGAAGACATAGAAGAGAATATAGAAATCCAAAATATTGACATAAATCAAAGCACGCGTTTAAATAGCTCAATAGACCATTTAATGTAAATGCTTATCATGCATAACAATGCCAGTAAACCGTGAATGTCTGTGTTGCACAGAAATTGATGAAATTAAATTTAGAAAACTTTCACCAGGTAAAACATTTTTAAGACGAAATAAGAAAACGCTGTGTCTTATTTCGTCTCAAAATGTTTTAGCCAATTAAGACTCAAGGGTTAAATCGAGGGGACAAATTGGGAGATTTTGCCCCCCCTGTCATTTTTTTAATAACTCCTTTTTCCTATGCTGCATGATTATGATACTTGCTAAGTATTCATATTTATCTATTAGGCACCTGCATGCCAAGTTTTTAGGTCCCATACCTCTCAGAGCCTTAGATATTACTCGAAACTACCCTTAAAAATCTCTATGAAATTCTTATAGTCTGGAAAATATAATAACTTGTTATTATTATCCTTAGAACTTGAAAGTTACAACACCACTCTATTTCATCAAGGGGTGTCATTCTGTAAATTTTGGTCACTTGGCTCATGCGATTTCCTGAGTCTTTTGAATTTTAACTGAAAATCAGGTTAAATCGAGTTTTAAGGCGAATTTTAGTGTTTTTTATTGGAACTGTAAAAACTGGAAAATAAGATATATAATTCTTTTTTTAACTGTCATGAACTTTAAGCAGAATGTGAAATTCACTCTAGAACTAAAGTAATTGAATTTTTAGTAGATAGTGGTATTTTGGACAAATTTCAAGCTTCCGATGACGTCACGAAATAAGTGCAACATAGCAAAATATTCTTTGCTGCCGTTTTGTTCCTTTTATGACATACTTTAAGTGTGCAGAATTTGAGTTAATTTGGTCAAACTTCTCAAAGGTTATGGAGGGGCATCCGCCTCGCTCGTAATATGTTTGAAAATCCATGGACCGAAAAGGCTTAAACATCTCCTTATTTTGTTCTGAAATGGCTGGAGAACGACCATACAAAGCTCTCTCTCTCTAGAAATGTTTGCCTTGGCACTTTTACTGCTCGCTGCTTGTTCTTACCAATACTCGCCCGGAATTGCCGCAAACTTGCTGATTTTTGTATTTGACGTTTGACAAAGACTGGTAATTAAATAATCCCTTCCCATTAACAGAAATTAATTTTTTTGTGTTTTTAAACCTTTCACAAGGTGGTGTTAGTGCCATATGTAGTGGTTCTAAAAATGTGACAATGGTTTTATGTAATTTGGGTCTATCCGCCAAACTCAAGGAATCATTTCAGATACTATAAACTCCTACAATAGCCAACCAATATTTTCTGACTGAAATTTTTTTAAAAATAGCTTTTTCGCAGAAAAGTAAAACCAAGGTAGTGTTTTACAACGCTACGTTTTGCTCGAGTTTTGAAAACAAATGCGTTTTAAAAAAAAATCAAGGAAATCACACTATAATTTTCCCAATTTTAATTTTTTTTAATTGTAATTGTAGAACATGGTAGTCGGTCCTACATGGTAAGTTTTGGTGAATTTGAAAACATGAAGGTATTTAAAAATCAAATTTAAAGTCAAAATGTCAATTTTCATTATTGTTGTGAAAGTGCCATAAACGAGAAATGCACCAGTGGATGCTAGAGCCCAAACTGTACGTTTAAAAGGATTATAGTTTGTCGTGAATTCTTCTGTTGAGTTCTAATAAAAAGAGACATGACAAGTCTTACCCAAAACCACCATGCGCTTTTACTAAATTATGGCACGTTAACCAATCTGAAATCACAAAATTACAAACATTGTCTTGGACACAAGGACACTTTTGATTAACCATAATCGCCATTCTTTGGACATGAAACACATTGGTTGAGGAGACTCTACCTATACGCAGTTACATTTTTGGGGGATTAAAAATCAGTCGTTATTCTAGATTCTATGAACCATCCATCATCAAATTATAATTACCACAATTAGTAATACCTTAATCCAAAAGAATATCTAAAAGAGCCATTCTTTTTGTTTATTTTATTTTGTTACCAACCTCGTACCGAGGGAGAAGCAGCCCTAACAATTTTTTTTGCATTTTTAAGTTACATTCATAACAGTATTGCAAGATGTTGTGTTGGTTAATGTCTATGTTTAATACATGTATGTGGGGGTACCAGTTGGTTACTACGGTGTTGCCAAGGAGATAATGGTTAGTACTGATAAAACACGGGCCAGATTTTGAAAAATATCTACCAGTGATGACGCTTTTGATCCCAATGATGTCATTACATTGTTTCCTTCTGGAAAAATGAATTTTTATCCTAGATATTTCTTTTTTATTCCAATAACGCCTTAATTATTTTTTATATTAAATTATTTTTTTAAGTATACAACCCAAAAGTCTACCTAGAACCTTAACACTTGAGAAATTAATTTTTTTTTGTAAAATGGGGAAACAGGCTTATTTTAGGTACATGTTTTTTATATAAGCAAGTGAAAATCCGAAAACAGGCTGCAATATTCTTATGCGAAAAACATATTAGGCTTAGTGTATGCTTACACTTAGTGCAGGCCATTCCTTGAGACGAGTGCGATCGCACGCGCACTCACCCGCACACTCGTCAAAAAAATTTGTGAGTGCTTTTTATCGCACCCGTGAATTTTTTCTTTTTCTAAAATATCATAGAGCGATGAAAAAGGCTTCCACGATTTTTAAATGATCTACATCTATCTCTTCGCTTTCTACGATCTCGTTTTCATGAATTTTAAACGATCTACGGTGATCTTTTCGCTTTCTACGATGCCGTTTTCATGAATTTTAAACGATCTATGGCGATATTTTCGCTTTCTACGATGCGGATTTTATGATTTTTAAACGATCTACAGCGATCTTTTCACTGTCTACGATCCCGTTTTTATGATTTTTAAATGATTTACATCGATCTCTTCGCTTTCTATGATGACGTTTTCATGAATTTTAAACGATCTACAGCGATCTTTTCGCTTTCTACGATCGCGTTTTCATGAATTTTAAACGATCTACGGCAATCTTTTTGCTTTCTACAATGCCGTTTTTATCATTTTTAAACAATCTACCGCGATCTTTGATCCCGTTGTGATTGTTTTTAAACGATCCACGGCGATCTTTTCACTTTCTACGATCTCGATTTGTTATTTTTATGACGAAGAATGCAGACATTTACATAATTTGATAGTTAATTTCTTTAGAAATCAGCGATGTGTTGAAACAAATTAATTTTAATTCTTTTGAAAAGATTGGGAAACGAATGCAAAACTATTTGGAAACGATTTTCAATTCAACGAAGCGATTTGAAACTATTTTGAAACGAATTTCAAACGGAATTTGAAACGGTTTTTTTTTTAATTTTTTTTTTAAATTCGCTTCAAAATCGTATAGAGATCGTTTCAAATAAAATATTATATGAATTGAAACGATTATTTTTGAAACGATCGTGGAGACGGTCCCTTAGTATTTAAACATCATTTCTATACAGCTTAAATAACATATAACGTTGTGGTAAACAAAAAATAGTTAAGTGTGAATCACACTTGCAAATATTCACATCGTACTTGTAACTTTTGCTTACAAGTGCGATTTTTCGCACACCATAGCACTCGTAATTTTTTTAGCGGGTGCTTTTTGTAGCTCTGGCATAGTTTTATTCAAGAAATGGCCTGTTAGTGGAGAAAGAAATTAAAAACACAACGTTTTAAAAGAACAGCCACAAAAGTAAGGATATAATTACACAACGTCAAGTTCAGATGGTGTAGTGATATTAGTTAAGCTTTAAAAGTCTGCATCTATCAAAAATGCTTAGCATTGGCTTATAAAATTCCCCATATTTGAGCCTGAATATGCTTGTATGTGGTATACTTTTAAAAGGAAACATGTACGCGTCATTACTTATAAGCATCATTACATTCTATGACATCGAATTCTTCTTTTGTTCAAAATGATTTTGTCTCAAGACATTCTACAAGTGCGTCAAGTTTCACCGCTTAGGCATAAGCCTCAATTTCAAAATTTCAAGTGCAATAATATGATTTCACTAAGTGAAATCCTGTCAGTCCAATCATGGTCCAATGCATTGATGTCCTGCCGTAACGTCAAAAAGTTACCAAATGACATATACGATTTCGGCTTTTCCAGGGAAAATATTCCATCACAAACACAGACTTATTTATTATTATAAGAAAATACAATAATAACAAACGTGCAGTGTTCTGAGTCATTAGAATTTAAGCTAGATTAAATTTGACAAAGTAAAACGACAATTTTCTCTGGTATTCTGACGGTTAGTTCTACCATGTAAATTTCTTGCGTAGAGAAGCTCGTCCGTAAATGTTGATGCACATCCAAATGGTAATTCATTACATGTGACGTTTGTCCAAGAATATGGTATTATAACTTATAGCGATAATTTCTTACTTGTGAAATACCAGTGAGTATATGGAGCATCGTTAATTCCAATTGCAGTAAACAAGGAGGGGTACCTTGGACAGGTGCAAAAAAATATAAGTTTTATCGACTATCTATATGCGATGTGATAAGGCAATGGCAAATGTTGAGGGCAAGCTATTAGTTTCGATATAACGGAATATAGGTATTAATAAAGGAGAAGACATACACACCCTTCACAGCACCACACCAAGAGCGCTACTACTACTTAGTATAATGACGATTTTTATATTGAGTGTCATTAACGTTTTAAAGTTTGCAATGGTTCAAAATAAGGTTAAAGTAAAAAACTACAGAATTGCAGTCTTGGTCATGAATGGCTTGCGATCGCACGCGCACGCCTCCGCACACGCCATGTGAAATTCGGGCGTGCTCTTTATCATACGCCTTGTTCTACTCCCGTACACACGCCAAGCAGAACTGAGCTATTTTAGAGTAATCCCTTACCCAAACTTTACCCAATACATAATTGTTCTTCCGTGTTAAAATGTATCTCTAAAATGTATTTCTATTAAATCCCTTACCCAAACTTTACCCAATACATAATTGTTCTTCCGTGTTAAAATGTATCTCTAAAATGTATTTCTATTAAATACCCACCTTCATTAAAATTGCTGACGTGAGATACATTTCAAATGTTTTGCGTCGACAATATTTTTTTTGTTTTTCAGCTGGCAAAAAATTTCGTCATTAACCTTGTATTGATCTCCTTAAGACGATGACAAATGGAAATGAAGTACAAGTCCTATTGACCTACCTTCCCGATGGTGTACTTCTTAAGTTAATAGTTCTGTCACAACTATAGCTCTCTATGTTTTAAGATAAACTGATTAGGAAGTAAGTTGTACACGTGATATTTACGAACTGAAGGTCAGGGCATCATTAAGTTGAATATCGCAAAAGTCGCCGGTGACATGCTTCGAAAATGCTTGTCACAGGCCACAGTTCAATGCAAAGCAAAACTGTACAGGAGACTCAATTGTTAGAGTCTTCGCAGAACATCTCTTCTCACAAAACCGAGGGCAGGGCTGACTTATTGCCTGCTGTGTCGTGTGGGAGACAGAACTTCTGGACTTCTTTTTAATACGATATACAATTTTTTCGATTATTATTACTAAACATATTTGATTTCTCTTTCCCCTTTTAAAAAGATTTTTTAAACTTTATTGAACATGTTTTTTCTTTACCTAACCTCTCCCATGTTCTGGTTATATTTAACTTGCATGGGTGCGCACTCTTCTCGCAGTATTCTCTGTGACGATGAAGGTCGGACTGACTTGTGGCATGGTTCCAAATGGTCTTCCGTCTTTCGTTTGAGTCTCAGTGTAATGCACCAGCCGAGCATAAGAGTGTCAGCATGAAGGAAAGGGGCCGACTTTAATGTTCTCTATACCTTACGTTCTTCATAATAACACCATTCATTTAAATTTCACAACAAAATTACGTCGCAATTTTTTTGCCAACTACTATGCTTCAAAAACTCCGCGCTGCCGCCCGCTCTCCTGAATGTAATAATTGCACGCCAAAATCATAAGCTAGGCGTGCGATACTGAACGCACGGCTGTATTAGTGTAGGCGTACGTACCACCGCACATGGGTGCAAATATTCATGACCAAGACTGAATTGTAACGAAATCCACTGCCTTAATGATTCGAATTAGCACCCCTGGTCAATATCAGATTTTTCAATTTTTCAAATGGGCAAATATTTCCTCGAAAAAGAAAACACTTGATTATTAGGTAATCACAGAAAAGGACTATATAAAGTCACCATTATGGACATTAATGAGACTCGTTATGGTATTCCTTTTCTTTAAATTTTTAGTGTGAGTTCTGATTATGAATAAAATTTAAAAATGGGAAACACATGAAATACGATATTCTTATATCTTTTCTTAAATAAAAGACACAAATAGGCGTGAAGAAAGGTTTACAACTCACTAAAGCAAACTATTTCTCAGTGGGCGCCTTACAAACTCTACTTTGCTGCTTTTTGCAAAGTAAGAACTTGTATAAATCTTCTAAGGCGGAACCTATTGCACATGTTAAAATTAACTCAGCAAGATGAAATTAGCAAAACATAACGTAACATTGGGGACTGAGCTATAAAAAGTCTTGGTACATTACAGTAGTATTACGGTAGCACATAATATATACAGTTACATCCTTTTCTAGTTCTATAAAATCGCCTTTCATATTATACTTGATCAAAGATAAGTCCATACTAAAAGGGTATTTGACCTACTTTTCTCCCAGATTTCCTGAATACGAGAACGATTTATTGGACCATCAGTCATTATTCCCTTGTAGCATTTTTAACGACAGCCATATTCTCAGCAGAAAACAACTTTTAATTTTGCGAAGACACGTTCAAAGTGGATGGCGGAATGAAATCCTCCCTATCGTTATCCGTTATGACCATGTCCATGGGAGGATCTTTGTTAAGTACATCACTGGAAAAATATTCTTCGTCATCGTCCTCGAATCAGTTGACCTTCAGGATTATGCTCCAAAAATGTAGTCGATGCTGACGTTCTTAAGATAATGCAGAAATATTTCGAATGGATTTTGCTTCACCTTGCATGCCAGCGTTTTGTAACGTGGCTTGACTTCTGACTTGATTCCATTTTCCAACCATTAAAATAAAATAAAATGGAATATTGTCTTTTCACAGGCGGTTTTCGAATTCCTCGATAGTCATATTGGAACATACACCTGATCGTTAAGTGTTCTTGTTGCATCAAGAGATTGGAAGAGATTGGTTGGATCTGTACTTCCCAAATAATTTAACGCGTTTCAAGCTAATCTGCCCAGGTGTTAATAAAATTTCCATTTTTTGAAAGTGTCACGCTCTTGCTGCCGGATTGTACAATCTGTACCAATTCGAAGCACAAACCTGGAAAAGAATCAGTTCGATAATTTATAGAAAAACATATTTGACAAGAGAGATACAGGAATAGAATTCTTTGTATATAAAATACTTTTCAGATTTTTCGTTAGTTTAAAAAAATACTAAACGCACAGTACGGCACTTGATATTTTATCACAATAAACAAATGCACAAACTCACCAAAGAAGAACTTGACATTTTTAATGACTTCAACAGAAAATACATTATATATTGGTAAAAATATATCAGCCTATTTCGAAAGTTAAGTAGATAGACATTAAAAATGGGAGACCATTTTTAGCTAAATAAATTATGGATGTTTCATGTCATCGCATTTTGGCGTTTGATAATTTAAAAAAAAAATCCATGCAGTTAATGACAAACAATAATGAAGCATATGACAGTACTATGTAAATAAGTTTTACCGTTTTACAAGACTACGCACGTTTCATTCAAGGATGAGGAATGTACCTTTATCTTTTGATCATTTTAATGACAAAAACACAAAATCTCAAAAGTAATATAACGGGATGGCAAAAAGAGAAAAAAGCCCTAGGATCAAGGTTGCTCACAATCTGCATTATTCTATGATTATAACTGCTGAAACAGAACGTCCAATAAAAAAATTATAAAATAAAAATGGAAAATTTCCAAAAAAATTAAAGGTGTTTAACAACCGTTACGTAAAAAGCGAAATACGCAAAAACTATATACTTGCTTTGCCATTCCAGAAGTACACCGGGAAAAAAGGATACCAAACATTTTTCGTTAAGTTATACAAAATCAGCTATTCAGTCTCTATTGCATACGGCAACCCTTCCAAAGTTATACTCAAAATATAAGAAATTAATAGTTGACAACACACAAAAGAGAAATATAACAAACTTGAATCATTTGGTATATTGTATATCTACTGAAATATTTCAATCCAAAATATTAAAAGAACAGTTTGCCTTACAGACCCAAACTTATGATCAAGAAAATCACGCATAAAATCAAAGAAGATAACAATGCAGCGTTTTCGAATTTAAGAATTGAATATATTTCAAACGATCGTAATGTAACAGATGTAAACATTGATTTAAGTTTAGGTTTCAGGTTTAGGTTTATTATAACAACAACAACACTGAATCACACAGTCTGTAGTGTTAAAAACAGTAACAACAGAAAAATTACATTTTACAGTTTATAGCTATAAATTCTTTTCTAGGATATACACGCTGTTTTTATAAGTGTGTTTTAGTTTCAGCCTCGATGTTCTTAACTTTTTTGACAAATGCTATCCTCATTACTCTCAATATGTTCTTAGCATGACTATGGCCTGAAAATATATAATGCCTTAATAAAATAAAGCATGCTATAGGTTACTATAGCTAGCTAATGGCAATTTCTAGTACATGTAACGGCTCATTGCTTGGCCAGAAAAAATTCAGTTCGTTTGATATACAATAAGAAAAGTAAACTTCTAATCAATTTTGTGCGTCATACAAATGTTCATATTTAAAACAAACTATCAAGCTTAGACATAAAATATTTTCCGGCTCAAGACACAACAACAAACTTAATATTTAAGGAAAAATTTAGCTCTGAAAGAATAGGCTAAAAAATCGTTATAATTCATTTCTTTATCAAATAATTTAAACAGCACACACCTGCTTTTCTTTCGCTTTCTCAGTAGGTCGCTAGCTAGGGTTCTCAGAATAAAAGTCCAATCAGTTTCTTACTTAGATTACTAAATTTCGCTTCATTCCAAAGAGAACGAATTGAAAATGTATAGCTACAATTGTCTGATGCATTTCCAATCAATTCTTTTTGTGATGTTATATCATCGTACGTTTTTCTTTGTTTTAAAAAATATTTCTGACAACAACATTAACTTCGTTCGACAACAACAGTTTGTTTTTACATTTTAGATTCGAATTACGTTCATATTCGAATGCGATACAACCTCGGTCCCAGAACACAAAAATGGAAAATATAGAAAGACATATAAGCTTACGCTAACCTCATGATGAGTAAACATTGGCATGCCTTGTTTGAAATAACTTTTTTCAGGATTACTTTGAAAAAGAGACAACCTTCTTCGCTTCGTCTTTCTCTTTTCAGTTGTTCAACAACTTGTTTCCGTGAGATACGGTGCACACATAGTAAACCGGGGGTAAAATTAAATTATTCTATCTATAACGACACCGTGGAGTTTTACAACAAACAAACAAATAAAAACATTTAAAAATAAAAATAAAATTAGTTTTAATAAAATAAAAAAACAGAGTTTTATTTTTTAAAGTAATAAGAAAAAAGAATTAAATGTTTAAATAGTAACCCCCCGTTTTGCGTTTTTTTTTACTTAGTAAATTTTAGCGTAACGCCACGCTTTGGGGACACAATGCATGAACCATAAGAAAGTGACCCGTATATTTTTGTCTTTGGTCACACCGTGCGCACACACAAGGCGTATTAATATATAGATTTCCTTATTTTGAATGATCAAATTAAACGCAAGTCTCCTTTAACGTGTTATAAAGATCTCTGAAGTCACAGGTGAACTAATGAATCTCAGCAGCAGAGAACACCTGGCTCCTAATGACTATACATACGTACAAAATAATAACTGAAATGTGAATATTTTGTTCATTTGAAAATAAAAATGTCTTATTTGAGAAGAAAATGTTGAAATAAGTTTTCGACAAGTTTTTGTTTTTCAAGAAAACAATAACTTTACTCAACCAATCAATCAGCAAAAAATATAAGCTTTTTGCACTCTAGAATTTAAAATAGTAAAAATTGCACTCGATTCTTGGCAGAAAATAAAAATATAGCATATATTTCCTGTAAATTTAACCAATCAATCGTTTTGCTAAAGATTGTTTACTTATTTCATATTGTTTTAAAAAAAAATTAATTTTGTGGGGAAAACTCTGATCTGCCTCCCCAAAAATGCCTAAATTTTGAAACTTTTAAAGTGTATTTAGGAAAGTTAGTTATTAGCTGACTAATAAAATTATTAGCTAGCTAGCTTTATGCAAACTGGAACAAGTTTTATATAAAACGAAACAAGAAAGGCCAGTCTTAAATAAAGGTAGTCCAGATGGGAAAACAACCATACGAAGCTTAAACATTGCTGTATTTCGTTCTAAAATAACGATTGTGTTGAAGTTTTAAATAGCCTTATTTTGTATGTCACTGTAAACATCCCATTGAAGCTTAAAAATTATATTTTGTTATAAAGGAAACGAGCAACGAAACTAGTATTTTTATCTGCGATAAAAGAAGTATTGAAAACAGTTGCGTGAAATAAAGATTTTTTGTAAGCATTTGCTGTTTTACGTATGGATGTCAATCATTTATAAAGTACGTATAAAAATTTCAGTAGCTTTCGTGATTGTTAGCGCTAGTAACCAATAGCTGTATTCTTAATTGTAATTTTTTTCATTGTCGGGTTATTTATGATGATTTTATATTAAAAAAAAGCTCGTTTTCTAGTAAAATATAGCGGTATAAGATTTATATATATTGTAACATCTTACAAAGTTTTTGAAGGTCTTATAACAAGATACGTTGGTGTAAAAACTTTGTAAGAAAGTTTTTAAAATCGATTTTTGAGAAAATAAAGGAATAAAAATTTGTAAAAAAGAGTTTTTATCGTTTCTTAATAAAATCAACGATGTAAAAACTTTGTAAGAAAGTAATTGGTTTTTAATAAAATACAACAATATAAGTAAGTTTATAAGCATTTCTTAATAAAATACAATACAACGTTGATAATGTCTTGTAGTAACAAGACGAAATATCCGTTAAAATAAAATAAAAAACGTCATCATCAATAAAACTTCTCGTATTTATTTTTATTGAAAAATACAATTCTTAATAAAATATAAAATGATGTTGGACCTAAATTTAAATTTTGACCCCATAACTTGATGACCCCAAAATTTGATTGCGAATCGACAGGCAGATCCGCCTGTCGGTTCGCAATCAAATTTTGTGAGTAAACATATAGGGCCTATACAAGTTTACCCAGAAAATTTTATTACAAACCAAGTTACAGATCCTGAGTTATTAGGTCATTGGAAAAAATTTAAGAGGCCTGGGGCAAGCAAACGAGTGTCATTTTGGCAAAAAATGTTATGTTAATCAATAAATTTGCTATTAAATATGACATCATAATTTATGCAACATAATTAAATCTGAAATTCTTTAAATGTGATTATCTTGAGAACGAAAAGAGCTTTTTAAAAAAATTAGAAAGACTTGTTAACCAACTTTTTAACGACATCATTTTACACCTCAGGTTCCCTTTAATAAAAGATGTCATAATATGTGACATGATTTGCGAATTTCGACCGTTTCATTATTATAACGCTGTTAAAATGCTGTTATAACCCCGTTATAACGCTTCAACTTCAGCGTTAATTTAAGGCTTTGATCTTCACCTTAATAACACTTCCCCATTATGTTTTATTTTTAGCAGCGTTATAACGCTGCCCCACTTTCGAATTCCGTGAAACAAAATTCGATCATGAAACAACAACTTCGCGTTCAGCAAGTGTCTATGATTGTTTAAAAAGTAAACCTTAGATCAGAAATTTTATTATTAATTTATTTTCTTTACAAGTTACGACATTGTCGTCAGTGTTAGCCAGCGTGCGATTATATTTCATGTTTAGTTTATGCTTGTTCTAAAACATAGTAGCTACAAATGTTCTATTGCAACGATAACGATCTTGTCAAACACCTGTTTGACATATTTTGTAAGATGATGTGTCACTAAAATCTGACCTGAGGCTGGCTATTGTTAAGAAAAGTATATTGGTTCTCCTGGCTATTCTCAGCCTGATTTGTTCTTATTTTGTTCGGAACACAACTGGAGACTTAGCCTCATTTTATATTTATAGAATTTGTGTGTTTATAAGAAAAATGTGTTTTAGTATCTTGAAAATAATTATATGCTAATTTTCTCTCCATATATTGAAATCCATGTATACTAGCCTAAAAAGTAGAGAAACATCAAAAAATATGTTTACCGGAACACCTCATGCTTTAGAAATTTGAACAAGGAAAAGGATTTAACTGTTTTGTTTATACAGAATTATGCTGAATTGCGTCATAACTTTACCAAACTTTGCTGACTTCTAATAAATTATTCATATCTTGAAACAGTAAGCAAAGAAAGAAAGAGTGCACAAACATTCTAGACGTAGTTTCCATTAGACGATTTACTATTGCAGCACCTTAAAAAGCATTTGGATAGGGGTTTTGTTTCCATTTAAAATGTGTTGTTTCAGCATAGATTGGCTATCGGATAGCTATCACTCCATGCCGATTGTGAAAGTGACATAATATGTATCGGATAGCTCTTAAGAGGAAATTTTTTAATTAAATGGAAACGGGTGATAAACGTTTCGGCATGCTTGAACATAATAAAAATAATGAAAACTTCTCAGTTTTTTTTTGTTGCTCAAAATGGCGTTAAGTAAAGTTGATTTGAGTAAGCAAATTGTTATACTTCAAAATGTTTGGATTTCAACATGTAATCTGTTCAACTCGGTGATTTCATTTTCAACTGAAAGACAAACGCAAAAGAGAAACTATTTTGAACATGTTGGTTGCTGATTCAAATAAAAGAAGAAAAAAAATAAAAAAAGAATGAAACCTTTCAAGATACTGGGTAAGACCTGGTAGAAGTAATATATGCTTCACAAAAAAATCAAACAGAAAATCTTCAAATTTTCAGGACACTCCCACTGATTTATTTTTTATCTGGTACTCAAACATTGTTTTTTGACAATAGTATCCATAGTGGAGAACATCAACGAAACTCATCATCATAGTGCACATACTAATAGAAAAAGTCTAATGGAAACAGCACTTACTGTGCATATTAACAATCGCGAAGAAGAAACGATGTTTTTGTGTAAAACAAACTTATATTATATTATCATGAATTAATAATGGGAAAAACGTGGAATTGACAATGAGCTGAGCCGAAACAAAATTATCGCAAAACTGTTTCCATTAAACAAAAAATATAGTATAGATTTTTGAGACGTGACTCTTCGCTAAATCGTCTAATGGAAACTAAGTCCTAGCTAAACTTTGAAACGGAATAAATTGACAGGACTTGTATTTCCTAAAAATGACGAATTTTGGAAGCTAATTATTGTAAAATATTGCATATCCATACTGCACTTCTTTTGTAAAATTGTTCTGCCTTTTTAATTCCTTTTTTTATACAAAAAAAATTAAATTTCTTCAAATTTTTAAGGCACTTCTACTGCACTTCTTCTGTAAAACTGTTCTGCCTTTTTAATTCCTTTTTTTATACAAAAAAAATTAAATTCCTTCAAATTTTTAAGGCAATAATAATATGTTTTTTAGACGATAATAAACTTTTCCGTTCTGATCTGTTTCGTTCTAAGCTAAAATTTGAAATATTATTGAAGTATTATTCTTGTTCTGTTCCATTCCGTTTTTCTGTTTAGTGGAAGAAATAAATAAAATTAAACAATGCTAAATAACGATTTTTTCTTCACTTTTAATCGTCAGGAACATGTGTTGCTGTTTTATATTGACCAACCGCATTTTCATCAGCAAGAGTGTAGTTTTCCGCCATTATTGAATCAGTAACGAACCTAAACTTTTAAAGCACGTTTTATTTTATTCACTAGTGTCAGCGTTATAACGCTACCGTTTGAGAAAGAGAACAGGCTGAATATTAATACTGGAACTAATATTTCAAATATATAACATTAACTAACAAACAAATCTAAAATATTCTAAATTTACAATCTGCATGCTAATCGATCGTTAGTTGATCCAGGGAAACAACAAAGCTAAAAAAAAATATATATATTAATGGATCTTTAGGATTAAAAACCCAACGAAGAAGCTTTCAAGTGTGGGTCGTTATATTGCCTGCATAACGCTTCAATGATCGATGGTCGCTGTAAAGAAGCGTTATAACGGTTAGAAGAAGCTTTCAAGCGTAGGGCGTTATAACGCCTGCATAACGCTTCAATGATCCATGGTCGCTGTAACGAAACGTTATAACGGTTAGGAGAAGCTTTCAAATGTATGGCGTTTTAACGCCTGCATAATGCTTCAATGATCGTCGGTCGCTGTGAAGAAGCAGTTTAACGCGTTATAACGGTTAGAAGTCACACCTTTGGAACGTCTATCTGAGCAATGTACGAAAGTTTTCTACATTCAAAATTTTGTGAAATCTGTAACGCCGTTATTAACGCGTTATAACGCTGCTTATTGAAGAGCCAATCAGTTTGAAGTAAGCAAAATAAACTTAACGCTGTTATATTTTTTACAATTAGCGTTATAAAGTGTTATTAACGCCGTTAAAATGTCAAATAAAGGTAAAAAGCAAACGGTTAATAATCCCAAATTATGTCACATGTGGTGTATTTATGCCATATTCTCAGTGTAAGTATCCTAACACGTCACCAATGTAAAGAAACACGTCACCAATGTAAAAGGCTTGGGATGTTTATTTTATATACATTTTTTTAACTTTGTAATTTAGGGGTGCAGACGCCCGAAATCAAGAATGTTTAGTCAAGCTTGGGCTGGCACATTTGTACCATTACAATTTAACTGGTATGTCAAACTATGTTTCACTATGAAATCTGTTTGTATCTATCGTAAATCCTTACCAATTAGCAAAAATTGTTAAATGAGCAAAGAATCGTAATATTTAAGATATTTGAGTATGTGTTTTTGAAATGACGGACCATTTCAGTAGAGGCATGTGATTGCACACACCTACACAGTAAGATTTGCTAATCAGTGTTTTCTTGTATCTACTAATGTGCTCCGAAGTTAGGAAAAAGCTATGTTTCCAGTCAGAACCATTTAAAGGGGAACTCAAGTCGAAATCTAGTTTTCTCTTTTTTTGTTTTAATAAGAAACCAAAAACAAATGCTTTTTTTTTCCCATTCAAAATTTTTCCACTGACCTCTGCAGCTTCACTTTTTTTCTTCATGGAAATCACGGACAGGCACAATTTCATTTAGGAATGGGTCCTAATGTAATCACATAATGTAGGAAATTAGAGCTCACTGTAGTTATAGGCATCAATAAATTTTCGAAGGCCACTGTATTTTTTATTTAAAGTGATTTTGCATTTTTTCTTTGCATTTATATCTTTAAAAAAACGTTACATACATCAGAGAAGTGCACAGAAATTAATTTTCACAGTATCTCATCCTTAAAAATGAAAGAGCTTAAACAAAAGGGCTAAACAAAGATGCCGTTCATTGTACCTACCAAACGATTTAAAGTTTTACATTTTTGTTTGTTGGACTTTACAGCAGGCTTGGTCAGGAGGAAAATCACCCACGTGCGGTACATTACTCTCCCAAATTAGTGATGGCGTGCGATGATGATCGCACGCCTAAGTTATGTTAAGGCATGCAAAACGGCAGAACAGGCGTGCAGTTACAAAAATTCCTACCCCCTAATTTTGAAACGAAATCAGCCCTTAAAATTAGAATTTTTTTACGTTGGCAATAAAACTGCCGACGTGAGATACATTTTAACAGATTTGCGTCGGCATTGCGTCGGCAGTAAAACTGACTTTCTATGTTTCGAGATGAACTCATTAGGAAGTACGTTGTGCACGTGCTATTTACGAACTGAAGGTCAGGGCATTAAGTTGTATATCGCAGAAGTCGCCGGTGACATGCTTCAAAAATGCTTGTCACGGCCACAGTTCAACATGAAGCAGAACTATACAGGAGACTCAATTGATAGAGTCTTTGCAGAACATCTCTCCTCACAAAACCAAGTGCAGGGCTGACTTATTGCCTGCTGTGTCGTGTGGGAGAGAGAACTTCTGGACTTCTTTTCTAATACGATATACAATGGAGTAGAAACCAGGTTATAAACTTCGTAACTACTTGTGGAACAAACAATATTTTATGTTTAGACGCCATTTTATAACAACTTTACATTAACTTTGCGCAAAATTCTATACAACAAGTCGAACGTTCGATGATCAATTTCAGTTTTGCTACATTTATTTGGCCAATGAAAATTCAATTAATTTTACTGGGTTTTCACCCGAGGGTTTTCCACTCGCAACATGGGATTTTCCCCCATTCTGCAAATTACAAGTGTGAAATATGGAACGATTTTTTTATAAACATGGCGCCGGTGGTTTTGATGTGACTTAGGATTTCTTTGTCAGGTGAATGAATTAGCTTGTAGTTGTAAATTTTTCTGATGGAATAATGTGAAACATGGATGTGTCTTTTACATTAGCACTTTTTATAACACGCCATGACAGAGCTGAAGCGAGCGGAAGATAGCACGCCATAATTAATCCAGGCGTGTGCGGAGGCGTGTGCGTGCGATCGCACGCCATTCCTGACCAGGCCTGAGCCAGTTTTTTTGAAAGAGATCTCCATGAAACAAAGTTCCATAAAAAATATTGCCCACAAAGTTTCTTGGTTCTTATGCACACATAACACAACCTAATGAAGTTTTATGCACTTTTCCTTTTGAATGTTATGCCAACCATACCAATGTCCAATAAGAATATTAACATAACGTTGGATTTAAAAGGTCCACACATCTATCACAGCGATCACACAAGTTGGTTTTGAAAAGTAATCTTTTTGATGGAACAACCTGTCAAGGGGGTAAATGTACTCAACTTATCAACTTTGTTTAATCAACGCTAATTTTTACAAGTAAGTTAAACCTGGGTCCTGTAAAAAAAGTAAAAGATTAACGATTGCTGAATCTAAGATAAAGTTCCGTCTGTTACCGGCAAAGTGTATGTGTTTATTTTACTTTAAAATTGCCGAAAAATACACGTCTCATATGTTAATCAACAAGTTAAGCGTCACGATGTCAATATCTTAATTTTAATTAATGAAGCCATTGCAATGCACTTATAACTTTGATGGAAAAAAACTTGGAAACTGGGTCGTCACGTCAATCATTTTTGCCACATGGGTAACCAGGCACAACCTGGGACCAAATTAGGTAGGTTTTTCAAACCTGGTTCCCAAAATCCATTTCAGAATAGATGGGCTAATGCCGTTATCAAAAACCCCAATATCTCGGTAACTATTCGTCAAATTCACACAACGGGTTGAGGAATTTCTTTAAAAAATTTTTTGTTTATTTGTGGGTCCTTGCTGATGTCAGCAAAATTTTTAAACTTTTAGTTTCAATTGATTCTTACCTTGATGAGGTAACTTGAAGGCTTCACCAGTGTTAATACTATTGTATTTGTTACTGAAAGATAACAACAGAATTAACACAAATTGAATCACACAACGGGTTGAGGAATATCTTTAAAAAAAAATCCTTGCTGATGTCAGCAAAATTTCTAAACTTTTGGATCTCTCTAACCGTTTGTTAATAGGCTACTACCGTGTGTGTGTTTGCAACAGGCAAAGTAGGTGTGCTTATTTCCCTTTGAAGTAGCCAAAATATTATGTCTTATATGTTAACTTTTTTGATGTTATGACGGCAATGCATTTAGACTGATGTCAATACAATAAGTAAGATTGTGAAGCCTTTGCATTTTTTAAGTTTGAGGCCAAATAACTTGGAAATGAGAAGAAATAACTTGCGTCATCTCCTGCAGGGATAAATAAGGACCACCGGAGACCAAAATGGGACCAATTTTCCAAGGCTAGGTCAATTGTCACGTTTTGGAACTGACGGAATGATGACGCCATCAAAAAGCCTTTGAACGCCAATACTTCTTCAACTATTTGCCAGAAGCACATTTTCGTATTCTATTTCTTGTTCAGCACTTCAAGCTCTACACAATAGAGACAACTAGTACTCAAATTTCTGAAAAAATGTTTTTTAAATTGGTTAGTCTTTGCTGTCATCAGCCAAGTTTTTAAGCCCTTATATCTCCTTAACTATTCGTTGAAAGTACACAATCCTATAAATTTTCTTCCTCATACTTTTAAGGTCTTCGCAATAAAGGCAACAGGTTAACAAATTTAAAAAAAATGTTTTTGTATATATACTGCTGATGTCATTAAATTTTCTAAAACCTTTTCCATTAACCTTCTGCCTAAGTGGATTCTTCCACAGGCTTATCGTCCAGCATAGTATTGATACCCTGGTTAGTGTCAACTTCAGATTTTAGCATGATCATTTGATATTGCATTTACACATTAAAGGATTTCAGATTTATACTAAAAATAAAAACGTGCTGGAGAACAAAATTATTGCACAGTGACAAAATACATAAACTTGTGAGTTAGAAAAGAAGTAGAAAAGCAGAAAAGTTAAAGGGATCATCTACAAAATTTGCATAAATTTGTATATAGAAAAATCGTATATGCTATATAAATAAAATCCGTAGAAAAGTTTTTAAATTTCATATTAAATTTGTATGATTTTAAATTAAATTTGCATGACTCTTCTAAAAAAAATCGTATAGATTTTTAAAATTTCTATGAGAAAAAAATTGTATATAAAATTTTGTATAAGGCATTATTCTTGTGAAATCGATTTTCAAACAAATATGTTGTGATTGCATGTCTATGGGCGATATTTCACCAAGGAATAAAAAAAGTTTTTTCTCAAATTTGCAAATGTTACTTAAAATATAGCTGGCTAGCTAATAGCTAAATGTAAATAAAATATCAAGCTAAAATACATAAAGCTAGCTCAAATCAACACGTCTACAGAAGGATTTTCGAAACATACTACGTACTACTGAGCATATTCAAAACCTTTTTGTTAGCTGTAGTTTACGTACATACACTTTCTAACAGACAGTTCACTTTTTATGCGGCTATCTTCTTTCTTAATGTACAACGCAGCATCAAGATTGAGTCAGTGATATTTTAATAAATCTAATAAGTAAAACAAAAACGTTTTCCATAAATTTAGCTAGCTTTATAAAGTTTTGTTTACAAATATAATCAACCACAGCTCCATGCGTCATTTTAATCTTGACCTGGAAAAGTGCTGACTAAGGAAAAAAATCGTAATAATTATGCGAAAATGTGAAAGCCAATAATATTTTCAATATCTGGTCAACAATACCAGGGTATTTTTCGCCGTCTTCTGTCATATCAAAAAAGGCAAAAAACCCTAGGGACAAGGGTGTACTTTGACCTTTAATATCTCGAGAGCCAAAGCTCACAAATATGAAAAGAAATTGACACAGTTTAAATTCACGTTATAATGAACATTTTAGGCACAACTTGTTATTAAACGTTAGTTCTCTTTAAATCTTTGCAGAAAATGCTAAAATTTATTTCATTAAATGCGGTTTTTTTTTAACTTATTTATTATCTGTCTGTCTGTGTGTGACTTTTGCAAAGTGGATTATATTATTCACAATTTTCTTTGATAAATTCTATGAAACATCACCTATAACTTTGTTCTGTAATTTACCAAACTTTAATGTTAAAGTAAAATTGACGTCAAAGGAAGGTATGTTAATATTAGTGAAGCCATTACAATGCAATGAAAACTTTGAGGCCAAATAACTTGGAAACAAGGTGGTGATGTCATTTATTTTTCACCGCACAGGTAACTAGGGACCACCTGGGACCAATTTGGGTAATTTTTCCAAACCTGGATCCCCGAATCCATTTCGGAATGGATGGGTTGACGACGCCATCAAAAAACCTTTAAACCCCAATATCTCTGCAACCGTTTGTCAAAGATACATGCTGCTGAACATTTTCTTGATCAGCGTTTCAAGATCTATACGATAATTTTTGTGTTTTGGCGGGTCTTTGCTGACGTGAGCAAAATTTTTAAACCCTTATATCTCCCTAGGCGTTCGTCGAAAACATATGATCCTATACGTTATTTTGATCAGCGTTTTAACCTCTACACGTTACATGCAACAAGTAAACTAAATTTCGCCAATGTTTTTTTGTATCTGCACTGCTAACTTTAGCAATCAATCTAAAACAACCTATTTTTCCATTGGCCTTCTGCCTAAGAGGATTTCTCCACGGGCCTTATTGACTAGTATAATATATAATATAATTATTTAAATATTAGAAATATAATACTGTATTTAAACGTTCTTACGTCAAAACACACATATAAGAAAATAAACTTTAATTAGGCAGTAATTTCTTTTTCTTTCTCTCTTACTGTAGCTTGGGATTAAAGCAGTGTTCTTCAAAATGCTTCAAACTTGCTTTGGCAGTTCTTTTCTATTAGTTTTTAATCTGTATATATATCAGCTATGTTTTTATCACTGGGTAACTTAGAATACCTCGTCTACAAGGATTGCTCAGTTTTTTATATATATATAAGAACCCCTGGGAACGAGGTTGAAGAGTGTAAAGACTTATTTCTATCACATATAGTCATTTGGGTAATCATACCCAGCCCATTATGCCAGGTTATACATCAGTAAATTTCACAACAAATAAATCCGTTTTAATTCCAACAAAAATATGATGCACACAGCTGTTGGTAATATATTAAATTTTTCATTTTATTGCTCAGCTGTGTAAGTATATATCATGTTGAACTATTTTTTAAAAACAAAAATCAGTCCTACAGAGATCGATGTTAACTTCGTTGTGAAGGCATATTAATTGTTTTTTCCTATGGAAGTCATTAATTCTAGTGGTTGAATGTCATTAATTAGAGTGGAGCCGTAAATCTTATGTAATAGGGTCATGTGCCACAAAAAAAAATGGAGGAGCTAGTTTGAAATTTTTTAACGAAGAAAGTTGACGCTGCAGTCAAGCGACAAGAGAAATAAATATTTAAAAAGCAATATGTGGAGTTAATTGAACTATTAACAAAAAGTGGATAAGTCATCGGGAATTTCTCATGCATATTTTTAGATAAGCCCAACTTTTAAAAGTGATTCAAGATCCCTTTAGGCTTAAATTTGTAGAGCAAATCAGTACAAAACAGAAGTAATTTCTAAAGCCATTTTTAATTTAATTAGTTATTCCTGCAAATTTTTTATTTTGTTTTGATGAATTATGTTCTGATTTCCGAGTAGAATGTCATTAGCGGCATTTTTTCATGGTGCATCATCATGATTAAAATAGTTAAAAGAAAGTCAGGGTTTCATTTTATCTCGAAAATTGCTATATATGGTTTATTGTTCAATGCCATTCAATACCATTATACTGAGTGAAAAGTTAACCTGGTATATCAGGTTGCCAGTAACATAGGTTGTTACTGTTTTCCTCAAAACCATCACATAATGGTTATCAATCTTTTGTTGGTATTTTTCACTTGTGAAAATTGAAAAAATATGTGACATGTTTTGTGATTAGGGGTACTTGTTAAAATTGATGCTAAAATAGGACATAAATTACCCCACTTATTATGACATATTGAAACTTGAAGAATTAGTTTTACACTGTAATTACACCTTTTTCAGTATGCCTTAGCGATTTTATATGGTGTGTAAAAAATGACATAACAAAATATTTCTACATTGTAGTTTAATTATTCTACCATGCAAGGAAATTACACTGTATTTTGTTATAATACAAAAGCTTTAAAAACCATGTTTTTATTAAGAATCAATAAAAAAACTTTCTTACCCACTTTACATTTTAAACACCTCTATATTTTCTTGACAATCGATTAAAAAGCTTTTCACCAATATATGTTGTCTTTAAAATCTTCGAGAAGCTTTTTCATGAAGTTAACGATATTTATAAATCTTCAACATTGCTTATGAAGCTTAAACATCGCCATTTTTCATTATAAAACCATAAATAACCATAATTAATATTTTCTATGCTGCTGGAGAAAATATCTATGGCGTAACAAGAAACACTAGATTGGCTTTATGTCAAAGGCGCAATCCAACAATTTACCAGTGTAAAATTACGAGATATTTGCTAGAAACAGGAGTACCCCAAAACATATCACATATTCAAATTTCAGATTTGGTTATATAACTAGTTGTTTAAGTAGTGTGAGTTATATATGTAGTTGTTTCAGCTCGTGGAAAAATCCACTTCAGCAGAGAAACAATTGAAAAATGTATAAGATCATGTGGTTTCAAAGAACAGTTAAAGGAGAACTAAACACAAAAATTATTTTTCGATATATTGTTGCTATTACCATAAGAAAACAAATTCAACTAGACTTCCTGTCTCATATGACTCTGAAGTTCCGAAGTGGCATAAATACGAATTTCATCGCCTCATAATATGACTATAAATCCTGACCCTTAATTCTGTAAAAAAAAGACTGGGACAAACGTAGTTTGTTACTTTGCAAAGTGCAGAAAAGTGCAATTTTATGTAGCCAAGAGACCCAGCATAAGTTTTCTTACCACCAGAAAATCGGAATATTTAAGGTGGAAAAAATTACGCTGGGTCTCAAACGATTTTTCGCGCTTTTTAATTTACTAATTCGATTGTTCTTTGCTCGCATGGTCAATATCGGGAAATCCTTTGTTTTGAGCGCTAATGGTCTCATTCACCCAAACAAATATAATAAATTCTTAAATTATTTAAGAGCGTAAGACGTGACCATGCAGAATTTGTGTTGATTGGTTGATTGATTGTAATTCAGGGTTTGCTATGAGGCGGATTTGAATTTTAGGGATTTGCTCTGACATTTGTTTGCGTCTAAGCTTTCATTTGAGAGAAACCAAATTTGATATCCTCGAAGAAAGCTTAGTTAACTAGGCTAAATTTTTATGTAGTGATTGGTTTATTTGAGCTACAAATTAGAAACAACAGTTGTATTTTTTTGTATTGCTTTAGTTTGCAGCCAGTTTCTATTTCTTTCTTTTAAAAGTTACATCCTGTTTATTTATTAATAGATCTAAATCCATGTTTTTGCCTGTTGAAACCAATTAGAAAAAATTATTTGAAGTTGACAAATGTGGAAAGATTCAATAAACTCAGTGAACTAAGCTTGTGGTAATTTTCAAAATTGGCAACGTTGAAAATTAGAGACACTTATCTATGCATTAGAGATCTTGCTAAAAGTTCTAAAAATAACAGGTATTTTTAGTCACATTTGGTGGCTTTGAAGCGCAGACAAAGTAGACAAATGGAATTAGCAAGAGTACAAATAAATTTGCTATAAATTTTTCTAACTATCAATTTGTTGTAACTATTTACCACCCCTTTTTTGGTAGACTACATATGTTTTTTAACAACAGCAACAAAAAGTGCTTTCTGATGTCTTTGAATATGAGTTCAAATTAATAGGGTGATTGCATTACATATCCGTTACAGGATAAAGATAATAACTTGACCTCGAATTCATAGGGGTGTTACTCTTAAAATAAGAAGGGTGGGGTTCCTAATGATAGGGGGGTTGTTTTAAAGAAAGGGGGATTCTGACCCCTCTGCCAACTATGTATAGGGCTCAGTTTTAATACTTTCGGGAAAATCGAACAACGTACTTCTTAAAAAATGGGTGCAAACAGTCAGAAGAAAAAGGGACCTTACCAAAGGAGGGTTTTAGATCTGCTCAAAACACATGACTGACAATTGTTTCCAGAGGGATGTTGACGGTAACATAAAGTTCATTTAGATTTCTTGATTGCAATAGGCACAGTTTTAAAATCCACAGTTTCGGTGATAGACTTCTTTCCTAGCGGAAAAAAATGTTTTTAGTACCTCCTGAATTGTTTCTCATTTAATATGCAAATTCTCAATGTGAGCTCCATCACCCAATAGAATTAAAAAAAAAAGAGCTTCTGTTCTTCATCGATATGATTTCATTTTTTCATAAACATTTTGCGAATATAAACTGGTTATCCTCAAGGAAGTGACAATGCATCAAAAATAGTTTCAAAACGCAAAGTTTTTTTATGAAGACTGATTGTTTAAGAAAAAACATTGTGGTTTTCTTGACGAATGTGAAAGATTATTTTTGTTCAAAATGCATTTACTTTTTACATTTCGTTTTGTTAATGCCGCCTTTTGTTACCTTAAAAAAGTTCCTCTGGGATTTCGTTGGTATCGCAACAGTAGTGAGGAAAAATCTTTCAAATATTCGCTATCGGTGAACAATTTGAATCGTATTTATTTTAGTTCATGTTTATAAAATATAAGTTAAAACAAATTGTATTGGGTAGGTTTCTTACCAAACCTGCTCAATGTCTTCTCTAAGATTCATACTTCTCGCTGCGGTTTACCAAGTGCTGCACTTTGCAACGTCATTTTTGTTACTAGATCCAGTCTTCTTGTTTTTATGCAGCCTGTTGAAAAAAAATTCATATTGCTGGCAAAGAAATAGCTGTTATTAATGTAAAAAGAGACATAATTAAGGTGTACTTCTTTAATTTTTGAAATATACCACCCATTTTTGACGATATGTTAAAAGATTATTGATTTCCGCCAGCGAAGGCGGAATCTTTAAAATCGCCTGGGGAGATAGAGAGATTGAGAGATAGATAGAGACAGCCCAGAGCCTGGACGCCTAAAACTTATCCAGTCTAAAGCCTAAATCCTCGTTATGACAGATATTTTTCTGAGAACGAGGCTAAAATGAGTTAAGAATCCTAACAGTGCAACAAATTGTTTTATTATCCAATGAACAATACTTTATTTTAAAGTTTATATGCTATCGAAAGTTAAAGCTCGTGCAGTGTAGCATAATGAAGACCGTCTTATAATGCGCCATCTTTAATTTTATTAACGTTTCTCTTTAATAATTACGTCATTACTTTCTGTACAATTTCGCAAGCACGTAGACTAAAGCTATATTCGGCAGAACTAATTAATTATTCATGAATTTTAATTTTAAGAGGAATTGTTGAGGCTGAATATTTTTGGTGAAAGATAATGTATTACAGCTATAAAATCGTGACAAGTGTGTTATAAAACAAAAAATATGAATATATAGTCTGAAAATAACCTCCATAACTGATTGTGTAAAAAGAGAATATCGATAAATTTTCAGCATTGCCGTTGTTTTTATTTTGTTTTTATTGTTCATCAATTTTCAGGTTTATTATTTTTCTTTTATAATTGTTCTTATGGAGAAAAGAAGTTTATGTAAGTTAAGTTAGCTATGATTTACAGTTACAATAATAATCAAAAATTGAATTTTAAAATTTTAGAATATTCAATGATTTTGTTCCCCCATATTACTACTCAGTCCTCTTCAAAGTTCAGTACTTTTTCAGATTATTGCTAATGGCGGAAATCTTTAAGCCGCAGGGCTTCTTGTTTGTGTTTAGTTTCTCTTTAAGGATATATGAGGGTTTAAATATTTTGTTGACATTAGCAAGGATGTGTTATAGGATCATGTACTTTTGACGAACAGTTACAGAGACGTTCTTTGATGACGTCATCTAGCAATTCATTCCTAAACAGTTTCGGCAATCCAGGTTTGGGAAACTTACCCAATTTGGTCCTAGGTTGTCCCTAGTTACCCACACGGTGAAAAAAACTGACGTCACCCCCTGTTTATAAGTTATTTTGGCTTAAAGTTTTAAGAGCATTGTAATAACTATCTCGCGCAGCAGAGAGATTTTTCTTATGAGCTCGGTAACTAACCGAATCTATCCCAAGAATTCTATTTTATAGCGTCTGAAGTTGTGTTTTTTCATTGTTTATGCTACCATTTGTGTGAATATCAACTTCGTACCGCGACCTTGGTGAGGATTGCTGGGTTGGATGTGGAAGTCATACATTCAAAACGGGCACTTCGAAGAGATACAGAATATAGCGCTTTTATTTTCTACATTTTTTTATTTCCATCATTTTTGTTATTTTTATAATATTTTATTGGTACCTAGCTTTTAGTTGCTTCTTCACCTTACTCTACAAGTCTACACCTTCTTCGATACCAAAGTTTTGTTATCTTTTACTTTTACTTTTATTTACTTTATACTATTATTTCACCCCTTTTCTACTCTTGGAATGGAAGAGAAAGAAAATCCCTGCTGTTTGATATCAAACATACCTCATGTAGTTTCTGATAAAAATTTAGTTCTAAAACCTGGGGAAGTAAAAAGTCTCTGGGTATATTACAGGACAAAAATTGTAAAACAATAGCTTTCCCATAACTTCTTCCTAATGGACAATTTGGGTACAATGTGAAAAGAAAGGTACCTTTGAGTGCAAGTAAATATTTTAATCAGCGGTTATTGCTTAACCAAAGACGGTTTGCTTCGAATACAGATTACATATCTGCTTCTTCCAAGCTCGCGAAAGGGAAGAACACGAAAAAAATGATTGACTATATCCACATAAACCAACCAATCAGCAAGATTCCATGTAAAACTTTAACCAATCATATGTACGCTTTCAATGTCGTTACCAGGCAGAATTTTTTGGGTCAAAAAGCAGGTTTTAATTCAACTAGTGTTTATATATTTGGCAATAAGAATAATTATCAGAAAAAATTATGAATTTGATTTTTATGATTTTCCACGGCTTTTTTCCACAGCAATTTATGTAGATCCAAGTCAAGTTTGTGTATTTTTATGAATGAGATGAGTAGGAAATTGTCCCGCCTAGGCTGTTTTGTCCGAGTTTTGGGCAAGCAGATTTACCTGACAAAGCCAACCTCGTTCCCAGAGGGACAAAAAGCCCTCCGATCGAGGTTGCCAACGAAGCAAGTCAAGTTCGAAATGTCTTGTATAGACTTGCGTGAAGATTTAGTAGGAAAGCGAGATCTCGCTTGATTGGTAGAGTTTACCCTCCTACCTGAGTTACTTTGCTCCATATGAACAGTAGCCTCTAAGGCCCTTTTCACCATTTCCATTTCTCGGCGTGCTAGCCGCGAACAACCAGGTAAGTAGGATGTCCAATCCTACCCACGCACCCATTCGCTAGGCGCCAACCAAGCAAATTGCTTGGAACTCTTTGATTGCCTGATGTTTCTCAAGAACGTATCCTCTGGCTCAAGTGAAGGCTCAATCTCATTCCCGAGCTCTTTCTATGTGGTGAAAAGGAGAAGATGCTCTGGGAAGGACAAGATTGGTGGGGGCTGCCTTCAATGTACGAAATAAAGTGGGAAATATAATACGTTCCATGGAACTGTCGCTTTATCAGACCATTTCGTGAGAGGCGTGCGTTGGCACGGGCACGCCCCCACACCCGCGCAGAATTGTTTAGGCATGCGATTACTCGCACGTGCAAATCTTTATTTTCTTTATGTCTGCGATAGCTTTCTGAAATTATCGACATTACGAAAAAAGCGAAATAGGAAGTCAGAGAATGATTTAAGAAGGCTTTGCAACCCTTATCGTTAAATTAAATCTTTTTTATGTACGTAGAAAATCACGTAGTTAAAAATGCATGTTTTTATCAGTTTGCTAATTCTCTTCATTTAAAGAGAAAAATTAATACAAGAAGGCAATAGATGCCACTAATAATAATTTGATCTAAATTTATTTTTAGATCTTTTATACGTAATGTTTTCTTGGCATAAAAATAAACAAAATAATGATTATTACAGATCGTCTGTAAATACGATGTACGGATGTACGGATTTTTTTCTCATGTTTTTATAATTTTATTAGCCATTTTCATCCTAACAATCATTGCGTGTATAATAAAATTAGTGGCAGTAATGGGGAGGACAAAGTTACATGTGCCTTTTATTAATTGTATTTTTTAAATTTTTATCACATTTTTTGTGGCCACCTGTTGTTTGAAAGTAGCGAATATAAAAAAAGAAAAGAAAGAAGAATATCACTCAAACTTAATTTTAACATTTTTTTACTGTTTTTAATAGCATTTATCAATTCAGTCCTGGGCCCTAGGTTGTGAAAACATGTCAATAACACCTAAAAATGATACCTCCCATACTGCTCTACTACTAGAAGCAAATCATTTCTATATGCTCAATGTGATTGCAAAGATATAAATAGATTAAAAAAACATCCAACACAAAAGAAAAGTTGTTCTCTAGAATCGTGTTTGAGAGAGAGTGAGAAAATCGTTATTGAGAGAGAAAAATAAAGCACGTTAGTGAAGTAGGTCATAAGTATTGGGTTTTTTAATAAACTTTGTTCAGATTAAATTATAAATGTGTGTAATTTATGTCATTTGTTATAAATAATGTTAAAGGAATACGACAAATATATCTTTCGTTTAGTAGCGTTTTTGTGATTTTATAATTTAAGCTTTATATATATTTATAATCGTCTTTCGGAGAAATAAAGTGAAAAAATAACTAAAACAAAATAAGTAAAAAATCAAAAAAATCTTTGATAGTAACAGAATATTATTTTAGTAAGGAATTTTCTTATCTATCCTTAGCATTGTAATGTTAAATATCGTTATTAGCCGTGCTTCAACTTTTCGTAATTTAACTTACATTAAATATTGTTTGTCCCACAAGTAGTTGCAAAGTTTGATTAATGACTTTACTCACAATTTTCGTACCAAGGGTTTAAATTCCTCGCCGTGAACTTTGGTGGAACTTGCTGTTTGTATGTTCCCCACGCTAAAAAAAACCAACCCTGTGGTGTATGGGGGTAAAGGAATTTTGTTCTTGCTTTTGCTTCTTGAAAATTTAATTTTTTAACATCGCACGCGCACTGCACGTCGCACGCCTACCTAAAATCTTACGAAATGGCCTGCTTTATAGTTGCTCTATTTTGTGCCCCCATCCCCCATTCTCAAACCAAAAGCACAAATTGTTGCAAATGAAGCATATTTCAAAATGTAACTAAGACCTTTCTTATTCCTTATACACAATATAACACTTATTTAACACCACTAGGGTAAAAACGGGAGCATTTCATCTTGTCCCATAAGACAGTCATTCAATAATGTTCAATATATTTTTAGCCTCTGCAGAGAAGACTGTAAAGGAAGTCAAATATCATGCCACTCTATCTGCAAACTATTTATGCAGCCTGGATAACAAGATTGTCCCCAAAAAACCAATCACATGGATGCTACTCCGTCCACCCTGGTCAACTGCTAAATCGATTTGTTTAAAGCAGGCTGTGCATAATCAAATGTTAAAGTTTAAGGTCAGTTTTTATTATTTAGGTAAGGCAAAAGCAATTTAATCAGTTCTACAGGCAGCGAAAATAATCCAGTCTGCAAAATAAAAATAATTATAAAGAAAAATGCCATAAATCTATGCTGATTATAATGTTCATTTACATCTCTGTTATGAAACCAATGTGGTTTTTTTTTGTTACACCGTAATATTTATGTTCTACGCTGCAGTATATAATTGCTGCAACATAGATATTTTTCCACCAACTAGAAAGTAATTTATTTCGCCGTATGTTTAGGTCACTTTTCTTTGTTATGTGTGAACTTTTTTTAAGGTTTTATGTATGTGATGCTCTGTAGGTAAACAAACCACTTTCTAAAGTATATTTTTCAAAATATGAAATACGGAAATTTTACGAAAGTCATATTTCCTATTTACAGAAATACTAAATTCATATTCCTATTTTTAGAAATACGAATTTCATATTTCGTGTTTTTTAATAGAAATTCGAATTCCGTAAACAAGTTCATGCAGGGTTTGAATTAGCAGGTACCAATTCACAATTTGCGAATCGAAATGCCATTTTTGTGAATCACTTTACAAAGAAAATATTAAAATTGCGAATCAAATATTTCCATTATTGCTTTTTTCTCTATCTCTATTTGTGGTATCAAAAGTTTTAGTAATCATTTTGTTTTTTGTGTTTCCATTTAATTCTTATGTTATGCTTGATTATTTCATGCTGTTATTGGAAACAATACATTTTTTCGTTAGCGCATTTCAGTATACATATTTAACAAAGTTAGGTGAGAAAGTTTTGTAACATTACTTTCTTCTGACTTGAAATTATTATTAAAACCTTATTTAGCAAACACAACTCACTGTGGTCTACAGTGTTCCCAGACCACATCTAGATGGTTTACTTCATTACAGAAATTTTTGCGAATCGACTTTACATTTCTAATTCAAACCCTGTCATGTGCTCACTTTTTTGTGATTCATTTCTGTTTTCTTTGTTATGTGTGAACTTTTTTTAAGGTTTTATGTATGTGATGCTCTGTAGGTAAACAAACCACTTTCTAAAGTATATTTTTCAAAATATGAAATACGGAAATTTTACGAAAGTCATATTTCCTATTTACAGAAATACTAAATTCATATTCCTATTTTTAGAAATACGAATTTCATATTTCGTGTTTTTTAATAGAAATTCGAATTCCGTAAACAAGTTCATGCAGGGTTTGAATTAGCAGGTACCAATTCACAATTTGCGAATCGAAATGCCATTTTTGTGAATCACTTTACAAAGAAAGTATTAAAATTGCGAATCAAATATTTCCATTATTGCTTTTTTCTCTATCTCTATTTGTGGTATCAAAAGTTTTAGTAATCATTTTGTTTTTTGTGTTTCCATTTAATTCTTATGTTATGCTTGATTATTTCATGCTGTTATGGAAACAATACATTTTTTCGTTAGCGCATTTCAGTATACATATTTAACAAAGTTAGGTGAGAAAGTTTTGTAACATTACTTTCTTCTGACTTGAAATTATTATTAAAACCTTATTTAGCAAACACAACTCACTGTGGTCTACAGTGTTCCCAGACCACATCTAGATGGTTTACTTCATTACAGAAATTTTTGCGAATCGACTTTACATTTCTAATTCAAACCCTGTCATGTGCTCACTTTTTTGTGATTCATTTCTGTTTTAATTTGCGAATTTTTATTTCCATTGCCTTGCAAAATTTTACCATTTGTAACAAGTATTAAAATGGATAAAAAAGGTAACTTCAGTCGATGGCTGTTGAGGCATGCAAGGGATTTAAAAAAACAAAAACTGTTAAACCAGCAGATAAACATGAAGAAAGATTATTGTTTGCTTAAACTGTATATTATGATGTTTTTGCCTAAACGTTAATAGTCATGTTGAATTTAAAAACGAAAGTAAGTTCGCATGAAGCTTTAGAGATGCTGTAATTAATTCTAAAGTGACACAAACACAAGATTGTATAAAGCTTAAACATTGCCATATTTTGTCGTATAAGGTTTACAAATCGTTGTTTTTGTTCTGAAAAGATGAAAACATGTCTCCTTTGATATGAGAAATTTTACCTATATGTGATGCTCTCTAGGAAAATCGACCACTTCTCTTTTCGTATTAAGAAATACGAAATACGAAAATTTCGTATTAAAAAATACGAAATACGAATTTTCGTATTTTTAAAAATACGCAATTCTATTTTTAAAAATAGAATTTCGTATTTTAAAAATGTTACGTGTATCAAGTGAGTGGTTGAATAAACTGAATAGAAAAATTACTCAATTTTACAAGTTTGTTTTTAATAGGTTTTTAATTGGCTCAATGATTTCCCAGGGACGTTTTTTAATCACTTTAGAATTAAATACGGCAACTCTAAAGCTTCGCAGGGACGTTTTCTCATCATTTTAGAATGATATACGGCAACTTTAGAGCTTCGCAGGGACGTTTTCTCGTCATTTTAGAACGAAATACGGCAACTTTGAAGCTTCTCAGGGACATTTTCTCGTCATTTTAGAATGAAATACGGCAACTTTGAAGCTTTGTAGGGACTTTTTCTCGTCATTTTAGAATGAAATACGGCAACTTTGAAGCTTCGCAGGGACGTTTTCTCGTCATTTTAGAATGAAATACGGCAACTTTGAAGCTTCGCAGGGACGCTTTCTCGTCATTTTAGAATGAAATACGGAACTTTGAAGCTTTGCAGGGACGTTTTCTCGTCATTTTAGAATGAAATACGACAACTTTAGAGCTTCGCAGGGACGTTTTCTCGTCATTTTAGAATGAAATACGGCGACTTTAGAGCTTCGCAGAATGAAATACGGCAACTTTGAGGCTTCGCAGGGACGCTTTCTCGTCATTTTAGACTGAAATACGGCAACTTTGAAGCTTCGCAGACGTTTTCTCATCATTTTAGAATGCAATACGGCAACTTTGAAGCTTCACAGGGACGTTTTCTCGTCATTTTAGAATGAAATACGGCAACTTTAAAGCTTCTCAGGGACGTTTTTCTCGTCATTTTAGAATGAAATTCAGCAGCTTTGAAGCTTCGCAGGGACGTTTTCTCGTCATTATAGAATGAAATACGGAACTTTGAAGCTTTGCAGGGACGTTTTCTCGTCATGTTAGAATGAAATACGGCAACTTTAGAGCTTCACAGGGACGTTTTCTCGTCATTTTAGAATGAAATACGGCAACTTTAAAGCTTCGCAGGGACGTTTTCTCGTCATTTTAGAATGAAATACGGCAACTTTAAAGCTTCACAGGGACGTTTTCTCGTCATTTTAGAATGAAATACGGCAGCTTTGAAGCTTCGCAGGGACGCTTTCTCGTCATTTTAGAATGGAATACGGAACTTTGAAGCTTTGCAGGGACGTTTTCTCGTCATGTTAGAATGAAATACGGCAACTTTAGAGCTTCGCAGGGACGTTTTCTCATCATTTTAGAATGAAATACGGCGACTTTAGAGCTTCGCAGAATGAAATACGGCAACTTTGAGGTTTCGCAGGGACGCTTTCTCGTCATTTTAGAATGAAATACGGCAACTTTGAAGCTTCGCAGGGACGTTTTCTCGTCATTATAGAATGAAATACGGAACTTTGAAGCTTTGAAGGGACGTTTTCTCGTCATTTTAGAATGAAATACGGCAACTTTAAAGCTTCACAGGGACGTTTTCTCGTCATTTTAGAATGAAATACGGCAGCTTTGAAGCTTCGCAGACGTTTTCTCATCATTTTAGAATGCAATACGGCAACTTTGAAGCTTCACAGGGACGTTTTCTCGTCATTTTAGAATGAAATACGGCAACTTTAAAGCTTCTCAGGGACGTTTTCTCGTCATTTTAGAATGAAATTCGGCAGCTTTGAAGCTTCGCAGGGACGTTTTCTCGTCATTATAGAATGAAATACGGAACTTTGAAGCTTTGCAGGGACGTTTTCTCGTCATGTTAGAATGAAATACGGCAACTTTAGAGCTTCGCAGGGACGTTTTCTCGTCATTTTAGAATGAAATACGGCAACTTTGAAGCTTCGCAGGGACGTTTTCTCGTCATTTTAGAATGAAATACGGCAACTTTGAAGCTTCGCAGGGACATTTTCTCGTCATTTTAGAATGAAATACGGCAACTTTGAAGCTTTGTAGGGACTTTTTCTCGTCATTTTAGAATGAAATACGACAACTTTAGAGCTTCGCAGGGACGTTTTCTCGTCATTTTAGAATGAAATACGGCGACTTTAGAGCTTCGCAGAATGAAATACGGCAACTTTGAGGTTTCGCAGGGACGCTTTCTCGTCATTTTAGAATGAAATACGGCAACTTTGAAGCTTCGCAGGGACGTTTTCTCATCATTTTAGAATGCAATACGGCAACTTTGAAGCTTCACAGGGACGTTTTCTTGTCATTTTAGAATGAAATACGGAACTTTGAAGCTTTGCAGGGACGTTTTCTCGTCATTTTAGAATGAAATACGACAACTTTAGAGCTTCGCAGGGACGTTTTCTCGTCATTTTAGAATGAAATACGGCGACTTTAGAGCTTCGCAGAATGAAATACGACAACTTTGAGGTTTCGCAGGGACGCTTTCTCGTCATTTTAGACTGAAATACGGCAACTTTGAAGCTTCGCAGACGTTTTCTCATCATTTTAGAATGCAATACGGCAACTTTGAAGCTTCACAGGGACGTTTTCTCGTCATTTTAGAATGAAATACGGCAACTTTAAAGCTTCACAGGGACGTTTTCTCGTCATTTTAGAATGAAATTCGGCAGCTTTGAAGCTTCGCAGGGACGTTTTCTCGTCATTATAGAATGAAATACGGAACTTTGAAGCTTTGAAGGGACGTTTTCTCGTCATTTTAGAATGAAATACGGCAACTTTAAAGCTTCACAGGGACGTTTTCTCGTCATTTTAGAATGAAATACGGCAGCTTTGAAGCTTCGCAGGGACGCTTTCTCGTCATTTTAGAATGGAATACGGAACTTTGAAGCTTTGCAGGGACGTTTTCTCGTCATGTTAGAATGAAATACGGCAACTTTAGAGCTTCGCAGGGACGTTTTCTCGTCATTTTAGAATGAAATACGGCAACTTTGAAGCTTCGCAGGGACGTTTTCTCGTCATTTTAGAATGAAATACGGCAACTTTGAAGCTTCGCAGGGACGCTTTCTCGTCATTTTAGAATGAAATACGGAACTTTGAAGCTTTGCAGGGACGTTTTCTCGTCATTTTAGAATGAAATACGACAACTTTAGAGCTTCGCAGGGACGTTTTCTCGTCATTTTAGAATGAAATACGGCGACTTTAGAGCTTCGCAGAATGAAAAACGGCAACTTTGAGGTTTCGCAGGGACGCTTTCTCGTCATTTTAGAATGAAATACGGCAACTTTGAAGCTTCGCAGGGACGTTTTCTCATCATTTTAGAATGCAATACGGCAACTTTGAAGCTTCACAGGGACGTTTTCTTGTCATTTTAGAATGAAATACGGAACTTTGAAGCTTTGCAGGGACATTTTCTCGTCATTTTAGAATGAAATACGACAACTTTAGAGCTTCGCAGGGACGTTTTCTCGTCATTTTAGAATGAAATACGGCGACTTTAGAGCTTCGCAGAATGAAATACGACAACTTTGAGGTTTCGCAGGGACGCTTTCTCGTCATTTTAGACTGAAATACGGCAACTTTGAAGCTTCGCAGACGTTTTCTCATCATTTTAGAATGCAATACGGCAACTTTGAAGCTTCACAGGGACGTTTTCTCGTCATTTTAGAATGAAATACGGCAACTTTAAAGCTTCGCAGGGACGTTTTCTCGTCATTTTAGAATGAAATTCGGCAGCTTTGAAGCTTCGCAGGGACGTTTTCTCGTCATTATAGAATGAAATACGGAACTTTGAAGCTTTGAAGGGACGTTTTCTCGTCATTTTAGAATGAAATACGGCAACTTTAAAGCTTCACAGGGACGTTTTCTCGTCATTTTAGAATGAAATACGGCAGCTTTGAAGCTTCGCAGGGACGGCTTTCTCGTCATTTTAGAATGGAATACGGAACTTTGAAGCTTTGCAGGGACGTTTTCTCGTCATGTTAGAATGAAATACGGCAACTTTAGAGCTTCGCAGGGACGTTTTCTCGTCATTTTAGAATGAAATACGGCAACTTTGAAGCTTCGCAGGGACGTTTTCTCGTCATTTTAGAATGAAATACGGCAACTTTGAAGCTTCGCAGGGACGCTTTCTCGTCATTTTAGAATGAAATACGGAACTTTGAAGTTTTGCAGGGACGTTTTCTCGTCATTTTAGAATGAAATACGACAACTTTAGAGCTTCGTAGGGACGTTTTCTCGTCATTTTAGAATGAAATACGGCGACTTTAGAGCTTCGCAGAATGAAATACGGCAACTTTGAGGTTTCGCAGGGACGCTTTCTCGTCATTTTAGACTGAAATACGGCAACTTTGAAGCTTCGCAGACGTTTTCTCATCATTTTAGAATGCAATACGGCAACTTTGAAGCTTCACAGGGACGTTTTCTTGTCATTTTAGAATGAAATACGGAACTTTGAAGCTTTGCAGGGACGTTTTCTCGTCATTTTAGAATGGAATACGACAACTTTAGAGCTTCGCAGGGACGTTTTCTCGTCATTTTAGAATGAAATACGGCGACTTTAGAGCTTCGCAGAATGAAATACGACAACTTTGAGGTTTCGCAGGGACGCTTTCTCGTCATTTTAGACTGAAATACGGCAACTTTGAAGCTTCGCAGACGTTTTCTCATCATTTTAGAATGCAATACGGCAACTTTGAAGCTTCACAGGGACGTTTTCTCGTCATTTTAGAATGAAATACGGCAACTTTAAAGCTTCGCAGGGACGTTTTCTCGTCATTTTAGAATGAAATTCGGCAGCTTTGAAGCTTCGCAGGGACGCTTTCTCGTCATTATAGAATGAAATACGGAACTTTGAAGCTTTGCAGGGACGTTTTCTCGTCATTTTAGAATGAAATACGGCAACTTTAAAGCTTCGCAGGGACGTTTTCTCGTCATTTTAGAATGAAATACGGCAACTTTGATCAAATAATCATAAAAAAATATATTATATATTGCCATATTTTTTAACAATATTGACTGTTGCAGCCACAAATAGGCTTCAAAAAAGAGATTTAATGTTAGTCAAGGATAAATGAGGCTAGTTTAAGTGAGAAGACAATTTGAGAAAATAGTGTATTATTATTTTATAGTTTTTTCAAAAAAAATAGTCTGTTGGGCTCGTAGAACAACTAATTAAATTGCCTTCGCCTAAGTTTTAGTACTACTTGATACCATCATCATTATAGGGACACTTGTATTTAGTGTTTTAGGTATAAAAGTTTTTATTTTGGCTTATGGTTAAAATTTCAAGTTGAAGTTAAAAAGACTACAAAAATCCCCACATTATTCCGTGTTAATTTGTTCTTCTTTGTAGGGATCAAATGCTGATAAAGTAGTTTGCTACAACCTGGGTAAAGTTCTCAATTTAGATAATGAAAATGAATCAAATGATATAAAGGCAAAAGAAAATCTTTCAGCTGCTTCACTAATGGGTTTTACTCATGCTAAATTTGAGATATTATTGCAAGAGGAAAAATCTGTTTTTGCTAAAACAGATGTTGGTGCTCAACTTCGATGGTTTCGTGATTTGCAGGCATGTGCTGCTAATGGCAATACTGATGCTAGGTTTAAACTTTGTCAATTAATTGCATCTCATTATAGTGAAAAGTTTTTATGCCGCTTTGAAGCAATTAAATTTTCAAAGGCATTATTTCGAAACAGTGACTGCTCACACATAGAGAAGTTAGAGAATTATCAGCCGAAGATCAATAGTCTCATGAGGTGCATTCTAGTTGATTGGATTGCAGAAGTAGCCTATATGAAAGACATGTCACACCAAGTCCTTCATGCTGCTGTTCATTACATTGACTCTTTCCTGATGACTAGAGTTGTGGAGAGGACAAAACTTCAGTTGTTAGGAATCACATGCTTACTTTTAGCTGCCAAGTAAGATATTTTTGTTGTTATCTGTATATATAGTTCTTTTGAAACAATTATTTTGTGGGATGCTTGCCAAAAAATGTGCTGAGAGTAAACTTTTCAGTTTGTCTCGGTTTTAAAATAAAATAATAATAAAATAATAATTTTTTAAATCATTACAGAAGCGCTGACACCAGCATAAAAATGTCAAATTTGAGCGAGTTTTATCAAGTGCAGAGTTCCCACGCCCCTTAATAAAATCCTAAAAGCATAAAATCCTACCTAATTTTTTTATGAAAACTCCTAAAAAAGTCCTAAATTTTTAGGCAAAATCCATACTTGTTAAAATTTATGCTGAAAATTCGACATAAATCTGCTACATATTATGGCATATTATTGAAACTTGAAGCAGTAGTACTACACCATAATTAAACATGCAATTCTTACATCTCCATATTTTATTAAGAAATAATTAAGCCTGTGTAAGAAGTGTTATGTTGTTCGGTAGTGAGACATGGGCAGTGAAGCAGGAAGATCTTGACCGTTTAGAAAGGAATGATATGAAAATGGTTAGGTGGATGTGTAACGCCAGTCTGAGAGACAGAAAGAGTTCAGATGAGCTAAGAAGCAGGCTAAGTATCCGTAGAATTAAAGATGTTATCCAGATAAGAAGATTGAATTGGCTGGGGCACTTGGAAAGAATGGAGGAGGATAATTGGGTAAGAAAGTGTAGAGACTTGATAGTTCCTGGGGCAAAGCCCAGAGGCAGACCGAGAAAGACTTGGCAGGAGGTTATAAGGACAGACTTGATACAGAGGAAGTTGAGTTTAGATCTAACACAGTCTAGATCAGATTGGAAGAGGGTCATTAATATACCCCGTCCAACCCATGCTAGCATGGAAAACGGACGTTAAGCCGAGAATGATGATGATGATGAATTACTAAAAAAATTTCTTAGGAAGATTAAACATTACTATATTTCGTGAAAGGACCAAATACAACCACTCTATTGGTTAAAGGCATAAGTCGTGCATTTCAATCTAAAATATATATCAAGTCACTACGACTGTCTTGTCACAAAAAAAAAATTTGCAACAATAAATAGAAACTAAATCATGAAAAATATATAACTGAAAGTAGAAAACAAAATCCTAGGGAAATGATGAACAAAAATAAAATTTCTAAACATGTCAGTTTTTACTTTTCAAATTTCAAACAAGAAGCCCAGGGGCTTGAAGATTTCCGCCATTAGCCTGAAAGATTTTAGAATTTGAAGTCGACCTTGAAAACGGAGAATTATGGGGTAAACAAATCATCGAGTATTCTCAATTGTTATTGTAACTAACCTGCAATGTTAACTGAATAAATAAAAAGTAAAAATTTTACATAGCTATATGAACTATTCTAAAATAACAGTTAAAACTTTAACTGGATATTTTTAAAACTGATCAGGAAAATTCTGAAAATTTCAGAATACAAATCTTGTTATGTATAAACTTGACGATTCGAATATAATAACTTCTGAACGAGCTCAATTTGAATGATGAAGTAGGTAATTGTTAATTAATTCAGCAATAAATACATATTAGCATTTGAATATTTCAGTATTCAGGCCTTCAAAATTTACTCTCTTGTTGAAAATTTTTTGAAAATGCTGATGGTGCATGGTTTGATAACAGCTGATCTGGAAAAAAAGTACGTTTTAAAAATGAGAAACAAGAACACAATTTTACAATAAACTGCATTAAAACCAGGTTGTTTAATTATTGTCTCTTTAACCTCTCTTTGCCTCTTTGATTTGAAAAGGGAATTTATTAAAAGGATACAAATCAATGCCATGTGATGCACAAGGTATAATATATATATAAATATATGTATATAAGTTTAATCAAGCTGGCTTTTGATATCTTTGTTAAACAAGTAACATATTAAGCAGGCGATACATGATTTTGAAACCTGTGGACAATATATACAGGATTTATTTTGTTGAAATCGATTTATTGAATTCAACAAAATTGATTGTTTATTTTCCTTTTTTGATTCAAATTTGAATTTCTATCGGGGAGTCGGATTAGTTGCAATTTTTCATTTTGAGGAAACTGATTGGTCATTGTTTTGTTTGACAAATCCAAAAAGTTGAACATATCTAACTTCTAAAATTTCAAATTGACAAATTGAATTCAACAAGTTGAAACAAAAAAGGGTAAACACACAATTAATAAATTTGCGGATTTGATAAATCGATGGTCCTTTTCGTGAGATTTCTAAAAATCAAGTCTTTTATAAGAAATCTTAGAAAAATATTTTGTGTTACTTTGGGTGAGTTCAAAAAAGATTTTCAAGCAAATTAGGCACTCAAGGAGAACTGATAATTAGCCAGTAACAGAATAGTTAGCCATTTTCAATGGCACGGTAGCTTAGTGGTTATAACTCTGGCATTTTGTGCGGGAGAACGGGATTCGATTCCCCTTGGCGCAATTTCTCTCACACTCGTGTGAGGGAAATTGGGGAGAAGGCACACTGTGTGGGCTGTTGGATGTTGCAGGGAGTTGTCAGGTATAGCGTGGACCCTAATTGGGTCTGCGTAGCTCAAAATGAGCATTAAATACTCTAGGAGTCCCCATCTAAGCCATGGCCCCTCCTGGAAATAATAGACAGGGTATATCCCTCGATATTTGTGAGGCTAGCCATATAAAATATACAGATCATCTATTTATCTATGCAGAATAATTATATATACAGTGCGTACAGTATAATTAGCCGCTCATACAACTACTTATGTTGTTGTTTTACTTAAATTTTCACACTTTTCTCCGTTATCGATCTTCCCATAGCCATATTTATATAGATCCATATAAAGTTGTGCTTCAATTAAAACCAAAAAAAGGAACAAGAAACGATTGTTATTAAATCTGCTGTAGCCAGCAGTATGTTGTATTATTAAACAACAACACTATTCTGATTTCAAGAAAAAACATGGAAAAGACGCAGTTGTAAAGAACACAAGGAAGCTTTTAACGGCTAATTATACTAAGCGTAGCGTCTAATAATCCTGCATCGGCTATATTCTGTTACAGGCTAATCATCAGTTCACCCTGACTGTTCGGTGCAAGCAACAATAAACTTTTGTCACGTTTCGACAACTTTTCTGCAAAAGAATATAAAAAAAATCCTGTGCAAATATATATCTTTTTATCTGATAGAAGTATAGCCCCTTTTCCCATAAGAACAGGAGTTGGGTGTCCAGCCATGGAAATATTACGCAAAGCAGGACAAAGGTTTTTTGTTGCTGGCTGTTTAAGAAAAAAGGCACTCTAATCAAAGCACTATTTTATGTAGCTAGCTAGCTCAGCACCAAAAATTGAGATAGCTAGCTAGCCAGCACACTTTTCACACTTATATATAAAATAATTCTTACCTGATAAAATAGCTTAGCTCCCCAGCTACCTCAATAAAGCTACAACGACCAACCAGACCAGCAAGGGGCGAACAACAAAATGTTAGCACTTTTAGTCATGGCCGTACACAGAATGTTCTGGCCACACGTAGAGTACACAAACTCTGTCCAGATTGGTCATTAAATTGGCAAAGATTAAAATGAAGCATCTTTATTGGCTTTCGAGAAAATAGAAATTTTCTGAGGCTTTAGCCTGGACACAAACTTAGCAGCGTCCAGCCTAGCTGCACTGTCTCTATCTATCTATCTCCTCAGGCGATTTTAAAGATTCCGCCTTTGCTGGCGGAAATCAATTAGTCAGCATATGTAGGTAATTATACGGCTGCAATCGCATAGCGACGCTGCAATGCCTGATAAGGATTCTTTTCAAGCCAAGTGGATGCTTTTAGTAGGGTTCTCAATTGAGGAAGTACCTTTCGTTAAACAGCCAGTAATTTGTTCCTTCCTGGGGAAGTTTGTTAGCAATCAGTGGCAGTTGCATTTTTTACAAAAGTGCTAAGATCGCAAGCCATATAAGCAGCATCAGATCTTGTTTGTTTAGCTGTCCATTGTATTTGTCCAACTACACTCTCTGATATAAGGCAATTGAAGAAACAAGAAGCTTTTTATGTATCTGTCTTGATGAATTCTAATACCATCTAGATCTTGCTTCAATTTATGACCCAAAAAGGTGAACAATACAGGACCTTTTTTACTGAGCGAAAACGTTTTCTTGAGATGGGCTACCACAGTGTTGTGGAACCTGACACTTCTAGCATAAAAACAATCGTCTACATGGAAACATAAGATACCTGCCAATATACCATCACCCTTTCAGTAAAATATAGCATAGTCATACATACTTTGTACTGCAAATATTTTATGTACAAGGAACGTGAAGCATCAGCCAAACCGTAAACTACTCTTTTAAGTTTCCACAGTTTGTCAGTACCAGAGGAGGCAGCAAATGCATGGCTTGTCCAATTTCTCCTCCTTGCAAAAAGGCTGCTTTCACATCTAAACTGTGGATCTTCCAATGATTAGTTGCTGCAATGTTGCAAAGTAATCTGAAGTTTTCCTTGTGTGTTGTGGGCGAATCTGTTTAAACGCTACTGGCATCTTCTTCAAAACTTTGGGCAACTAATCCAGCTTTCACTTTAGGTGCTCCATCATCTCTCTTGACTGTAACTACCCAGTGTGTTGTAACAACTTCCTGTCCTTCATCATCAACTTCTTCATAAACACCGTATTATTTCCACTTTTCTAACTTCTCGTGTTGAGCAAGAGAAACATCATGGCAGTTAAATAAACAAAATACAGATTTTTCCCAGTGTTGAACCTTTTGGAAATTCAAAGATTTCATCCCTTCGTGTGTGTGTTTTCACATTCAGCCAATATTTGTGAGAAGAAGTTGCTTTGCCAGCACGACTCAGGACAATAAATTTTGCTGGCTGGTTGGTATCAGGATCAAGACATCTAATAACATCACAAATCTTAGGAATATGAATGGTAGATTCCGAGGACACTTCATCCACCTGAATATCAGCAGTATCTGGTGTGCAATGCATATCATTGTATCAGCCTCTTGCTTGGTGGATGGTACAGATGGTTACTGTAATATTAATGTGCCCAACTTGAGGTTCGCGAGGAGACACTTTCTCATCGGTTCCAGTGGAATCTGTTGTGACAGTCTGGTCAAGCACTTAAGCTCCCTAACTGAGCGGAGATGACAAGGGCTTACTCTCACACAGCAATCACTATGTTGGATAATCACTTATGGTCATTAATATAGCAGCAACGACATTATAATGTAGTTTTTGTTTCTTCAAGTTTCCTAGAAGATTTAAAAGAAAGTTTGAATGTATCGAGCTTGTGCTCTCAATTACTTCTGATGGATAAAGCTGCACATTCAGAGGACCAGAACGGGGCCAAGAAAACCTTTTTATGTCCTTGTTCGTTAAGTGTTGTATCTGCTTTCCATCTCAGTCCTCCATTGAATGTTGTAGCATTCTATTAAATGATTTTCTGCTGGAAGGATTTCTTGCTCGGCAAAGTTTTGTCCTTCGTTCTTGATATTCACCTGGAACGAGCTTAGAATTACGGTATGGGTAGTCATGGTCATAATAATTTGAAGGATCTTTAACCGAATAAAAATGTCACAAATTGCATCTACGACTAGTAGCAGGATTTCCTTTTTCTAGCTTCATTTATTGTCTACACACAGCAGTGCAGTGTGTTCAGCGCAAAGTGACCCAGTTTATTTGTACGACTATATTGTGCACTCGAAGTCAGGAAGTGTCTTTCTGTCACCTCTATTTTAATGTGACACTTATTGTCATCACACTAGATCTTCGTCTCAAGTGAGCTGCTGGTGTGTTTTTGCTCTTTATATTCCTGAACAGATTTAACAAAGTTTTCCTTTTCAGAGATCCTCGTTGGCTGTCCTACACGTGTAGCTAAGAAGAAATATTTACACGAATACGCAACTGTAAAGGAATGTATTCTTATAATATGCCGAAAAATTCAGAAATGGAGCCTCAATGATTCTTTACAAAGTTTTTGCATCAGCGTATTTTATAAAGCTTAAAACATGTTTATATATTTGCTCAAAAATCGATTAGAAAGCTTCCTTCAGAGTTTTTACATTGTCATTTTTACTTTTTACAAGTTGGACTTACCTGAAAGAATTGCATGAGAAATTCCCAAAGACGTATCTCCTTTTTGTTAAAACTTTGTGTGACTCTAGATATAGCTTTTTAAATATTTATTTTTCTTGCTACCTTGATTTGTGGCATGTGACCATGTTACGTATTATCTCAGGCCCGCTTCAATTATTACTGACTGTTATAGCCAAAACAGATGCATTCTCACCGCGAAGTGAAACAAAAGTTCTCTACGAAAGATATTTTAAAAAAAAAAATTCTCTGTCAATGTTCTCACATAGCTAAGTTGTGAAATTTACTGATCAACATGCCGCACATTTGTGTATTATTTTTATTTGATAAAATATCAAGATGTAATTATATGCCAAGAAAAAGTTGAACAGGGGTAGGGGGCTGAATATAACAACAAAAAAGTAATTGTTTTTCTGGAGTATCATTCAGTTGCCTCCTACGGCCCATGCGCAAACATTGAAAGCTCTTAGCAAGAATTCAATTAACATATTTTTTTTGCTTTAACTATATCATTACAAACAGTTTGTCACCACTTGTGGTTAAATTAAATCATTTCAGAAAGCGCTAAAATTTATTTATCAAGTGCCCTTTTTTCTGCCTTGAACTTTAATATTTATTTGTGCATTTAACTATGTTTTTTCTTGCGTAATTATTTTTTAGTTTTTATTTGCGATAAATATAATACTTTTTTTCCAATAAAAAAATTGTTTTTAATTTAGGGGGTAGCTAAAACATAAAAACTTGCATTTCATGCACGAAAGGAAATATTAAATTAAAAGACAACATTAGCACAAAGTCAGAACACTGTAATGAGTTTGCCAACATGTTTTCTTAAGTTCTAAAATTACATCAGCGAAATTTTACCGACTTGAGTTACAAAACTACCAGTGTCATAATAAGTGCCGAAATTGAGGCAGCAGATATTTGTTGGCGTTTAAAATGCTAAATTACAAAGGGTGCGGTTGACATTAATGTTCCATGCATGCTTTTGAAAGCTCTGACCATGGAAGTGCAGGTAAAAAAAACTTGATTTAGTGCATCAGTTGACCAGTTCATTATTCATAACAACTTTTTTTATTTCACTTGGTAGATTGAAAAATTAGTTTGATAAATACAGTATTTCAATGCAAAGAACATTTAATGTATTTTAGAACCTGCTTTATCCATCTTGCAAAAATAAAGAGAAGAGAGAAGCTTTAAAAGTAAATTTAGCTGAGTCGTTTGAGAATATGTACACTACTCAGCAACTAGAGCAAAGTTTTCCCCCATTGGAGATCGTGTATGTTGCTGATGTAATATTGTACAGGTGGCAGCACTAGAAAATATTTCATTCACGTGCAATGGAACAATGTCGCATTGCATGCGCACGAAAAATGCCCTGCCCCCTCACTATATATTCTTGTAACAACCTTCAAAAAACTTCATTGCAAAGTTATCGTTTTTTATAAGTCAAAAACATATATTATATTTTTCCTAAACAAGGATTAAAAAACTTTTTTTATGAGTTTAAACATCGCCATATTTTGTTATAAAACTATCACAAACAATAAAAACAAGATGTACCATTACAGCGTAATAAATTATTTTCTATGCTGTTAAAAAAAAATATGACGTAGTAATTAAATATTACGATGTAAAACTAAACACTACTGCGTCACAAAAAAATACTACATTGGTTTATATTGATGGCGTAATCAAACAATTTATGAGCAAGATTTTGGGGTAGTTAAAGGAAAACCACGAGTACCCCTAATCCCAAACATGTCACATATTATTATTTTTTGGCATGTGTTTTCATTATTATTAAAAAAAAATTATAACTTTTATAATTTTTGTGTAGTTAAAATAAATTAGGTTTTCTTTGGAAGCCAAAAGCAGTTTCTCATAACGAATCAGCCTTCTAACATAGAAAAGCATCAAGGGAGTTTTTGGTGTTATAACAGTCACCTAATGCGTTAGGCGCATAAATAGATTACTGTGAAGAGCGTTATAATGGGTTATAAGGATTGAAAGTTTGGATTCGCCACATCCTTAGCAATGTTAGGACTTTCTAACAGTTAAAACCTTGTAAATAACATAACACATGTTATTAATGCCTTATAATCCTACTAATAGCAGAGTCAGTCAGATGAAATTATCCAATGCCAATTTTAACTCGTTATAATTTCGTACTAAATATACTTCATTGTTATAACCCGTTGATAACGTTGTAAAGCAAACTGTTAAAAGTCGCAAGGCATGTCACATATATTTTTGCACATTTATTCACATGTGAATTTGGAAATTGTCACGTGACTGTCGGTTTTCAGTCAAAAAAAATTCAGGAAGTTCAAAATACCAAAAAATTCCATGTTAAGCTTCATTTCTAAAGCGATTAAAACTTTGTATGAAATTTTCCCTTGCTAGGAAAATAGTGCCTTTGGAGAACCATTCCGTGACCAAAAAATAATTCACAAAGCATTTTTAAAAATTTAACTTTCTTAGACAATAGTCCTCATTCAAATGCCGCCTAATTACTTTTATTTTAGGTCCCACTATGATCCTCGTCAGGTGCATATCTTAACAGTTCGTGAGTCTTCTTGGTTGACAGATCAAACATATCAGTATGAGGATGTTGTAAGGTAGATAAGTTATGTTAAAGTTTACATAGTCAGGTTATTAGTATTATTCCGAATATTTATACAGGATAAAGCCACTTCAGTGTTGTGTCACTGTTATCAATGGGGGTCCTCTGTTCTGAATGTATACATTAGGTATACACCAGCATTGCCTACCCAATTTCCCTCACATGGGTTTACCCGTAGCTGTCGTAAAGACACTTGCTAAACATGCCTGCGCTGTGGACCAAACCAAGGACCACGCGCCATGTTTGGTCTTTCTAATTCACATCAGCACGCAATGGCTAAGGGAATGTCACTAATATTTGAAAAAATATACAAGTTAACGTCAGTCGATTTGTGTGGAAGCAGGTTTTTTGGGGTTTTTTTTATTTGCACATTCTCCATTCCTCCATTCTATGATGACCACAGTACTGGATAACCTTGGAATTTTGACAATTTTTTCCTGGAAATTAATCATGTAAAGTTTGAGTTAAATCAATCGAGATATTTAGATAATTTTACAGACCATACAGAACAAATTTTCTCACATAGTAGTTAAAAGCTAAAAAAAATTTAGCTGGAGATTTCTATTTTTTTACTTCTCTACATCATTTGGGCTTATTGAGAAAAGAAAATAATTCTTATTGTCCTTTTTACTTCTTAACAGCCAGGTTTTTTAAATGGCCTCTTTGAAAATTGTATTAATGTCATTTCTAAGTCACAAATCCTGTTTTTCTGTTTAATCTGACACTTCTAGCAAAAAAACAATCGTCTACATGGAAACATAAGATACCTGCCAATATACCATCACCCTTTCAGTAAAATATAGCATAGTCATACATACTTTGTACTGCAAATATTTTATGTACAAGGAACGTGAAGCATCAGCCAAACCGTAAACTACTCTTTTAAGTTTCCAACAGTTTGTCAGTACCAGAGGAGGCAGCAAATGCATGGCTTGTCCAATTTCTCCTCCTTGCAAAAGGCTGCTTTCACATCTAAACTGTGGATCTTCCAATGATTAGTTGCTGCAATGTTGCAAAGTAATCTGAAGTTTTTCCTTGTGTGTTGTGGGCGAATCTGTTTAAACGCTACTGGCATCTTCTTCAAAAACTTTGGGCAACTAATCCAGCTTTCACTTTAGGTGCTCCATCATCTCTCTTGACTGTACTACCCAGTGTGTTGTAACAACTTCCTGTCCTTCATCATCAACTTCTTCATAACACCGTATTATTCCACTTTTCTAACTTCTCGTGTTGAGCAAGAAGAAACATCATGGCAGTTAAATAAACAAAATACAGATTTTTCCCAGTGTTGAACCTTTTGGAATATTCAAAGATTTCATCCCTTCGTGTGTGTGTTTTCACATTCAGCCAATATTTGTGAGAAGAAGTTGCTTTGCCAGCACGACTCAGGACAATAAATTTTGCTGGCTGGTTGGTATCAGGATCAAGACATCTAATAACATCACAAATCTTAGGAATATGAATGGTAGATTCCGAGGACACTTCATCCACCTGAATATCAGCAGTATCTGGTGTGCAATGCATATCATTGTATCAGCCTCTTGCTTGGTGGATGGTACAGATGGTTACTGTAATATTAATGTGCCCAACTTGAGGTTCGCGAGGAGACACTTTCTCATCGGTTCCAGTGGAATCTGTTGTGACAGTCTGGTCAAGCACTTAAGCTCCCTAACTGAGCGGAGATGACAAGGGCTTACTCTCACACAGCAATCACTATGTTGGATAATCACTTATGGTCATTAATATAGCAGCACGACATTATAATGTAGTTTTTGTTTCTTCAAGTTTCCTAGAAGATTTAAAAGAAAGTTTGAATGTATCGAGCTTGTGCTCTCAATTACTTCTGATGGATAAAGCTGCACATTCAGAGGACCAGAACGGGGCCAGAAAACCTTTTATGTCCTTGTTCGTTAAGTGTTGTATCTGCTTTCCATCTCAGTCTCCATTGAATGTTGTAGCATTCTATTAAATGATTTTCTGCTGGAAGGATTTCTTGCTCGGCAAAGTTTGTTCCTTCGTTCTTGATATTCACTGGAACGAGCTTAGAATTACGGTATGGGTAGTCATGGTCATAATAATTTGAAGGATCTTTAACCGAATAAAAATGTCACAATTGCATCTACGACTAGTAGCAGGATTTCCTTTTTCTAGCTTCATTTATTGTCTACACACAGCAGTGCAGTGTGTTCAGCGCAAAGTTGACCCAGTTTATTTGTACGACTATATTGTGCACTCGAAGTCAGGAAGTGTCTTTCTGTCACCTCTATTTTAATGTGACACTTATTGTCATCACACTAGATCTTCGTCTAAAGTGAGCTGCTGGTGTGTTTTGCTCTTTATATTCCTGAACAGATTTAACAAAGTTTTCCTTTTCAGAGATCCTCGTTGGCTGTCCTACACGTGTAGCTAAGAAGAAATATTTACACGAATACGCAACTGTAAAGGAATGTATTCTTATAATATGCCGAAAAATTCAGAAATGGAGCCTCAATGATTCTTTACAAAGTTTTTGCATCAGCGTATTTTATAAAGCTTAAAACATGTTTATATATTTTGCTCAAAAATCGATTAGAAAGCTTCCTTCAGAGTTTTTACATTGTCATTTTACTTTTTACAAGTTGGACTTACCTGAAAGAATTGCATGAGAAATTCCCAAAGACGTATCTCCTTTTTGTTAAAACTTTGTGTGACTCTAGATATAGCTTTTTAAATATTTATTTTTCTTGCTACCTTGATTTGTGGCATGTGACCATGTTACGTATTATCTCAGGCCCGCTTCAATTATTACTGACTGTTATAGCCAAAACAGATGCATTCTCACCGCGAAGTGAAACAAAAGTTCTCTACGAAAGATTATTTTTAAAAAAAAAAATTCTCTGTCAATGTTCTCACATAGCTAAGTTGTGAAATTTACTGATCAACATGCCGCACATTTGTGTATTATTTTTATTTGATAAAATATCAAGATGTAATTATATGCCAAGAAAAAGTTGAACAGGGGTAGGGGGCTGAATATAACAACAAAAAAGTAATTGTTTTTTCTGGAGTATCATTCAGTTGCCCCTACGGCCATGCGCAAACATTGAAAGCTCTTAGCAAGAATTCAATTAACATATTTTTTTTGCTTTAAACTATATCATTACAAACAGTTTGTCACCACTTGTGGTTAAATTAAATCATTTCAGAAAGCGCTAAAATTTATTTATCAAGTGCCCTTTTTTCTGCCTTGAACTTTAATATTTATTTGTGCATTTAACTATGTTTTTTTCTTGCGTATTATTTTTTAGTTTTTATTTGCGATAAATATAATACTTTTTTTTCCAATAAAAAAATTGTTTTTAATTTAGGGGGTAGCTAAAACATAAAAACTTGCATTTCATGCACGAAAGGAAATATTAAATTAAAAGACAAACATTAGCACAAAGTCAGAAACACTGTAATGAGTTTGCCAACATGTTTTCTTAAGTTCTAAAATTAGCAAAATGAGAAACAAGAACACAATTTTACAATAAACTGCATTAAAACCAGGTTGTTTAATTATTGTCTCTTTAACCTCTCTTTGCCTCTTTGATTTGAAAAGGGAATTTATTAAAAGGATACAAATCAATGCCATGTGATGCACAAGGTATAATATATATATAAATATATGTATATAAGTTTAATCAAGCTGGCTTTTGATATCTTTGTTAAACAAGTAACATATTAAGCAGGCGATACATGATTTTGAAACCTGTGGACAATATATACAGGATTTATTTTGTTGAAATCGATTTATTGAATTCAACAAAATTGATTGTTTATTTTCCTTTTTTGATTCAAATTTGAATTTCTATCGGGGAGTCGGATTAGTTGCAATTTTTCATTTTGAGGAAACTGATTGGTCATTGTTTTGTTTGACAAATCCAAAAAGTTGAACATATCTAACTTCTAAAATTTCAAATTGACAAATTGAATTCAACAAGTTGAAACAAAAAAGGGTAAACACACAATTAATAAATTTGCGGATTTGATAAATCGATGGTCCTTTTCGTGAGATTTCTAAAAATCAAGTCTTTTATAAGAAATCTTAGAAAAATATTTTGTGTTACTTTGGGTGAGTTCAAAAAAGATTTTCAAGCAAATTAGGCACTCAAGGAGAACTGATAATTAGCCAGTAACAGAATAGTTAGCCATTTTCAATGGCACGGTAGCTTAGTGGTTATAACTCTGGCATTTTGTGCGGGAGAACGGGATTCGATTCCCCTTGGCGCAATTTCTCTCACACTCGTGTGAGGGAAATTGGGGAGAAGGCACACTGTGTGGGCTGTTGGATGTTGCAGGGAGTTGTCAGGTATAGCGTGGACCCTAATTGGGTCTGCGTAGCTCAAAATGAGCATTAAATACTCTAGGAGTCCCCATCTAAGCCATGGCCCCTCCTGGAAATAATAGACAGGGTATATCCCTCGATATTTGTGAGGCTAGCCATATAAAATATACAGATCATCTATTTATCTATGCAGAATAATTTTATATACAGTGCGTACAGTATAATTAGCCGCTCATACAACTACTTATGTTGTTGTTTTACTTAAATTTTCACACTTTTCTCCGTTATCGATCTTCCCATAGCCATATTTATATAGATCCACATAAAGTTGTGCTTCAATTAAAACCAAAAAAAGGAACAAGAAACGATTGTTATTAAATCTGCTGTAGCCAGCAGTATGTTGTATTATTAAACAACAACTATTCTGATTTCAAGAAAAAACATGGAAAAGACGCAGTTGTAAAGAACACAAGGAAGCTTTTAACGGCTAATTATACTAAGCGTAGCGTCTAATAATCCTGCATCGGCTATATTCTGTTACAGGCTAATCATCAGTTCACCCTGACTGTTCGGTGCAAGCAACAATAAACTTTTGTCACGTTTCGACAACTTTTCTGCAAAAGAATATAAAAAAAATCCTGTGCAAATATATATCTTTTTATCTGATAGAAGTATAGCCCCTTTTCCCATAAGAACAGGAGTTGGGTGTCCAGCCATGGAAATATTACGCAAAGCAGGACAAAGGTTTTTTGTTGCTGGCTGTTTAAGAAAAAAGGCACTCTAATCAAAGCACTATTTTATGTAGCTAGCTAGCTCAGCACCAAAAATTGAGATAGCTAGCTAGCCAGCACACTTTTCACACTTATATATAAAATAATTCTTACCTGATAAAATAGCTTAGCTCCCCAGCTACCTCAATAAAGCTACAACGACCAACCAGACCAGCAAGGGGCGAACAACAAAATGTTAGCACTTTTAGTCATGGCCGTACACAGAATGTTCTGGCCACACGTAGAGTACACAAACTCTGTCCAGATTGGTCATTAAATTGGCAAAGATTAAAATGAAGCATCTTTATTGGCTTTCGAGAAAATAGAAATTTTCTGAGGCTTTAGCCTGGACACAAACTTAGCAGCGTCCAGCCTAGCTGCACTGTCTCTATCTATCTATCTCCTCAGGCGATTTTAAAGATTCCGCCTTTGCTGGCGGAAATCAATTAGTCAGCATATGTAGGTAATTATACGGCTGCAATCGCATAGCGACGCTGCAATGCCTGATAAGGATTCTTTTCAAGCCAAGTGGATGCTTTTAGTAGGGTTCTCAATTGAGGAAGTACCTTTCGTTAAACAGCCAGTAATTTGTTCCTTCCTGGGGAAGTTTGTTAGCAATCAGTGGCAGTTGCATTTTTTACAAAAGTGCTAAGATCGCAAGCCATATAAGCAGCATCAGATCTTGTTTGTTTAGCTGTCCATTGTATTTGTCCAACTACACTCTCTGATATAAGGCAATTGAAGAAACAAGAAGCTTTTTATGTATCTGTCTTGATGAATTCTAATACCATCTAGATCTTGCTTCAATTTATGACCCAAAAAGGTGAACAATACAGGACCTTTTTTACTGAGCGAAAACGTTTTCTTGAGATGGGCTACCACAGTGTTGTGGAACCTGACACTTCTAGCATAAAAACAATCGTCTACATGGAAACATAAGATACCTGCCAATATACCATCACCCTTTCAGTAAAATATAGCATAGTCATACATACTTTGTACTGCAAATATTTTATGTACAAGGAACGTGAAGCATCAGCCAAACCGTAAACTACTCTTTTAAGTTTCCACAGTTTGTCAGTACCAGAGGAGGCAGCAAATGCATGGCTTGTCCAATTTCTCCTCCTTGCAAAAAGGCTGCTTTCACATCTAAACTGTGGATCTTCCAATGATTAGTTGCTGCAATGTTGCAAAGTAATCTGAAGTTTTCCTTGTGTGTTGTGGGCGAATCTGTTTAAACGCTACTGGCATCTTCTTCAAAAACTTTGGGCAACTAATCCAGCTTTCACTTTAGGTGCTCCATCATCTCTCTTGACTGTAACTACCCAGTGTGTTGTAACAACTTCCTGTCCTTCATCATCAACTTCTTCATAAACACCGTATTATTTCCACTTTTCTAACTTCTCGTGTTGAGCAAGAGAAACATCATGGCAGTTAAATAAACAAAATACAGATTTTTCCCAGTGTTGAACCTTTTGGAAATTCAAAGATTTCATCCCTTCGTGTGTGTGTTTTCACATTCAGCCAATATTTGTGAGAAGAAGTTGCTTTGCCAGCACGACTCAGGACAATAAATTTTGCTGGCTGGTTGGTATCAGGATCAAGACATCTAATAACATCACAAATCTTAGGAATATGAATGGTAGATTCCGAGGACACTTCATCCACCTGAATATCAGCAGTATCTGGTGTGCAATGCATATCATTGTATCAGCCTCTTGCTTGGTGGATGGTACAGATGGTTACTGTAATATTAATGTGCCCAACTTGAGGTTCGCGAGGAGACACTTTCTCATCGGTTCCAGTGGAATCTGTTGTGACAGTCTGGTCAAGCACTTAAGCTCCCTAACTGAGCGGAGATGACAAGGGCTTACTCTCACACAGCAATCACTATGTTGGATAATCACTTATGGTCATTAATATAGCAGCAACGACATTATAATGTAGTTTTTGTTTCTTCAAGTTTCCTAGAAGATTTAAAAGAAAGTTTGAATGTATCGAGCTTGTGCTCTCAATTACTTCTGATGGATAAAGCTGCACATTCAGAGGACCAGAACGGGGCCAGAAAACCTTTTTATGTCCTTGTTCGTTAAGTGTTGTATCTGCTTTCCATCTCAGTCTCCATTGAATGTTGTAGCATTCTATTAAATGATTTTCTGCTGGAAGGATTTCTTGCTCGGCAAAGTTTTGTCCTTCGTTCTTGATATTCACCTGGAACGAGCTTAGAATTACGGTATGGGTAGTCATGGTCATAATAATTTGAAGGATCTTTAACCGAATAAAAATGTCACAAATTGCATCTACGACTAGTAGCAGGATTTCCTTTTTCTAGCTTCATTTATTGTCTACACACAGCAGTGCAGTGTGTTCAGCGCAAAGTTGACCCAGTTTATTTGTACGACTATATTGTGCACTCGAAGTCAGGAAGTGTCTTTCTGTCACCTCTATTTTAATGTGACACTTATTGTCATCACACTAGATCTTCGTCTCAAGTGAGCTGCTGGTGTGTTTTGCTCTTTATATTCCTGAACAGATTTAACAAAGTTTTCCTTTTCAGAGATCCTCGTTGGCTGTCCTACACGTGTAGCTAAGAAGAAATATTTACACGAATACGCAACTGTAAAGGAATGTATTCTTATAATATGCCGAAAAATTCAGAAATGGAGCCTCAATGATTCTTTACAAAGTTTTTGCATCAGCGTATTTTATAAAGCTTAAAACATGTTTATATATTTTGCTCAAAAATCGATTAGAAAGCTTCCTTCAGAGTTTTTACATTGTCATTTTTACTTTTTACAAGTTGGACTTACCTGAAAGAATTGCATGAGAAATTCCCAAAGACGTATCTCCTTTTTGTTAAAACTTTGTGTGACTCTAGATATAGCTTTTTAAATATTTATTTTTCTTGCTACCTTGATTTGTGGCATGTGACCATGTTACGTATTATCTCAGGCCCGCTTCAATTATTACTGACTGTTATAGCCAAAACAGATGCATTCTCACCGCGAAGTGAAACAAAAGTTCTCTACGAAAGATTATTTTAAAAAAAAAAATTCTCTGTCAATGTTCTCACATAGCTAAGTTGTGAAATTTACTGATCAACATGCCGCACATTTGTGTATTATTTTTATTTGATAAAATATCAAGATGTAATTATATGCCAAGAAAAAGTTGAACAGGGGTAGGGGGCTGAATATAACAACAAAAAAGTAATTGTTTTTCTGGAGTATCATTCAGTTGCCTCCTACGGCCATGCGCAAACATTGAAAGCTCTTAGCAAGAATTCAATTAACATATTTTTTTTGCTTTAACTATATCATTACAAACAGTTTGTCACCACTTGTGGTTAAATTAAATCATTTCAGAAAGCGCTAAAATTTATTTATCAAGTGCCCTTTTTTCTGCCTTGAACTTTAATATTTATTTGTGCATTTAACTATGTTTTTTTCTTGCGTATTATTTTTTAGTTTTTATTTGCGATAAATATAATACTTTTTTTCCAATAAAAAAATTGTTTTTAATTTAGGGGGTAGCTAAAACATAAAAACTTGCATTTCATGCACGAAAGGAAATATTAAATTAAAAGACAACATTAGCACAAAGTCAGAACACTGTAATGAGTTTGCCAACATGTTTTCTTAAGTTCTAAAATTACATCAGCGAAATTTTACCGACTTGAGTTACAAAACTACCAGTGTCATAATAAGTGCCGAAATTGAGGCAGCAGATATTTGTTGGCGTTTAAAATGCTAAATTACAAAGGGTGCGGTTGACATTAATGTTCCATGCATGCTTTTGAAAGCTCTGACCATGGAAGTGCAGGTAAAAAAAACTTGATTTAGTGCATCAGTTGACCAGTTCATTATTCATAACAACTTTTTTATTTCACTTGGTAGATTGAAAAATTAGTTTGATAAATACAGTATTTCAATGCAAAGAACATTTAATGTATTTTAGAACCTGCTTTATCCATCTTGCAAAAATAAAGAGAAGAGAGAAGCTTTAAAAGTAAATTTAGCTGAGTCGTTTGAGAATATGTACACTACTCAGCAACTAGAGCAAAGTTTTCCCCCATTGGAGATCGTGTATGTTGCTGATGTAATATTGTACAGGTGGCAGCACTAGAAAATATTTCATTCACGTGCAATGGAACAATGTCGCATTGCATGCGCACGAAAAATGCCCTGCCCCCTCACTATATATTCTTGTAAAACCTTCAAAAAACTTCATTGCAAAGTTATCGTTTTTTATAAGTCAAAAACATATATTATATTTTTCCTAAACAAGGATTAAAAAACTTTTTTATGAGTTTAAACATCGCCATATTTTGTTATAAAACTATCACAAACAATAAAAACAAGATGTACCATTACAGCGTAATAAATTATTTTCTATGCTGTTAAAAAAAAATATGACGTAGTAATTAAATATTACGATGTAAAACTAACACTACTGCGTCACAAAAAATACTACATTGGTTTATATTGATGGCGTAATCAAACAATTTTATGAGCAAGATTTTGGGGTAGTTAAAGGAAACACGAGTACCCCTAATCCCAAAACATGTCACATATTATTATTTTTTGGCATGTGTTTTCATTATTATTAAAAAAAAATTATAATTTTTATAATTTTTGTGTAGTTAAAATAAATTAGGTTTTTTTGGAAGCCAAAGCAGTTTCTCATAACGAAATCAGCCTTCTAACATAGAAAAGCATCAAGGGAGTTTTTGGTGTTATAACAGTCACCTAATGGTTAGGCGCTAAATGATTACTGTGAAGAGCGTTATAATGGGTTATAAGGATTGAAAGTTTGGATTCGCCACATCCTTAGCAATGTTAGGAACTTTCTAACAGTTAAAACCTTGTAAATAACATAACACATGTTATTAATGCCTTATAATCCTACTAATAGCAGAGTCAGTCAGATGAAATTATCCAATGCCAATTTTAACTCGTTATAATTTCGTACTAAATATACTTCATTGTTATAACCCGTTGATAACGTTGTAAAGCAAACTGTTAAAAGTCGCAAGGCATGTCACATATATTTTTGCACATTTATTCACATGTGAATTTGGAAATTGTCACGTGACTGTCGGTTTTCAGTCAAAAAAAATTCAGGAAGTTCAAAATACCAAAAAATTCCATGTTAAGCTTCATTTCTAAAGCGATTAAAACTTTGTATGAAATTTTCCCTTGCTAGGAAAATAGTGCCTTTGGAGAACCATTCCGTGACCAAAAAATAATTCACAAAGCATTTTTAAAAATTTAACTTTCTTAGACAATAGTCCTCATTCAAATGCCGCCTAATTACTTTTATTTTAGGTCCCACTATGATCCTCGTCAGGTGCATATCTTAACAGTTCGTGAGTCTTCTTGGTTGACAGATCAAACATATCAGTATGAGGATGTTGTAAGGTAGATAAGTTATGTTAAAGTTTACATAGTCAGGTTATTAGTATTATTCCGAATATTTATACAGGATAAAGCCACTTCAGTGTTGTGTCACTGTTATCAATGGGGGTCCTCTGTTCTGAATGTATACATTAGGTATACACCAGCATTGCCTACCCAATTTCCCTCACATGGGTTTACCCGTAGCTGTCGTAAAGACACTTGCTAAACATGCCTGCGCTGTGGACCAAACCAAGGACCACGCGCCATGTTTGGTCTTTCTAATTCACATCAGCACGCAATGGCTAAGGGAATGTCACTAATATTTGAAAAAATATACAAGTTAACGTCAGTCGATTTGTGTGGAAGCAGGTTTTTTGGGGTTTTTTTTATTTGCACATTCTCCATTCCTCCATTCTATGATGACCACAGTACTGGATAACCTTGGAATTTTGACAATTTTTTCCTGGAAATTAATCATGTAAAGTTTGAGTTAAATCAATCGAGATATTTAGATAATTTTACAGACCATACAGAACAAATTTTCTCACATAGTAGTTAAAAGCTAAAAAAAATTTAGCTGGAGATTTCTATTTTTTTACTTCTCTACATCATTTGGGCTTATTGAGAAAAGAAAATAATTCTTATTGTCCTTTTTACTTCTTAACAGCCAGGTTTTTTAAATGGCCTCTTTGAAAATTGTATTAATGTCATTTCTAAGTCACAAATCCTGTTTTTCTGTTTAATCCTAGTCTTTAGATTTTAGAAAATTTTAGAAAATTTACTTAAAAAGCTTTCAATTTCTGTTCAGATTAATGAAAGGTCCCAGAAATCAATGTTTTATAGGCGTGTGTGCTTGAAAGGAAGTTTTTATTGGGTAGCAACCTGCAACATTTTGTTTTCATAATATTTGCTCTGTATCATGGTTGAGAATAATGTCAAAAAACTTGGAATATACAAAGATAAAACTTACTGGCCATCAAGTATATGTTTCTCTGAAATTTTTATACAAATAAGATAAGAATAAAGTGGAAAAGTTCACAAAATTTAATTCCTGTGAAAATTAATCCTCCAGATGAGGAGAAAAATATTTTTGGGGGTTTTAAGGGGAAAGCACACTAGAAAAAATCCAAGTCTATCACATGAAGGAATTTCAAAGATCTAGTCAAAGCCCAGTTAGTCCAATTATGCACTTCACTTGCTCTAACACCATTGCTAAGAATAAACCGATTATGTCCCCAGAACCAAAAGTGATAATTTAACATAGCAAGAAAACTGTTAAACAGAATCTAACAAAACTTTAGTATTAAGCTTCTTTGTTTTCTCATTTTGAATAATTCTGTATTTATCACTACTTCTGCCAAGGCAAATTTTATCATCGAATTCTCGCATAAAATCTATTATATTGCGTGATTTGAAAATGGAATTGACAAAAAGTTTTTGGTTCCATATAAGAAAATCCTGAAAAATCAGATTTTGGCTACCGCTTTAGAAATATTTGATCATGGGTGGTAGTGCTAGTGCTAATTAAACACAGGTTTGCATATTTGCCTTCTAGTGGTTCCATAATAGGTTGCAACAGTCTAAAAAAATTGCTTGTCTCCCCAAAGTTTTTATTAGGCTTGTTATTCAAAAGTTTCGACCCAAAATCAGTAGAATAATTTTTTCTCAATTACTGGAGTTTTTTGAAATTTAGCATGTTCATCCTGGAAATGTTCTGAAATATCATATAATTTTGTCCTAAAAATAATAATGTAAACTCCTAGAATGTCCTGGAATTTAAGTTTTAACTTTCTGTGGTCACCAATCATACCCTTCCTTGCAAATTTCAGTCCACCAGTTATAGTTGCTGCTTATTCAGCCTTTCTAATTCATGTCAGCACTCTGCAATTGCTGAGGCGAAAGCCAACATGTTCACAAAGCGGACATGTAAATAACATCACATCAGCATTTTTTTGCTGACACTAAAGAATATGACTTAGAAAGGTTGCTGATTAAATTCATTTTTATGTTCAGTGAATTCAGTTTCATGTTCACTATACATTGATTTATAAATTAAGTATATTCATTCTCAGTGAATTTAATTTTTATATTAAGTAAGTTCTTTTTTATTCAACCAACTTAAATTCATTGTTGTAGAGAAAGAAAAACGCTGTAAGAAGGCACTATGTTTTCATTGGGATGCAAAGTACCATATCTATGAAAAATCTGGCCTCAAATTCTAAAACAGGGAGGGACACGTCCTGGAGGAGGGCGGATATTTGCAGCCAGAGAAGCAAAACTGAACGAATTATTGTAGCATCTAATGAGGTGGCGAAAATTTTTAGCTAATTCAGAATTGCTTATTAATAGATCTTGTAATTCAGGTGGATAAGGATGTAAAGGTGGAAGTTGCACTTTGCCGTCAGTGCAGCATTTAAAATTCTTTTCATTTTGAAAGTGTAATGCAGAACAATGGTCACAGAGGATATTAAATGGACCTAAGAAATTATTATCGGGCAAAGGCTGCATATTATTTATGCGTGCAAGATTCAAGTGATTGAGATGCCTATTTTGCCTACGACGTGCTAAGCGTGGCGACGTGGATTATCTTGCTGCGGATTTTCGTTGGCACGCCGATTTACATGTTGGAGAGCGTCAAGTTGTTGGCGTGCCTGAGCAGCTTCAGGATTCTCATTAGCACGACGAAGTCTATGTCGGTGAGCATCAATTGTTGGCGTGCGTGAGCAGCTTAGGGATTCTCATTAGCACGATGAAGTCTTTGTCGCCAAGCATTAATCTGCTGCCTCCTGACGTGTCGGGGGTTTTGGGAGGGTGTTACCTGAGCAGCACGATTGGGATGTTGTTGCAAGTGTTGTTGGTCTCTACGGGCATCACCAACATCCCTATGAAGATCAGTTCGAGGAAGAGCATAATTATGAACAGAGCTATGTGATGAGGAGCTATCATGAGAATGTGTTGACCCTTGCATTCTTCTGCAAGGATTTAAAAAATATAAAGGGGTGAAACGTTAAGGTGTAGCTAAGTGCTTCAAAGAAAATGAGAAAAGATTAAGTGTGTAAAACCAAAAAACCAATCCGTCCTCGTGGCCTCGTGGTTGCGATATTCTGGTGGTCTCGTGGACGCCCTAGCCTAAAATTAAACGCCAGGATGCATAAACACGTGGAATGAAAAAGGCTTCTGATTGGTTAAGGAAATCAAGGTCCGGCGCAAAAGGGCTGACAGGCTTAATACTCCGGATTAATGGTCGGGTGGCTAGGTCGAAAATGTCGATTTTTTGCAGTGGCGAAGATCGTGGTAAAAAGGGATGTGACTTTAAAAAGATGTATAAAAAGGTTGGTAGGACGATGAAAAGGTTATGAAAAAAAATACTATGGTTGTTTCAGCATTGTTCAGGCGTGGTTAGGGGGGAGCAGAGATGCACAGCTAAGCTACCATTTTGCGTGACAGACAGAAGCATACGGGTATTATAATATAGATAGAAGATTTACAAAATATGACACCAATGCACAAAGACATTATACGTGAAAGGATGCAAAAGTATTATAACTTGACATACGTAAAATAAGTTTATCCTAACTTAATAAATAAGGAGAATTAAACAAACACTATTTCGGATATCCGAGATAGCATTTGATAATTCCTTATCATTTAAAGAATGTTCAATGTACTGGGGCCTTATACACACAATTAAGTTGATCTAACTAACAAAATGTCCCTCTTTTCTGCTATCGTTTCTGAAAGATGTGTGTAAAATCGCATGCCTTATGGACCAATATTGGCATGTACGATCCGTTTTCCACAGTTATAATCCCCTATATTTTCAACGTTTAGGTCAAAAAACCCTACATCGAAGAATGCTCATTGACCAGGGGGCTAAAAGCCAGTAGCGCTGATGCCAAGTCGCGCTTCTTGACGAGTGTTTGCACTGCGATATTGCATCTGTTCTCCTTTTATTTCCATCATTATTGGCTCACATCTTCACATACTTTATTACGGACAGTTGAAGTGATATCACATATCTCATTATGTCGCAGGGTAATGAATCCACCCTTCTTGCAAGAAAGTGCATGTGTTACATCGAATCTTCTTCCACATGCACATACAGATGGTAGGTTAGGTAGGTCCAGTTATATCTAATACAGAGGGCATTTCTTAACTGCTCTTTTTAAATCGTATCCCAGGTCTTTTATGGGCAAACTCGTTAACCAGTAGTTTGGAGCTCCAGCCATCGTGTTTACTTCGTTCAAACTTTTTTGTTCATCATAGATTTTCTTTGTACAGTTGACGTCTTTCACTTTTTATCTTTTCAATCGCTTTTCCATTACCATCGTCAGCTTTTCTAAGGATTTCACTTTGAAGTTGATGTGTCCACCTATTCTTGGTGGCAAAGGCAACAGTGATCTTTCATTGTCATGGACCACATGATACCAGAGATCGCCGATATGAGCTAATGTCTGATCATTTCTTCAACAGGTTGTAAATACATATCCATACCAGGTATTGTTCTAATTAATACGAAAATCGGTGTTGATATCCACCAGCAAAACACGAATATACTGCTTGTTGTTGTGTTAACGCGATTCTTGCTTGCATTGAAAGTTCTTCAAGCAAATTTTCAACCATACTTTTACAATATTCAGCTCGGTACTCCTGATCACTGGTCCCAGATGCCTTTCTCTTCATTGTGATACTGTCCTTTCACTATCAACCATGATTTTTTCAGTTGCGAATGATATCCAAATAATAGACCAACGGTTGTTATGGAGTCCTACTATCTCTTTCGTGTTTCACATCTCCTCACTGCTGCTATATCATCAGCAAAAGCCACCATTTGATCCAGTACAGTGATTATTGAAAAAGCAACAGTGTTATACCAATTGCGTATATAGCCATACCAAGTGGATCTCCCTGTGTCGTTCTCTTCTTTGATTTTAATCCGATTACACTGATTACAAACAGCCTGTCTGGTGAACTGAAGCAGTTGGTCACGAATGTTGCAAATATTGGGCATAATATTCAAATATTATGTAGCAGAGCTTGTCTGTTGATGTTATTAAATGCGTTAGATGTATCCACAAGTATTACAGCTTTTGACTCTTCATTTTCGAACATCTGACACATCGCATGGATGGATGCCTCACTGCCTTCCTTTTGGCCAGAACACATTTGTACTTTGCTACATACTTGAATTATGTCACCTCCTTTCTACAAATTCTCTGCAACACTTCTCCTACACCAATGTGCGTACACCTGGTCTTTTATCTTATGGTACCAGTCTACAAGCTATGAAACCCTCAAAGTTTTTTTTTGCCCTCCAATTTTTAGTCTGTAATTGAATATGTACACATCTTTTTCGCAACATTCGCTAAAGCAACTCTTAAATATTTTCCACTTTCACTCTAAATTTTTGATGTGAGTGGTCTTCTCCAAACATCCACATCCATGACTGATGGCCCAGACCCGCGTTGGTCGTCTTGTAGGTTAATTTAATTGTAAAATTAAGATGAGATGGGGTATTCTAAAGTCATGCCGAGCTGCTTTCATTACAAGGGTTTTTTAATAACGTCATACACAATCAGATCGACCGTTAAACATGCCCCTGGCAATGCATTGTCTTCATTTACGTTTCTTGATGCAGGATGTTTTTTCCTGAGCAGATCAACAATTGTCTCGTTATTTAAAGGTACAATACGACCGGACATATTATTTGTAATCAACTTTGTTGCACCGTTTACATTTCCTCTTTGCAGCATGTCCTTGAAATGATTAGAAATATTTTCGATGTCTTTGCTTTTACTAGAAGAAGGAAGTTTTGATTGCAAAGTTTCCGCTTCTTGCATCAACTTTTCGATGTTCTTTCCTTCTTTCATGGATACTTCGTTAAGGGGACTATCGTTTACCCATGAATTTAATAGTCTAGTTATCTCTCTAATAACGTTTTTACCAGCAGCGCCACTTGGAAGCATAAATATGTTCCGTCTCCAAAATACAACTTTTTCGTAACACTCGTTGATAGCGGATGTAATTCATTCTTTAATATCTCCCCAATAATATTTTTCGGGAACAACACGAGTTTCATCTGTATTAGTTTCTTCTTTTGCTTGGACTTTACATTGTCGTTGGTTTTGTAGAGTGCCTCTTGGCGTACGGAATCGTTTAACACACTTCATACATGGGAATGTTTCCTCGTTTTCGTTAACAATCGCAGCAGCATATAATTTTTGTTTTTATTTAGCTTTGTTAGTTAAGACATATTTTCTTTATTTTAACTCCCACTTGATATTTAAGAAGAATGTTGTTTGATTATAATGTTTCAGCAATTCTTTGCGTTATAATTTTTTAGTAGTCAATCGTATTTTTCAATTTCAGTTAATGATTAAATTTCCGCTAAAGAAAAGCATCCGCCATCTTTGAAAGACACTACAATCTCGTACAATAATGAAGTGGTTTTCCTAGAGAGCATCACGTACTAGGAAATGTTTAATTATGGCATAGAACTAATGCTTCAAGATTCAATAATATGCCATAATATAATACGTATTTATGCTGTATTTTCAACATAAATGAGTATCCCAAATCACAAAACATGTCACATATAATATAGGGTCTGTTTTTGCCGTATTTTCAGTGTAACATTTAACGAATATCCCAAATCGTAAGGTATGTCACATCTTGTTTTTTTTGTTGAATCGCTTGAGGTGTCTTTTAAATTTGAAATTTTTTGTGGATTGAAGTTAAATGTACGCACTAATGCGGTTTTACATTAACCCCTTAAATACCACGAACGTATATTTACATCTAGTGCAATGTTTCCATGGACGTATATTGTGCAATGTTTCCGCGGCCACCATTGATGCATATATGTGTCATATTTGGCCACTGTCTGCACAACCATGAACGTATAGATACGTCCATATTATAAACTCTCAAACATCCAATGGAAAAATATATTTGCCCACCAGGACTTTACTTGAAAATGGTGTGTAAATAATCAGCAAAGTTTTTTGTGCGCACTTTGGTTGCTGCGTAGTCAATATTGCGGAGTTTCGTATATGGTGGTCGACAGGAAAAATGTTATAAGAACGCTTGTTGGTAAAAGGAAGAAAATTGATAGGTTTGATATTCATAGGGTTAAAAACAGCCTGTCAAAAACTCTTAACCTCGCTTAAAACCCTAGTGTGCGCCAAGCTTAAGTATCATAAACCATTTGATGTGTCAAAATTAATTCCGAATATAAAAATAAATCAACTGAATATAAAATGAATTCACAGAATATAAAATTGAATTCACAAAATATAAAATTGAATTCACAGAACATTGCACCAAATAAACAACCACAACCAGTCACAGATGTTGTATTCGTTAAACAAACGCTCAATATTTTAGCCAACCTGAAACAGTAAAATCAAGGTTGTCCATGCTAAACAAAGAAGTAAAAAGGCTGGTGTCACAATGGACTACTAATCTACATGCCAGCCGGATTACTTTGATCTCAAATCAAACCTAAATTTGATGCCTGTGGCAGTATGCATACTTTATTCATATTGGTATTCAGCAACATGAAGTTTTTTTAATGTAGTTTTTCATTTTGTTGCAATATAAGTCATTTCCTTGATACAACTTTAGTAATTAAATAATGCTTTTAAATGACTGCTGAAACACAAGTTGCTGGATAGGCATACTAAGCCTGGGAGGTTCTAAAATAACAAGCATGAGTGCAGCATAATCCTAGTCTGAACTTCAGAGGTTTAAGTATTTCAGCCTGGAATAGTTTAATGGGTTGAAAGACGTACAAGTTCTGGTGTGTTATGGTTTAATCAGAATGTGCATAATAAATTGTATGGATTTTTTAGAATGATGGGAGAAGTAATGGGAACATTGAAATCTGATCTCTGGCGTTCAACCTCTTCTGATTATTTAGAGCTGCTTCTTTCATCACCCTTAGTAAGCAACGTTTTTTTTAAACCTGCTTTTTTTATCGCCAAAAGTGTCATTTTGACGGAAGTATTTCGAGATAATAAAACAAAAGTACCACTTGGTCCTTGTAGCTATAAACTCCAACCTAAACTTGGCCCCTCGCTGGTTTTAAAGTTCCATCAATAAATTTTCGAAAGGTTTCGCAGAGTTGATACTGCGAGTAACATAACATTATACCCCGTTTGTAAAGACACTCGCGCTACTTAATACACAGACAGACGTTTGGCGAGCATTATAATATAAATGAAGCAAAGTTAAAAAAAATGAGTTCGTGAAATCTATTAAAAACGAGCACGGAAGGAGCATATAATCCGCTTTGATTGTTTCTTATCTTTATCTCTAATTCATTTTTTTTAATTTTTGAGAAGCTTCCCCTTGAATGATGGAACCTTACAAACATATTCTCCTTCCAATTAGTATTAAACGAAATGACAGTATTCAACTATAGGTTAATTTTCTGAAGTAGATCTACGTGTATAAAATGTGCTTAAAGGTTTATTTCGGCATTTAAGTTAAGAGCAAAAAACTCAGAGCGAAAATTGTCAAAACATTTTAATAATTCTCAGTTGACCTGTTGCACTGAAAGGGCGTGATAGGATGGAAAAAATTATCTGCAATTCTCACCAGTGCGGAAAAAAGATGTGGACTGACAGAGAATTCGCACTGGCGATATTCCAGCATCAAGGCACTTTTGATATTTTTAAATTATTTTTAAATTTTTTAAATTCTCAACCTCTTTCAAACAATACTGCTTTTTCCTTGCAACAAGGCTGCAAATGTTAATAAATTTAACTGTTATTAAAAAATACCTACTTTTCTATATTGATAAACAGAATTTTTGGACCTACCTGATACGGGGGAGGTCCTATAAAATGACCTGTTCAGTTTTTCTCAGTATTTTTCTGATTTTTTGCACAATGACGGAACAATAGACCCTCGAATGTGACGAAGTCAGTTTTCTGAGAAAAAATCTTATTGGCTCAAAAATGGCAGATTTATGCGCAGAATGACCATAAATGGTCCTGATGTTTTATCAACAGAAACAAGATGGTCCAGAAGTTAAAATTTTCAAGTTCCGTACACAAAAGATCTGATCTGTAAATTGTACCTTTAAAATGTTGGCATTAAGGTGCATTTGTCTCTTTATAGGATTGGTATAAAGAATCTTAGAACAGATTGTTTTACATTTTAAAAAATAATCTAACAGGGTCCTTATATAGCTACAATTGCCCCCCACGCTAAAATTTTAATTTTGCTGGCATATTAAGCATTTACTTTAAATCAAAACCAAATTGTGTTTATGGATGCAGTGTTTTTCGTACAATACGGCAAAGTTATGCAAATAAAAGAGATTGGAAAGATTTTGATTGGGGAAAATGCTTGGGTAGAATTTCTAATCCGTCAGTATGGTTTTTTGACTGCAAACAAGCCTAATAACTTCCAGCTTAATAACTGTTGAGCCTTCAGGTTTTTTATGTCTGGCCTAATAAGTTAAGAACCTGCCATGAGTAGAACCTGATATAGCAGAATAAGTTCTGCTTTTGGGTAAATCTACAATACAATGCTTGCTTTTTAGATTCGCGACATTGAAAAAGATTTAGTTCATTATTTGCATGATTTGTCTCTACAGTACACTGTTGCTGGAACGTAAGTGTCACTTTCGGTTTGAATGGAATAATTATTACAATATGTAAAGCAATTGTTAGTACTTTTTAAATTTTTTAAGACGTCTGTGCGAAAAACTTGCAGATAAAGCTAGTAATCGAGGGATCTATTTATTATGAATAAAGGTCAAAAATGAACGGTGAAATAATAGGAACAACGGTGCATATTCGAAACCCACACGAAACTTGCTTGCTGGGTGATTGCTCTATCGATTGCACTATCGATATAATGCTACCTCCCACATGCCATAGACGAGGCGAGAATACTGCCTCTGTGTGACATACCTTTTTACTAACGTACCAATGAGATAGCATAGACTGATGCACCAGCCGAGCTAGGTACCAATCATAGAGATATAATAAAAGAGAAAGAGACACAACGCGATAATTTTATATTCAAAACCCTATTGTTCAAACAAACAATGCGGAGGAGACGCGTCACTGTGTTCCAGTTCTTTTTGCGCGTTACTTGCAAATGACTAATGACTGATTTTTTTCAGTATAGAATCCCGACAATTTTACTTGTAAAAGATTAAGAAAATAATTAGGTTTTCCACTGAATTCCGCCAAAGTTTATTGTTTAAATAGCTCTCAGGGGTTTACCCTCGCCTTCGAAATAATTTACCTGCATAATTTTCAAGAAAATCAGTTGAAGAAGAAGCTCAAAGGTCAAGCAGCCATATTTGTTGTTGTATCTATATCAAATGCAAACGTGTTTTTTTCAAGAAATACTGAAGGGAATATGAATCCTTCATAGATGTACGAAGGTAAGGGTTTATTCTTCACTTATCCTTTAAGTGAAGGACGATGGCTAGCCAAAGTTTAAGGACAAAATTCCACTGTTAATTCTCGGTGTTGATAAAGTGTCCCTGTAAATATACTCGGTGTATTATACCACGTGTTTTTACGTATAAATGGCGGTCTTTGAAACCTCAAAGTTTTTGTAAAAAAGCGAGTTGTGGCTAGTTATCTTATTTAAATGTTATATCAAAATAGCTTTTAGCAATATACTATCTTGTTTCTATTTAGGTTTCAGGAGCTGCTCTAAACATGTAAAATAATTGGATTGCAATGGAAGGGTAGCTAGCTAGCTAGCTATACCCTCGATGACGGCTAACCACAAAATTTAAATTGCTATTGCTAGCCATATGAAGGATTTTTCTCACAACTATCACAGTGATGTAAGCTCTGAACTCAACTGCTTTCATATCAGACAACTGGAATATGCACTGAGAATTAATTACCAAAAATTTCACACAATTTATTTCAAACACACGTTTTACGAAAACCTTGATCAGTATTAGAAAACCAGATCAGCATTACCAGGAACGTATGGAAGTGTCGAATCACAATATATTTAACACAAACGTATGTATATCCAAGTTACTGATTAAAAAAAAAATCCACAAGTCATACCAGATGAAAATATCGATTAACTGTGCAGTTACTTATCGATATACGCCGAACATATTGAATTTTATTATGTTTTGGACAAAAGTATTGTCTTGAAAGATTTTTGATCAGTGATAACTAAATCGAGCTATACAAACATTTTCAAGATATATGCAAAATACCACCACATAAACAGTTATAAATTGACATTGAATTGGATTGACAATATTTCATTGAAACAGAATGAACGGTGTGACAACTGGGAAGTTAGAAATTTAAAATTTGGTTTTAGCGTTGGTTTAAAGAAGAAATGTCGAAGAATTCAGAAAATTTAGGGAATTTTGTTGCTAAAATTTAACCACCATGTCAACAATACGAGTATATATATACCTTGAATATTTTGTTCTTATAAAGATGTTATTAGTATGTACTGTATCAAAGCTTGATATACACTTTTTTGATCATTTGAATTAGGTGTTATTTTGTGGGTTACAGCTGTTTTTTGATCCTGAACGTTGATGTAACCCACAGAAGGGACAAAGGGTTCAATTAACATAAAAGACAGTGGGTTGTGATGTTTCATGCTTATTATTTCAACTCACATAATTAGGTGTGCACTTTTCTGATGTTCTAAGTGTGTTTTAGTGGGTTACATTTTGGGTATAAGAAACATATTTTGATTATTAGTGTTATTGTAACCCACATTATTCAGGAGTAAGCAATGTTGCATAAAAATAAAAATTATTACAATGTATAGGCTAATAATAGTTATTATCAATACAATTTCTTCCGACTAGAATTAGGTGCAATGTGGGTTACAGGAACAAAGAATCACAAAACTCCAAAAAAGCGCTATTTGCAAATGTTTTTTATAATTAACTTGTATGTTTCCTGCTTCATAACACTAAGAAAAAAAATAATTTGAAGGTTTTCACTTTTGGGTGTGATATTGTGGGTTACAGTGCTTTTATTTAAGCTTATTTAGTCAAATATTAATGAGCTATTTTACACAATATAACTAACAAACTATCTAGATATTTCCAGGACTCTTTATAAAACTTGGAACTAATAATAACTGAGCAAAAACTACATAAACCACATGAACTAAAGTTAATTACTCTAACAAATTGGGCAACTTTTAAATAACTAAAGAACTGCTATCATATATGGCTAAAACCATTCTGTTCAACATGTACAATATGTCAGCAAAGTCATTGTTGGCAATTTCGTAGCCTTTTTTTCCTTCTGTGATGTTGACGAAAGGGTAAACGATACACGCATGTATCATCAATAACTTTTACAAACCAGACTGTATCAATCGAAGATTTGTCAGCGGCAATGGCATCAACGGAACCAGGAACAACAAAGTCTCTTGTTGCATCATCTTTGCATGCTAACTTTAGGTATATCTGACCTTGGCGAAACTCGATTGAGATCTTGAATGATCAGCTGGTGTGGTTGAAACAAATCACATGAGCCATATTAATTTTGACACTGACAGCAAATACATAGATGAGGTGCTGCTAGAAAAGTCGTTTTAACGAGTCTAAATTATGCTAACACGTGCAGTTAATTATTACAAAATATTTAAGTTTTGCGAACATTTATTAACCCTGATTGGGCAAAATAACAATCGAAACATTTTCTTTGACATGATTGGATCAGAGTAAACAATCCAGCTTCGGGAACTTTAACTTTTCATGAATGCACCACCTGCTCCAGGGACGCAGCTCATTACAATAGCGTGAATAGCCGTTGTGTCTCTTTCTTTTATTATATCTCTATGTACCAATTGCCTTCTTGCCGCACCTGTTAAGTCATATTTCACCTGGGACAGGCATACTCCTACGGAGAGATGTTGAACAGGACGCTGTAATTCGATAGAACTCATCAAAATATCTAAGGGGGTTAGGAAGTGGTATTAAGAAATTAATTATTTTTAGGTATAAAAGATCAGTAATTGCAGCCTCAGTGTTATTTTTGGCAAGATTGATCCTAAATATTGGTTAGTTTCGCTTTCTTATTCAAAGGAGTTATTTATTTTGCCGGTTATTTATTTTACCAGTTTTGAGATTTTTGTATTTCCAGAAACACCTTGGCCATCAGAGTTGTCAGATTTTAGTGGTTTCCTAATCAGAGATATTGCTAATTGCACAGCAATACTTTACTACAAATGGTTTGTATTCTTGTTTACCTTTAGTATGTTTGTTATCAATACCTGGTGTTTATTTACATTTTTTTACTTACATTACCAGCTTTATTTGTCCTTCGGTAAAAGACGATAGAGATTTACCATTAAGGAGCATCAAGGAAGAATACTTATCTCCTAAGCACTCGAACATTGCAAATTTAACTTTTCCACAACAACTTCAGCTGAAAAGCCGCATCTTGGCTGCTGACTGTACATTGTCATGTGTGTCCGAAGATCCTTTACAGTTTGTTGTTATGTCTCTTGATATTGATGAAACGTTTAACGCTAGCGTTAGAAGCATCGATTACGATGGTGATTATGAAGATTTTCTTGATCATGTTAGTGATTCAAGCTGCGACGAGGAAAGTTTCTGCGTAGGGAGAACTCGACTATCATCGTTTAGATCAGTGGACGAGTTCTCTGATGATGAGACAACTATGGATGCAGAAAGTTTAAATTATGGATCCTCAAGACTGAATCAGTCGAAGGAAAGTTTCACGCCTATATACCAAAGTAAGAACGTAAAAGCAGTGATGATTGAGAAGAGTGAAATGGTTGAGTTCAAATATATCAATCCGCTGAATGAGAAAAGTGTTTTCTTGTTTCCTGAAGAGTCTTGTCATTCACAACTTCAAGACGAGACGAATGCAGTATTGCCTGACACACACAGAAGTGGTCTAAATTTTCCTATTAAACGTAAACATTCCTCGTTGCATTCCGACATTTGTAGTAAGCAACATAGGAACAATGTTGTTGGCAAAAGAACTAGATCAACTTTAGTAAATTTTAAATAGTGTTAGTTTTTTGAAACCGTTTCATTTTTTATTTGCCTTATAGGCGGAGTTTTATCGAAACCTTTTATTTCCTGGTAGAAAGTAATAGTTATCGTATGGTACAGAGTACAATATGACATATAACGGCTCGGAAAATAAAAACAAAAATATCAGAAGGAGAAAACGCTTAGGGAGATAACCAGTTTATCATTATTGCGAAAAATCTTAGCATGATTTTAAAATCGAAGGACGTGTTCTTTTTCCTAAAAAGTTTGTTGTAAATTTTAATCGAATTACCTGTGGTATAAAACCCGTCACAATAAATTCAAACAGTTAACAACCTACAAATTTGTAAAAAGATAAGGACGCAAACAAAAGTTAATTTTTAATAAGTCGTAGAAAATTGTGGATAATAAAACCGCATTTGCATATCACTACGAGACGGAATTAACAAAAATAATTGTTTTCATATACGACAGCTTGGTTTTTAAAAGTTTGTTTTGATAACATTCGAAGTTATTTTCGAAATTTGAATACTGTCTGTTAAACATTTGTTGTTGTTTCTGAAAATATGAGATATTGTATTTACCTCTCTACTCTTAGTCAATCACGTATGAGATGTTTTTCGTGCTAATGATGGATGTGTATATTTATACCATGTAAGAGCATAAGTACTGTTATTAAACATTTATTTGTTCTGTACAATATATATATAATATATAAATATCATGTAACATTTATATATTTATAACTTACTGAAACATATTTCAGGTATTGTTTTAAGTTCCAGACAATTTTTTAACAATGCATTTTATCAGTTCCTCTTCTCGCTTTTTTATGATTTTTTAGTCATTTTAGTGCATATTGGCTTCACTAACGTCTATTTTGTGCATCCGGCATAAAGATTTTTTAATTTTTTTAATGACACGATAACGCATGCAAAAGAACATTACACACAAATATTTTAGCTAGATAGCTTTGGTTAAGGGAATAAATTTTCGCGCATTAAATTTACGCTTTCGCATTAAATTTTACGCTTTCGCGAATTTCAAATTCGCAAAATGCGTAAAATGTCAGGATTGCTATTCATTTTTACAAATTTGTGAATTTTAAGTTAACTTTTTAAGCAACTTAATCGATCGATTCGCTAAAGTAAATCCTCGGAAATTATGTAAAATCTGCGAAAGCTCGCGACAATATCTGACATTAAAGTGTTTCAACAAATACAATTAAATCACAATATTTCGAAATTTGATTTATTTTAATTTTTTTGAAATTTCAGCATAATTAACTTTTTATTCGCTAAATCGGAAACATTAATTGTAGCGAAAATTTATCCCTGTAGGGCAGTAACTTTCTTTGTGAGGATGGTAAGTTTTTATTAAAGTTTTAGTGTGAAGCTTTAGCGTAATAGAGTTTATTTATATTATTTTATGCATGTTTCAAACGTTATAAATATAAAATAACACTTTTTAAATTACGTTTTGAGTGATACAGCGAGTTTTATGTTAATTTATCACGATCATAATTTGTTAAATAAAATGTTTTTAGCTTAAAAAGTATTTTTTGTGAGCTGAACCTGTAATTTGTTACCGCGATATTTTTCTGGTGGATTATTCATTCTCCACTATAAGCCTATCTGCTATCTCTTTCGATCGCACTTCTCTGACAAAACGGAAACGAAATAAATGAAATTAAAGCAAAAAGCCCAGGAGCTTTAACAATTTTCGCGAATGTAGACACAGCAAAGATGTTAGTTGTTGATGTTAGTTGTTAGTTGTTGAAAAACTATGTCAGTTGTCAAGGCAACCTAGCACTGCGCCAGCACCGTAGTTTTGCCTGACATAAACTTCGCATAGCGCGCCGAAATTGACCAAGAAGCGTATTAGAAGGCTTGAAGATTTCTGCCTTTGTCAATAAAAAATTTCCATTAAAATTCAGTTATAGAATACATGAAAGATTCAACCAAGGCTGACATTACAAGTTTCGAAATGCAAAAAAAGATTAAAGCGCTCTTTTGATTGGTTTACTTTTATTTTCCATCTCAACGGAGCTAAGCGAAGCCCATTTTCTGATGTCAATAGTGCGGGCGTATATAAAATTTCCGTCATTTCCCTTACATATATAGGTGAAATTTTGAGTTGGACCAACCCGATAGGCGCTTGGGGCACAAGACACTCAAGCGTAACCGCGGTCACTTCTTCTGAGCACAGTTGAATAACAAAGGCAAAAGGTCCGGGTACGAAGTTTGGAGCAAACTAAAATAAAAAATGACGATCTGTTGTGATTTGACTTCTCTTACGTGAAATGGAAAAAAAGTATGTATATATGTAGCTGATATATCACTGTTTTTAATATGTAATGAACCCCTTGATAGTCTCGCTCACACCTTAAGCTAGCTAGCATAAAACTGCCGACTAAGCTGGAATAATAATACAACTTAGATAAGATATAGCTAGCTAGCTGCTTTAAGGTGGTACACCACCAAATAACCTATATCGCAGAGGATTGTCTTTTCTAAAGTTAATTGATGAGGATATCATAGTAGGCGACAGTACGACAAAATTAAGTCTAAAATTTAGTTGATTGGTTGCCATGGTTACCCGTTGCTAGGTAAAATAGGAGCAAAATATGACATTTTGCTGCTCGACGCTAAACCAAATAACTGAATAACATGCGCTATTTGAAGCACCTTTTTGGCCGCGTATGTTTCTCAAGGGTCACGTGTAGGGATTGAGTGAAACGCATTTTCGTAAGGCTGACTCGTCGCCCAGACAACTGATGCGGTTATTCTTGGACGGAAAAAATGCTAAAACAGGGCGAAACTGGACAAGATAACTGAAAGACAAAACTTCGATTTGAAAATCGGTTTCAGTTAAGCCCGAGGTAATATTAATGTCTGCATCCACAGAAGAAATTGTAAAGCATGTGTGCTTCGATCTTGAGAATACTTGCTTCGCGTGGATTCCGAACTTAAACGGCAAAAAACGTGTTTAAAGATTATTTTATGGACATTCTAGACTTGTGGATCGACAAAAGGTGTACGGCAGCACTATTTCGACCTGAAAAGCACCAAATACCTAAAGTCTTAAGTCTAATTGATGACGAGTAAGCTCTGACGAGTTCACTTCGGAGGGTGGATCGTTAAGACAGCTTTCTGACTGCGTGTGGAACACCACATTTAATATTCATAACTGTCATATAATCTCTTAGGAGGCCCTAAAGTATCATGCAGCTTTTGCAAAGCATTAAACATCGACGGAGGGGCAAGAAAGCTGTCTAAAAATGCGAAAATGGTTGCTATGGGCGTTGCTATGCACTTATATTTGCGGTTGGTTGGAGAAAGTGCCAGATTGCGCAATAAAAACCGAAATTTGTCATAAGAACTACTTGGCCACGGTATTCTAAGGTGAATTTGCTGTCAGAAAACAGGTAAAAGACAATTCTTGAAATTTAGACATTATTTGGTGGTGAACCACCTTAAGAGTTCGCTAGCTAGCATAAAAACAGTACCATATGGCTAGCATAAAACTAGCTACAATGCTAGCATAAAATTAACTACTTAACTGAGATAAAACTACCAATGTAGGTAGCATAAAATCAGCTACACAGCTAGCATAGAAAAATTCTTTTGGACAGATAGAGATATATATTTCTATGTTCTGGGACAGTTGTTATCATCCCAGGGTTAAAGCGTAAAATCCCCCGCTTCTCCATACATACCCCTACACCCCCTGACCCCCATCTGCGCATGCGCAAAACCTTCAACGATATCCGACAGAGTGTGACGATGTTCTGGCGCAAGGTGTCAATTTCGGGTTGAAAATGTGCTGAACAAGAATTTTGGTATAAATACAATGAGTTGGTTTCAAAATGTTCCGAATCGATTCAAGACGCAGGAAATGTGCAATTGGGTGGTTGAAGAGGATCCTTGGTTGATCGAGTATGTTCCGGAGCATCTCATGACTCAGGATATGTGCACGAGAGCTGTTGAAGAGGAACCCATTCTCCTCGAGTTTGTTCCAGATGAATTCAAGACTCAGGACATGTGCACGAGGGCCGTTGAAGGGGATCCCTCTAATATCGCATGTGTGCCAGAGCATCTCATGACTCAGGACATGCGCGCAAGAGCCGTTGAAGAGGATCCATATATGCTCAATCCGGAGTGGATCCCAGACTGGTTTGTTACTCCGGATATATGCAGTAAGGCCGTGTTTGAATCTGATTTACTAGATGTCTATCGCCAGCGTAAAGCACAGAAGATTCAAATTAAAAAGGAACTACTTCCGATAACATGGCATCCAGCTCGATATTGGGATTGGTGCATGCCAGAGGACGAGAAGCAAGAGATTTCAAAATTATGGGAGTAATCAATAAATTCAAAAAAATCTTGATCAATAAAATAATAATAATAATAATAAATAAATGTGTATCAACCGTAAATCAAAATTCGAAATGTTCGAAAATGCAGTAGTCATGATATTTATGGCTGGCGTTGGTATCTCTCTACCACTTATGGCCATGGCCATCGTGCAAGAATCGTCGAAGGAGAAGGAGAATGATAGATCAATTAAAGATTTGGAGGATCGTGTTCGTGATTTAGAATAGAGGATTTTATATTTCTAGCGAAATATAAAATAAAACGATGAAAGAACAGTGCGATGATTGTGAATGTGTAATTGATGAATATGATAGATGCAAATGTGGTAGAAAACTTATGGTGAAAGGTAAAATATTATGTTGGCATTGTTATCTTGAATATACATTGTATAACGGTGGTTTTTTTAAATGTTTGACTAAAAAAAGTTTTGATCAAATTTTTTTTCATATAAATAAAAGAGCATGTTTAAATTTGGAGACCAAATGATTAAATCAAAAGAATTACAGTAATGTAACACCGTACAATATCGAAGATGTGAAAATTGAAAACCTAGTGGTGAGTGAGTCTATTCCGGCAAACAAAGGTAAAGATGAACGGTTTGTGATTGGCTATCATGACAAGGACGGTAACCTATCCCCGCTATTGATAAAAACCCCTAAAAAATCTACTCTCAGGGTGTCTCTCAATATAGTCCGAATTCAGCGTTCACCATGTCGTTCGATCTTGGTGATTATCCTCAATTTTTAAAAAAATATGAGGAAATCTTAAAAAAAAGTGGAGTGGAAAAGTGGGGCTTGCTTCACCAACCTAAGTGTGAAGAAAGATCGTTATATCAACCCTAAACTCAAGGAATTTGAAGGTAAAATTAGAACCAATTTTCATCAGAAAAAGATACCGCAGGAATCTTGTGAGTGTACGGCCATCATAAAAATAGGAAGTATTTATAGGCAAGGGTGCAACTATTACATCCAAACTTATTTGGAAGAGTGTAAATATAAAGAGGTTGATAGGTATGGTGCTAATTATTTGAGTGAATCCAAGGATGATGATGACGACGAGAGCTTAACTATGTTGTAAAGGTTTTATATAGTTGATAAGGAACTATATGAAAATAAATGAACGTACTTCGAAAAGTAGCTAAATTATTGAAAATTCCTCTTTATTCTACACTAAATAAGGACGATCTTGCTGAGGCAATCCGCAAAGCTAAATACAAGGATATTTCAACGCAAACATTTATTGCAAACCTTGTGTTGAAATTGCATATGAAAAAAATCTTGAAAAATCTTTGCAAGAACTCGCTAAAAAATCGCGACGTATAGTGCATGATAGGGCCGTACGGATCGATGCTGATACTGGTGATGTGATCGGTTGCGAGGTTGACTATGGGAGATACTGATTTGTAATGGTGGATCTTCATAGTCTATATGACATTGGCAGGTGGGGTATCGGAAGTGCGGGCGATTTGCTGTAAAAAATCATGCTTTCCTTGTTTTCTACCTTCGGCTAAGATGGCTTCACGTTGTTCGGCAGTGATGGTCTCCACAACACGCTTAGATTTTAGTCTAATTTGCTCTTTCAAATTACGGTAGTGCTCGACTTCTTTAAGAATGAAATGATATTCCTCATGCGAGATGTTCGAGTCTTCTACTGCTTTTGAAATGAGGCTCGAGATGGAGTCTAACTTGGCCTCAGCCAGAGTCTTTATCTTGTCATGTTTCTTGGCTTTCGAATCAAAGACTTTTTGTACTTTATGCACGATAGCTGAAGAGAGTCCAAGGATGATTCCAGCTGAAACCAAAGCAATACTCACTGGAATTCCAACTCCTGTAGTAAGAGTTACGACTGAAGCAAGTTCAAGAGCAGTGATTGCGGTGACTACTGAAGTATCACTTATTGTAGCTGCAGTTGCACGACGCTTGCATCGCGTGGTAAGGTTGTCCCTATAGTCCACTTCTGCTCGTAGAAACCTTTCGATCTCTTCAATCTTTTTTAATCTATAGACCTGACACTCATCATGCATAGTATCGTACTCAGGTGCACTTGGCGGTAAGGTTGGATATAATTTCATATTATCCATGTTCTTTTATTCTATAAGTATTTGCATCGTTATTCCTGTACAAGCCACATTTCTTTCATGGTGATATTGATCGGTAAGAAGGAACTCGAGCCTATCCGTCGAACCTTTCAAAGGAAGGTATGCCGGAGTGTCGAAATTCCAGGTGAGAATATCTCCCCAATTATCTAACTCTTTGGTGGGCAGCATCGCGAGAATTTTTGTTTTTTTCCCATCAAGCAAGCAATCATCCTCATCTAGCTGGGGGCATATAAGGCGTAGTTCATGATATATGTCAGTCTTGTACCATGAATCATAGTTGCCCCCCATATAATACTTTTTACTGGGTGAATAGGGTAAGCCCATGAGCTCTTGTAGCGTTTTTCCGATAACAACTGTATATCCATCCTTTACACGGAGCCTGCAGAGGCCATTTTTCAACACAAAAATCTTTGCCTTTCCTTCAGCTTGATTATTAATAACAGCTGCCACATCCTCGATTTTATATAAACCGTTCATGATCTCAATCCTGGTCTCCTTCTGATCGGGTCCAACTTTTCTAATCGTGAAATCATTATTACTAAATAGATTCAACAAGGTAGCTCGAATACTGATCGATTTTAGAGCGATCCTCGTGCACTGCCCTAGATAATCATCAAAAATTGTAGGTTTAACAATATCAGTGATATACAATTGTTTCATGTTTATTTATAAAGAGAAAAGATGAATATTTATTCATACAACCCAAACGCAAAATATAAATCAAACAGGGGAGAATGGCCTCTGGGTATCACGAATTTGGAACATCAGGATCTATATGTTTCGACAGAGGCTCATATTCCTGTAATATTCCCCGACTTTAACAAGTATCCCATCAAAGTTCCAACGACTTACCTTAACGATCCTGTTCGAATTGGCTGGGATGGGCAAGCATTGGATTACTGGAACATTCAAGTTAATTTTGCAGCTCATTGTGCAACAACAGCATTAGGTATATCTGCTAAACATATGACAGGATCTGTGCCCCTTGTCAACTCTATTTTTAAATTTCATGTATACTACCACATGCGCCGTATATTAGGAAGAATGGGGGTGCCCATGCCATTTAACGATGTGTTTAGTCAATACAAAAATCCTTATTCAACATCTGGATTCGCGCAAGTATGTCGTGAATACGGGGCAGATCCCCATGGTCGTATAAATTCAAAGCAGTAGGTGCTTCTCTAACCAACGGTGAATGGTGGCCACAAGTTGATGGAGATTATGCAAAATGTATCATGTCAACAAGCCAAGGGCTAACATCAGAAGGTCTGACAAAATTGAGTGAAAGTATTCGGGTATATGTGGTCTTGTTGCTTGGATCACAGGCGGAAGCCAAAGCATCCTTGCTCGGTTCTGGCGCAGATAACTATACAGCGAGACAAATTCTACTACAAAAATTTGAAAGTATGGTGCGGCAGGTGGAGAATGTAGGGCAAGCCATAACACAATTCCAAAAAGTGCTCCAATACGCTACAACTCCGGTCAATTTTGCTGTCATGCCCAGCGTGTACATGTTACCATCAGATACGAATCTTCATATTGGTAAAATTCAAGGGTATAATAACAATGTCTTGATTGCACCTGCAACGGTGAACGTTGGGGTTCAGGTTGATCTGAATAAGGTGAAGCCTATTATGAAGGCAAAGCTAAAGCGCACTCCGCTAGCGGCTAAGCAGGAGCACACGGAGCCGTTGAATTCGCAGACTGGACACAAGGTAGAGTTGCAGACCGTGACAGCAACACCCCCTAAGCATGAGAAGCACAGGGCGGAGCAACACGATGACACCAAGGCCGCATTGATTACGACCGGAGTAGGCGTTATTTTACTGTACATTTGGTTGAAGAAATAAGAAAAGTCTAGTGTGTTTGATCAACAAATTAGACTAATATTTTACGATCGTTTGCCCTTACTCCTACCCATATAGCCTACAACAATAGCAACAGCAACAGCAATCGCCATATACAAATGTTTAGCAACAAATTCAACAACTTTTGCAGCAACCCTGAAAAAGAAGGATACTACTGTCCCTATGATACCAGGTAATGCTGCACCTGCCTTTCCTGCCAAATATTTTTTAAATTTTCCTAATCTTTCCAGCTGTTTTTGAACAAACCCTTTACTACCCCCGGCACTTCCTGCCGCCGCAGCACCTGCTCCTCCTCTACCTGCTACTGCAACACAATGGTGGATATCAACAAACCAACAGCAGAAACGATGCTTGCTATAGTAATCCCCTGCTCCTTGAATGAAATCTTAAGTTTTTCGGCGAGTGATGTGTCGTCTCCCGCGATTTTCATTAGTCTGTCTTTAATTGCCTTCAATTGGGTCTGAATCTCGGATGATAGTAAACCATGCGCTGCTTGTGCAGCTTCTTTTTTATCCTGTAGCTGTTCTAGTTCTTCATTAGCTTTTACAAGGTTGTTGTTCTCAATCTCTATCTGTTGCTCCGATAGTCCAGGTGCAGCTTTCTTCTCCTCAAGCCTCTTCACCTTAGCCTCTGCCTTGGCAATCTCACTATCATAGAGGAGCATCTTACTTTTCAAGATTTTTAAATTCCCCTTTATGGTTTGAAGTTCGCGATTAAGTCCTCTTCTCTCGCGTTCGGTTTGAACTTCTTCTTCGCCGCCAAAGGAAGTTTCCAGAAGGCTTGTCGTTTCATCAACAACAATCTCGAGTAATGGCATCATTTCTATATCATCCGCATTCGCCTCGACATGAACAATATCGTTCAGGGTTTTTGAGCCACGGCCTTGCTGCCTTTGTTGGGCGTAGTATAGCCGGTAAACCCCATGGCTCGCAAGCGACCTGCGCCCAACTTCCTTTTTATCTCACCAGAAGATCGCAACTCGCCGTTCTTTTTCGTGATCTCTATACCATCATAAAAAAGTTGATTCCCTCGTACCTCAAAAACATCGTAATGCCTCGCATCCGGATTCCCCAGCCCCTCGCCAAGATGGTTATAGAGGGAATCGATCTTCGACCTTTTAACCCTCTTGGCGAGGAGCTGGGTTAGTTTCAGCGCACCCACCTGTCGTTCTTCCGGTGCTGACGTTGCACTGGTGCCAGGCCGCGCAAGGTCCCCAGGCCCAGTAAAAGATCCATCATCATTATTATCAAGATCATCCTCATGTGAAAATTCTCCTTCATATCCTGGATTATCAGCCATTTATTTTAACAAAAAACAACTAATAAATAAAGTAGCAATGAATGATAATATATTTGCAAAACCACTTGATCTATACGCCAATCTTCAAACAATGCTCGGATTTAAAGCGAAAAAAACAGCGTGTCAAGGTGAGTCACATCCCATCGACAATCAATCAGAACGAGGACTTGTATGTTGATATTCCCAATATGGGGCAGAATGATGTGATATTCCCCGGAAGCCTTCGGTTATTATTTGATCTGGAGCTGACCGGGACCAATACGAAGCGTACTATCGTTTCAAATATTGGCAAGAGTCTGGTACAGACCTTGAAAATCACACTCAATGGTCATGAAATTCAAAGTGTCAACGACTACAGAGTGTTCGCTGTCTATCGGGATCTCTGGTTATCGAAATTTGAACGTGAAAATAATTTGATCCTAGAAGGTATCAATCCTAATGATGGTACTATCAGTGCTTTGCAAGTGAAGGCCAGTGATCATGTGGGTAATGTCGAGGAGAAGGCGATTGCTGCAACGTATGGGAATACGTTCTGTATCCCACTTGGTAAAATGTTTGAATTAGTCAGAGACCTACCCTTCTATCAATCTGGATTACACGATAGGCTCCAATTCGTTCTCCATTTTGCCAATAAAGTCAACCACGATGGGTTTGCAAGTAGTCTAGTATTACGGTACAGTCGGTGTGCAATACCCTTTGAGAGAGTCCTTCGCAGCAAGGTGATCACGATGAAGAAGGAGGATACTAGCTATAATTTACAGATTGATACGCCCTCCAAAAGTTTAAAAGGTGTTCTATTACTGTTCGTAGACCCATCGAAAGTTAAAGCGTACTCCGACGCTAACGAAATATTTTACAACCCCAAGATTGAAGAAATCTCGATCACTGTGGAGGGTTCACCTAATGAGCTTTACTCTCATGCAATGCTTGGAAAAGATAAATATGAACAAATTGTGAACCTATTTGGTGGCCACGATTCCACGGTAACACTTTTTATCGATTTTCGATCAAGTCCCGATAATAGTCTTCATGGCTGTGGTCGATATTTTCAACAATTAAGTGATGGTATCACCTTACATATGACAAAGAAAGCCGATGGGACGGGGAATATCAGAAGTTATGTCTATCTATTGAATGATGCTCAATTGAACCTCCTAGATGGTAGGTTTCATAGCATTCAGTATTAGATGGCATCGCTTTCAAATAAATGAACTTAAACGTTGTTTTAGATCCACATACGACGATATTTTCTGGCCCGACAAGTTGTGGAAAAACACAACGCGTCCTGGACCTTCTCAAAAATGAATACAAGAAACATTTTCACAATATAGTCATCCTGTGCCCAACTATACGATGGAACTCCACGTACCTCGAGAGATCCTCGCTTTGGCAGGATGACTATGTGTTCTTGATTAATCCCAAGGATCAACTGTTTGAATGGATTGAAAAATTATCGTCGCTGCTAGCTGGCGAAGATGCCCTGTTCATTATCGATGATATTATTGCTGATGAAAATCTCGATAAAAAACTACAATCTTTTCTTGAATTAGGCATCTCTGGCAGACATCGAAAGCATAGTCTCTGGCTATTAACACAGTCCTATACCGGTTTACCGAAAAATTTGAGAAGGCAAAAGAAACAGCTGTTCCTCTGGTACCCCCATGAGCGGTCAGATATGAAATTGATCGATGATGAAACCAATATGATAAGTGACTGGGAAAATATTAAGGATCAACTGAAAAAGTCAAAACATGCATGCTTGTATGTGAGATTGGAGCACCCTAGAACCTATAAAATTCTCGAGTGATCATCAAATTTTTAAATAAATATATATTAAATAAATGCTCAACAACATTGCACTATTATTGGTTATTTCCTTACTCTGCGGGACACCGAGAAACGCTGCGGCACATCGAGAAGAATTGGATGAATTCAGGCATCGCAAATTACGAGTTCGTAGGCTGCCTACCGTGGACCACCTGCCTTTTCACGGAGCCAAGCACTTGTTTGGCGGTGGAATGGTTCGTAGGCATCCTTCAACGACTTCTAAAATTCTCGAGTGAATGATGGTTTATGGATCGATTTGGTCCACAAAACGATGTGATATTTATTTAAAAAAATCAATATGATATTTGATCGTATACGAACCCGAATACCAGAAAAAATTATCGTACCGCCCAGTTATTTTGGATCCATGACAAACATCAATTTTTTTGTTAGGCAACACCTCGTAAAAATGTATATCCAACTCTTGCCCTATGTTAGAGATTGGGTTGAAAATCATCAATAGCCAGCGTTGAGTTTTCCCTTACTCATTTGAAACCACAACAAGGAAAGGTTTTTCATCACACACCGTACCTCATGCCATACGATGTGACTTTTGATTCAGTCGAGGAAAAAATTGTCGTTTATTTTCCAAAAGAATCACAAGACGGTACCTATGTGATGACGCTATGCCAGTACATGGATCCCTACGCTGATCTTATTGATCCCAATAAGTTTTGCATAGATTATTCGTCCATGTACAAAAAAGTTCGGATTCCAAAAAATTAACAAAGATAATAATGTCGTCTCTTCTAATTCAACGTTCAATTGTCGAGCAGTTCAACTTTAATGGTAAAAAAATTCGAGCTGTGTATGTTAAGGGTCGTGGCGAATGTCTTGTAGCCCGCGATGTCGTTAGAGCCGTTGGATATACAGATGACAATGGCAGGAGGGCGGTTCGGACACATGTTCCTCAGAGATATATAATACGATATAAAGACGTTAAAAATGTTGTGAAAAGTAGGGTCAATATTGACCTGCCGCAGCCAGATACGGATTTACTGACGGAACCAGGCCTTTATTGCTTTCTGTTGAGATGTGGTAGAAAAGAAGCAAAATCATTTGTGGATTGGGTTACTGAGGAGGTGTTGCCCAGAGAAATGCGAAAGCTTGCTGGGATTATTGAAGAAAAAACGCGGTCATCGAAAAACAAGATATGGTGCTGGCTCTGCTTGGGGATGATCTAGATGACAGAGATAGGCAACTTGTGGTGCTGGAGGACGACCTTGAAAATAAGGAGCGACAATTTGCGGCACAGAGCGAAGAAAATGCAAGGCTTCGAGAAAGATATGTGCCACATCGAAGCCGTATAGACACTGTGCTATGTGCAGTCGATAAAAACGATCCTCACGAGCCTGATATAGCTGGCAGGCATAAGCACTTCATGATACGATGCCAGCGTAAACAACTCAAGAAGAGACTAAATATTTTAAAAGCCAGTTACCCTAATATGATCGTTAGAAAACCAGTATACGACGACCCGAATGCCGTACACGCCTGGTGCAGATTTAAACAGGATGCTCTTGGCAAGGACGACTTTTTTCGCAACCACTTTACATTGCCTGACGATGATACCCGGGAATTTTTCGAAGGGCTGTTTAAGATTGATATGATGCAAGCAGGCGATAATTTTGTGACTCTTACGAGTCATAAAATAATTAAAAATCTACCATTCTGTCACATATTCAGGAGGTACTTCGACATCCTCTGGGATTAGCATTAATTCCTCTGCAACAAAACTACGCCCAGGCCCTTCTTTCAAATAATACAAAACCCGACTATTAGGGTCTGCCACAATTCGATCCAGTCTATACATCTTTTTGCTCCAAAAAGCGTCAGTCGCATGCCTCCTTGCATCTCCATGTTCTTCTCCAGGTTGTAACAAATATAAATACAACCCATCTTCAGGCAAAGGTTTTTCCTCCGCGTATTCTTCACTTTTCACAAGTGGTACATCATCCAACTTGATGGCTTTTGACGGTTTCATACCAATCATTGCAGTCTTGGTATTGTTGAGGCCTTTCACTATAGTGTACAGGTGTTTAACCCATGTACTACTAGTTTCCTCAGTGACCAACTCTTGTGCATCTTGGGGCTTAAAAAGTCTTTCTGCAAGTACTTTGTTGTACGATTCTACAAAGGCTGTAAACGTATGATGATATTTGGTTGTAGCTCGTTTAGTTTCCACCCCTTTTGATTCCAACAATTTTCTTACATCTGATTTAAATTCTGACCCATTATCGCATTGAAAAATTGTAGGATAGTGTAAAGGACCCGCCTTGTAAATATCCTTGATCATGTCCGCAACCTCGCTGGCTTTTTTCGTGCGTAGAGGCCTCGCTACCTTATATCTTGAAGCTACATCGACCCCTGTTAGAATATTGTATGTGTTGCCATACAGCTTGTCATGGGGCATGTACAAGAGATCAAACTGGTGCATTTGGTTCGGTTTTGTAATTGTAAAATGAGGGTAATCAATCTTTTTTGGTCCTCGAATATGGCGAAGCCATAGGAGCTGCCGAGACAACCAGTGTACGACTTTTTTTTTTTGTAATTTACTTTGCTCAACGAGCAATTTGATGGCCTTTCGTCCAACCCAAAGATGTTCTGGGTTGTAATAAATACTGCTTAGTTTTTTTGCATCTTCCTCTGTAACGATATGTTGTTTTGACATATTTATTATATATCAAAACGTGTGTATTTTTTATAAATATTTATACGCAGCAAAACCTAGAAGGGCCAAGGATCCAACGATAAAGGTTAATTCACTGTCCTGTTGATGTTTTGATGGTACATAAAAGTCAGACAATTTTGGTTTATTTTCGATCGTGGCAATGTAATATTGCCTCATACTTTCAACGAGTTCTGTCACATCCTTACCAGCTTGTCTCTCCAATTCCCGTTGTTTGGTATACCAATCAATTTTTGATTGTCTGTCACGGACCCATTGGGCCTGAGCGGCTTGTAGTTGTTTAATCGCTTTATCATGCCGTTTCCGTTGCTCCTCGCCGTGGCCTGAGAGTTTGGAAAATAAAAAATTACTACCGGAAAATGCCAGGGCATTAATTGCTGCACCAGCCACAAGAACGCATATAGTTACCATTTATTTATTTATACGTAACGGTTGCCTTTTCCAATAGCACCTGATACACATTTTTTTATTCTGCTGCCCATTGAACTTGAAATTTTCTACTGGTAAAGTGTGCCTACATTGCGTGCATTTCTTACTCTCTTCCATGTTCTTTTGTTTTGTGTTTGCCTATATGACAAACACAAATTTCGCTGGACATACATACTCGCGGGAATGCACCCTTTTTTCACCGCCATTTCCCGGCTTGCCCTGCCTGCAGCAAAGTATGCTGTCATTTTCATCACATCTTCCATATCCATTTTGGCAGGCGGTCGTGTAATTCCTAGAAATTTCTTACCCGCAAGGGCATATCCAAAGGTGAAGCCAAGATCTACTACTGTCTCGTATAACATATCAATCATTTCTTTCTCGTACGGTGAAATGTTTGTCATTTTATTATATAGGTTTAATGCATTTTAAAAATGTCAATTTTTTGAGGTTGAACTTTTTTTTCAACAGGAAGCGGCGGCTGCTCTGATGACTTGCTATCAGGCTGATTCTGCTGCTGCTGCTGATTTAAAAAAAATATTATAATAGACAGCACCAGCGCCTACTACCGCAGTTTTAGGGGCCACGGCAGTAACGGTTGGTATAACCGTTACTGCCGTGGCCCCTAATACTGCGGTAGAACTTGATGAAGTACTTGCCACTGTACTTGGTGCAGTGCTTGATATTGAACTGTCACCAGAAGAGTGTTTAAGTTCTTCTTTCCTCTTTTTCATTATTGCAGCTAGTTTGTGGCTTTGTGCTACTCTCCCTGGGTTCTTTACTGGTTTTGTAATTATATTCTGTTCTTTACCCTGTTGTGTACTGTCACTCATTTATTTTATAGGAGGTCGACTCCTACAAAATTTCAATCGCACAACTCACATTTTTTCTCGATATATTCACACCCTTTTCCTTATGTAGATATTTCGAACCCTCTTCATCTACCTCCAACTCACAGACATGAGCTGGAAACCTAGCCGCAGGCGGAGTGATTATAATTTTTCGACAACATCTATCCAACCCAAGACTGAGCGCTTCGTTGAAACTTGGCGTATGTCTAAAGCTAAAGTGAAAGTTTTTATCATATTTTTCGCGTAATCCTACAACAAGTTTTGACAGATTATTCCCCATTATCTTCTTCCTTTTCTCCGTTTTCAGTTTTTTTTTGTTTGGACAAAACTTCAACATGATTAACGGTGTGTGCAACAACAAGAAGAGGCGCTAGAAATTTACCGAACGCAGAGTACACAAGAATACCCAAATCAGCCATCGAATCTTTGATAATGGGGTCTTCCTCGATATCTCGCTTTAAATTTTCAGCACTATCAATCTGAACAACATTCCCTACAACATTGGCGTACATACTAATTGCATGAGAAGACAGTGCCTTGGCTGTTTTTTCGCCCTTCTCATGAATCTCTCGTTGAACATATTCAGAATATACCTTTTCGATCATATCGTCTGCTGCCTTGTCAACGAAGCCTTCAGTACATTTTTTTGGTAAAAGATGCCCTTTGCCTTTGCGTATAGCATCCTTCAAAGCTTGACGTTTGTCGATAGGTTTTTCCTTATTTGTCGTCGCTTCTGCGGGGGTATCAACAACATCAAATATATTTGCGAGCTCGGTCATTTTATTTAAAATGTATTTTAGAAAAAACAATAGTAAAATTATATAAGGTAAAATTATTGAAATAAATAAACAAACTTCCATTTATTGGAAGTTTGTTTAATCAACCTCGCTAGACTATATATCATGCTAACACGACTCTATTCAGAGATATATCGATTACCTTTCGTCTGATTATCCTCAATCCACATGGGCTGCATGTTGGTATAGTGCAGTCTTGCAATTTGCTCCTCCTCGCTTGGATATTCTCCATTCTCCCTATACTTTACGGGCACCTTGTGATCGAACTCCCACTGCCCTCTATTCCCCCAGTTCATCCCGCCTGTAAACTGTGCTTGGATGTGCTTCATAAATATAACAATGTCGCACCCTATATAATCCTGGGATGCTATCTCTGTATCATACTTTAGGGCAGCGCGTATTCTGGCTCGAATTAGCATATGTAGATAGCCAGGGTAATCGCATTATGGCAATGGCTCCTTTCCTTTCCGTGAGGGCAACTTGTACGTTCCCTTGAACCCTTCTTTATATACAGACACCTGATGCATTGCTTTGTCAACTGTCCATTACGTTTGTTGACCCTGAAATTTTCTAAGGATAAAGTGTGTGTGCAGCGCGTGCATTTTCTGGTCTCTTCCATGTCTTTTTTGTTGTTTTGTGAGGTATAATCTCACAAAAGTTTTGTACATCTTAAACATTTTTCAAAAACAAAACTCCCGTAGAAGAACACCCTGGGTTTTTTATTCTTGTTTGTTGTTGTTGTTGTTGTTTGAGGTTTTTTTTTTTAATGTCGTGCTTGTACTACGTTTTAACGAACCCACCTTTTTTAAGCGAGCACTTTCAGGGACCGTTCCTTGCACTGACATTTTTTTAACCGACATTTGGCACAACCGACATGGCACAGTGTGGTAGAAACCGGGGCGAGACGGCCGCCTCCAGGTAAGACGGTGCTCTCGCCCTTGCACCCCTACCTTTCAGCCAGGACTAAGCTTGCTACCACAATTTTACTATAAATCGACGTTCGTATATAGCTATTCAGTATTACCTTGAGTATTACCCGTGTGAAAATCGACGCATCACCGGTTAGCTCATTTGCGCATCATGCAGAAAAACCCTTGATTATTCAAAAATCTTTAAAACATTTATGAATAGATGAGGCAAATGAGTTTGAGCTTGTTTTTACCGCTTCATACTGATGAGGAGTGACTCTTATTTTCCTCTATATACCCACGAGCTAATGTTGAAATTAAATCATCTTGCACAATTCGTTTATCGTCATTGCGATTAAGGGCAATTTTGGTGCTTTTTACAGTGGACAGTTGATGATTTTTATTCTGGATAAGCACTTGACTTTTAAAAAGATTTATACCATCGTCTAAACATTTTTTATAATCGTCGAAGGTGATTGATTTTTTTATAACGCATTTTTTAACACCCTTACATCTTTTATCTTCTTTTTCTAATGTTTTATATGCATACAATTTTGCACCCAAAGCAATAAATTCTGTCATAATTTTTCCACCCAATTCGTCTTTCATCAATCCCACCACCTTTTTATTTTTACCAATTGGAAGTGGTCTAGCATCCTCCTCCGTATAGGCACTTGTATCGAACCGTGTTTCGACATCGGCAGCAGTATCCCGGTAAAAATCTTCAGTCTTGATGTGATACACAAAACTATCCGTGTCCATATAACAGAGTCTCCCATATTTTGGTTGCATGTAATCATAATGAAACTCATACATGATAAGTTTACTCAAATCTAACATGGCCTGCCCAAGATATACCGGTTTATTCATTTTGATCTCTGTTTTACCCATTTCAACACCGATTCAATTTTTACTAAATGCATGAGCATCCTTAAAATTGGGCTTCATCACATATTTTCGATATGCTTTTTCGCTTGTCACCAGTTTTATATCACGATGGTTGCGCATATTTTCCATCGTCTTTCTAAACACGGACAAGTTCATTAATTTAAAAAAGTCCTTTTCAAAATCGTTCTTAGCAGCGGTCCTCAGCTTTGTATTCATATCAATGTAAGGCTAAGCCATGAACTCTGCTTGAACTGGATGGCTCGGTGCACTTCTTTTAGAATTAGACCATGTTTTATGGCTTCATTGAGGGCTCTAATATGCACCACATATTTCTTCTTGTTACGCAGGTTGGGCACCAATTTTTCAACCTTGGAAATCGTCATCCGCTCCGGTAAAAATGGCAGTTCATTATGTTTTTAATGTAGTTCCCCTGGGTAATCCATATCAACTTCCAATAGGTAGCCGTGCTTATTTTTCTTCACTAGTTTTGCGATCCTTTTTGGTGTAAAAAGATCAACATTTTTAACCCATTTAAAATCGTTAGTTGGTAGATCCTCCCGCATAGTCCAACCGTAAAGATTGTTAGCATCAGGATTATATTGATCGCCCATGTACTTGTTGTTGGCCTCGGCATAGCGATGAACAGCTTGCACGATACCTCCTCGAATACCTTTTTCAAACATTAAATGCATATCGGGGTCAGTTAAAAGCTCTAATTCAATTCCAGTGCATTTTAATGAAGCCTTCCATGCCAGTCCAGGAGCACTGTAAAAATGTGCAGGATCCAACTTATAATTTTTAAGACACACACTACTAAAATTTTCAAAGACATCTGCTAGAAGGAGCACGTCGGTTGTAAGGTATAAATCATGGTAGTCACCGAGTCTAACTTGATCATCCTCTGGTGTGATACAATTCCAGACTTTTTTAGCATATTTATAATCGATGTCAGATATGCAGTCCATATTCAATTGACTATAAAATGATTCCTTTGCTGGTAACTCCGACTCTTCGAATCGTTCCCAACCATCCATGTATTCATATGGGTACACCCCTTTTCGAAGCATTAATCGAAACATATCATCCTTATCGAAGAATCGTGCCATTGAGGGTAGGTTTGACTTTAATTTTTCTTGATTCAATTGCTTTTCAGTTTCTAACTTACAATTTTTACATAAAAATTCTTGCAATATAATCATCGTTTATACTCAGAAATTCTAAGCATTCTTGTGCACAATGTTGATATTTCATACCACTAGCATTTATTCCAATAAGATTGCCCGATAATTTATTCAGGCTTGATGACATAAATCGAAAACTATCGATGAATCGAAGCTCTATTGTTTTAAATACCTGCTCCCCGCTAGAATTAGTAATTCCAGCGAGAGGCACGGGGACCTTGACGCTGAAACTTATATATTTCTCCTTGTTTTCCGCGATGCGCCCTATATCTTGCGCGTTGTACTTTTTTCCAAGTTCTCTAATGAACAAATGCGCGTCGTACCCGCTCAGATTGTGGAAGATGATGGGGATGTGTTTTGGAATTCTATATTTTAAATTACAATTATTGTGAGCTGCTCCTCGGTAGAGACCTGTATAATGGCAATGATCTCGAACCTTGCGATTGTGCGCAGGATCGTTGAATGGTTTCATGCAAATATGGCATTCTGTTGCCTCGTTGTGCTCTTTCTCTTGCACCTCTGTGAGCTCAGTCATCGGCTGCTGTGGAAACGTGTTATACAGCCTCTTTACCTCATTTTCCAAATGCCCTATAAATTTCTTCACGCAATCCTTGCCACGGTATGTTTTCAATGGATCTGGTACAGATCCATAGGCAAATTTGCTATATGTGCACCAGCCTGATGGTACATGCTTGTTCAGTTTAATGGTCTTACTTTCTCTTGCATCATCTTTCATCGGGATCAAAAGGGATTCAAAATCTGCATAAATCGCAAACAGGACCTTGAATTGCATCTAACCATCCTGATATTTCAACCATTTTTCACTTTCTTTTGGCATTGTATTTTTAACCGCTTCGTGATCCTTGCAATAGCTATAATTGTTTGTCCATCGATTCTACACAATTAAAGCCCTGCAGGTAATTTAGGCAGAAATGCATCGTTTTGCAGTCCTTAGAGTTCTTGCTACCCAACAGCCTTGAGAGACTTTTAATGCAGGTATAGTGCGTCTTTTCATTATCTGTAATCAACAGTAAATTTATTTGTTTTTCACGTGATGCGTTGTAGTCTGACCTACGCAAAATATTAGTGCTGCTAGCCCCGAGGGATATAAAATGTTGACCGCAAGATTGAGGTTGTTATCTTCAAATTTTATTATTTTTTTAATGTCGAGTGGAAATTCCAAGCCTTCCCAGTTGTAGAGACCAGCAAACTGTCGTAATTTACTGACGCGTTCTGGATGATCATCAAGCTGTTCATGATCTAATGCTGCGATGACAGCCCATTTAAAACATTCTTCATCGTTGTTTTTTGGGTTGATGACAGCCTTTTTTTGCACTTATCCAAGATGGTAATTTTATTTAGGAGGAACCTCGCGTAAGCTGCAGTTTATGAAAATCGATATCCAAATGCATGATGCGATCGATTGTAAAACCACTCTGCGGTAGCGCTGGATTTTCCACATGAACCCTTATTTGTGCAAACATATTATCCAGCAGCTCATTTACATCACTGCCTTGAAATACCTGCATGAATCTGCTGTTAAATGGCTTTTCAACCCTTGCGTATTGATCAATGTTTGCATGCTGTAAATCTTCATCTCCATCGAAATCTTGTGCATCAGGTTGAACAGCAAGCATGATCTTTTTTTTCCACATGATCCACATAGACAGCTGCACCTTGGCGGATCCCATATCTTCCACCTGTTCAACAATCAATTGTTCCACATGCGGTCTCACCAGTGTTATATAACTATCAACGTCAGCTTTTTTAACATCAGGTATTCGAAAACTTCTAAAAGTCTTGTGTAGTGCATGTTTATGCTCTCGAGGTGTAAGATCAGGATCCTCTTCAAATAGATTATGGAGACTACCTTCGATGTAGTCTTCCTCGGCCTCTTCTTCAATTTCATCATGTAGGTTAAGTCGTTTTTTTATTTCGTCCTTTATTTTTTGTAATAATCACTAATAATATCCCGCACACTCTGCAATCGAGCGGTAAGAGCATTGGTAGTGGATGCTACTGGTGCTGATACAGCGTTGTATATTGCGCTGATTGTATTTCTAAAAAAACTCATTTTGTCTCTTTATTATATATTTTTTTTATCAATAATTTTTTTTAAGATGGTCAGAAAATGAGACAGTTTGAATAATGGGGATTTCCCTTACTCCACTTGCGCATGATGACGTCACACTCTGTCATTTATCGGTGAAGTTTTTGCGCAGGCGCGGATGTTTGTCGGATGACGTCTTTTTTTTGCGCATGCGCAGATGGGGGTCAGGGGGTGTAGGGGATGCATGGAGAAGCGGGGGATTTTACGCTTTAACCCTGGGATGATAACAACTGTCCCAGAATATAGAAATATATATCTCTCAGATTTTTCTATAGCTAGCTAGCTAACTTATACTACACAGTGAGTGAGATAATTCTAATCTGTGTACGAATGTCCCATCACATAGCTTGTTCTAGCTACAATTGTGCACAAAATTTGTTGCCTCTAGCAAGACCAAGAACCAAAAAGTTTACAAAAGTTAGCAAAAGAACATAGCTATAGTTACATATTCGGCAAATAGTACGTTCCGTCCCCACTGATGATCAATGTTTATATAAAGGTTGGCGTGGTCATGTGTAATCATTTAAGCTGCTTAGCCACAAAGGGCACTTCTTAACATTGAATATGGAGGGCGAGTAGGGAGCCATATTTTTATGGACTATTGTAGCTATATATATTGTAGGCACGTGAGGAAATACACTTTTTTAACCCTGCCGATAAGCATACACCAGTGCGGCTCAAGTTACAGAAACGGAAATTATTTCAATGTATATATATATCGGGAAACTTTTTCAACATCTACATTCGTTATTACCGAGGCGTTTATATAAATTCTGACAAGTGGTTCTCGTGCAATCATCAACATCTACTGAAAATCTTATAATATATATATATTTATCTCATTCATTTTTTGGGTTCAATCAGAATAAATTTCAGAAAAATGAAAAAAATTTCCTGATCGGGAAATGTCATAATTTCTAAACCAGGAAATAATTTCCCGATAAAGAAATATTTTCTGTTTTTGTAACTTGACCCGAACTGTACACGGATGCCGGATACTATTCTTGCTCAGTTTAACCTTTTTTAGCATTTTCGATACATCAGGTTCTAAACAAAATATGTCACTGGCCCATGCAATATTGCGTCCGGAACACACTGCGGTACTGCTAATGCAGAAGCCCCAGGATATGTTTCATCAAATTAAACCTTTTTCGCTTTGGCGAAGATGAAACCGTTTGATCGATTACCATGGAGCACATTGGAGGTTTCAACTTGTTTATGTTTAATGTGAAAATCAAATAAGCAATTTTCTTCGTTTAAAGGGATCCTGCAACACAACATGAAAATCTCTCCATTGAAACTAATCAAAATAATTGTTACATATTGTGTATTAAAATAAAAAAAAACAAGTTCAAATTTTTTTTTTTTTTTGCAAACGCATTTTGAAGTATATTCGACTTTTAGCCGACCGGGTCCGGGATTTACGGGAGGCTACGCCTTTCCTGTTTCCGGTTAGTAAACTGCTTTTACTGTGCGTCTAATCAAAAATGATACCATCTGAAGCACAGTTCACAAAGAACAAAAAGTACGTCTTCTCTCCCATACATAAGGAATCCCTTTCTTCAAATATGCATATTATACAGAACATAATATAGAGTTGAAGATAAAATACAGACTATACAACATCTTCCCTCGCTTTTGAATGTAATCTACTAATAAAATAAAATAAACAAATATATACGGTGATCATTGAGTACTTCACTGCAATTACTGTGAATATATCTGGATAGAATTTGAAATCTTTTTTTTTTCAATTGTACTTCTCTTCATTAAAACTTTGTCGCCTACTGATAAAAACTTTTTAGATGCATTACGTTTTTGATCGGTGTATTGTTTGATTTTCTCGTATTTGTCTGCTTGTCTATTCTTCACAAATTGGTCATGTGGTGATGTGTATTTGGTTATCGGCGGTAAATATGATTTTAATGGTCGAATAAAGAATAGCATTGCTGGTGTTTACCCAGTGATGGTATGCGGTGAATTTCGGTAACTGTGTAGAAACATCGATAGTTCTTCTCTCCAATTTTTATTTTCAAATTTTGCTGTTCTAATGATCTTCTTGAGAGATCTGTTAAAATTCTCGACAATTGCGTTGCTTCTGGGTATTTAGGCGTCTTCAATGTTAACTGCTTTTAAATATTTCTTAAATCCATGAGAGTTAAATGGTGGTCCATTGTCTCTTTTTCAGCTCTCCGGATAACCAAAAACTGAAAACAATTTTTCTAATTTCTGTATGACTGGTTGTTCTGAAGTGTTCTTTATTATTTCTACGAATGGAAATCTTGAGCATAAATCTATGATTACAAGTAACGTTTCTCTCGTAGGTAAAGGTCTAAAAAATCAATAGATATGTCACACCATGGCGAGCTTAATAAGGTTTACATAGTAATTGTTTCAGGTGTTGGCTCTACAAACTTTGACACAAGGGTTTTGTGGTACAACAATACGGCTACCACGAAGTACTATTCCATTATGTTCAGTAAATTCCAATTTCATATGGCTGAATTGTATGACGGTTGGATGATACCATTGTCCTGTAGAAATGGCGTTTCGCTGGGAATTAATCAATTCGTCATCTTCTGATTCCTTTTGTATGTCTTCTAAAGATAACGTAAGAGGCAAGGCGTGTTGTGTAACAAAATTTACGCACACATCAACTGTTTCCAGATCATTTGCAAACTCATTTTCTGCATTATTCCGTCTAATCATGGAAATATAGTCTGCTATGAGTTCTTTCCCTTTTGTGTAATGATCTGTAAAATTATATCGCTGTAAATTGAGTTGCCAACGAAACAGTTTGGCATTAAATTGCTTCTTGGGTTAAAGATATACTTTAAAGATGATGATCTACATAAACATCAAAGTGTTTTCCATATAAATACAGGTGTAGCTTTTTAATACACCATACAAGAGCGAGTGCTTCTTTTTCTGTTGGCCCATATTCGGATTCTTGAGATGATAACGTTCTTGATATATATGCTACCGGTCGTTCGTGATTATTTTCATCCTTCTGAATAAGTATAGCTCTAAGAGATTTGTTTGATGCGTCTGTGTGAAGCTCAACAGGTTTCAGTGGATCATAAAATTTTAATACTGTGTCCGTTGTAAGTTCTTTCTTTAGCTGATCAAATGCTTGTTGATGATATTCTGTCCATGCATAGCGTTGATGCTTTTGTAGTAGTTCAGGGAGTATTGAAGTCTGTTCTGAAAATTTATTTATGAACCTAGAAGCATATGTACAAAGTCCCAAGAAACTACGTAACTCATCCGCATTCTGTGGTGGTTCGGCATGTTTTAATGCATCAATTTCTCTGGGATCAGCATTGATTCCATCACTTTTTACTTCGATTCTAAAGAATTATATTTTTGATTGCCCAAACATACATTTATCTTTGTTTAATTTCAAGTTTAACACACTCAGTTTTTCGAACAATGGGGTAAGTGTGCACAGATGCAAAGGTAAATCTGTGTTATAAATAATTAAATCCTCTGATGTTTCATTCTGATCATTCTTTCATGTCGATTTTTGAGAATATTTTCGATCCATACATGTCTTCCAATACCGAATCAAAAGTAGGTATGCGAAAAGTCTCTGCTTTTATAGCAGTGTTTATCACCTCCGCATCCAGACATAAACGAACTTTTCCATTTGCTTTGGGTGTGGCAACAAGATTTGACAACCAGTTAATTGAAACTGGAAGGACTAAACCGATAGCCACCAGCATGGGGTCGTAGAATCACGTTATTTACGTGTAACGCTCTTATTATGCTTTTAAAAGTACTATTACAGCCTTTAGAGGCATGTGCACGATCTCTAAGGGTCTGGGACAAAGAAAAACAACTTGAGACGTCGTAGTCCATTGAGACGGGAAGGACTACACGGATAGTCACGTGCCTGGGTGCGTGACACCACGTGATTTATGTGTAAGGCCCTTATTAGGCCGAAAAAGGACATAATACAGCTTTTAGAGGCATGTGCACGCAGTTGACGGTAGTCTTAAGGTCTGGCACCAAGGAAAACGATTTGAAACGTCTTAGTACATTTAGATGGGAATGACTAGACCGATGGCTATCTTCCTGGGGGCGTCCAACGACATGATTTACGTATAAGGCCCTCATTATGCCGCAAAAAGACGTAATATAGCCTTTAGAAGCCGGTGCATGTAGTTGACGGTGCTCTAAGGTTCTGGAACTAAAAATAACCACTTGGAACGTCGCAGTCCATTGCCACGGGAAGGACTAGAATGTCATTTACGTATATAACACTTATCAGGCCGGAAAGGCTATAATACAGCCTTTATAGGACTGTGCACATAGTTGACTGTTCTCTGAAGGTCTGGTATCAAGAAAACGACTTGGGACGTAGTAGTCCATTAAGACGGAAAGAACTGGAACAATAGCCGCCATCCTGGGCGCGTGGAACAACGTGATTTACGTGTAATACACGTATTAGGCCGCCATAATACAGCCTTCAGAGGCCTGTGCAGGTTGTTGAAGGTGCTCTAATAATCTGCAACCAAGGAAAACGATTTGGGACGTCGTAGTTTATTAAAACGGGAAGGACTAAACCGATAGCCAACTCCATGGAAGATCAGGGCGTATCACCTTATTCACGTGATACGCCCTGATCTGGTAATTAAAGGCAATTTTGGCAGCCTTTAGAGGATTGTGCACGTAGTTGACGGTACTCTAAAGGATGGCAGGAAGGAAAACGACTCGGAGCATTCTACTCCATTTAGATGGGAATGACTAGACCGACGGCCCCCTGCCGGCGGGTGTGAAACGAAGTGTTTTACGTGTAAGACCCTTATTAGGAAGCAAAAGGCCGTAATACAGTATTTAGAGGCCTGTGCACGTAGTTGACGGTGCTCTAAATGTCTGTGACGAAGGAAAAGGACTTTGGACGTATTAGTCCATTGAGATGGGAATTACTAGAGCGATAGCCATTTGCCTGGGGACGTGGAACGACGTGATTTACGTGTAAAGAACATATTAGGCCGCAAAAGGCCATAATACAGCCATCAGAGGTCTATTTACGTAGTTTACGGTGCTCTAAATGTCTGAGAACAAGGAAGACGACTTGGGACGTTGTAGTCCATTGAGACTAGAAGGACTACACCGATGACTACTTGCATCGTGCCGTGGAGCCACGTTGTTTACGTGACAGGCCCTTATTTTGCTCCTTAGGGCAATATTATAGATTTTAGAGGGGCCTGTACGCGTAGTTGACGGCGCTCAAAAGGTCTGTGACAAAGGAAATGGACTTGGGAATAATCAGTCGATTCACATGGGATTGCTCAGAGCGATGGCCATCTGCCTGGGTGCGTAAAACACCGTGATTTAGGTGTAAGGCTTTATTAAGCACCAAAAGGCCGTAATCCAGCCTTTAGAAGCCTGTGCACGTAGTCTGGTACCAAGGGAAATGGCTTTGTACGTCGTTGTCTATTGAGATGGGAAGAAATAGAGCGATAGCCGCCTTTATGGGCGCTTGGAAAATGTGATTTACGTGTAAAGCACTTATAAGGCCGCAAAACGCTACAATACAGCCTTCAGAGGCCTGTGCACGCGATTGACGGTGCTCCAATTGCCTGCAACCAAAAAAAAGACGTGGGACGTCGTAATATAATAAGACTGGACGGACTAGACCGATAGCCACCAGCACGCGGACGAGGAACAACAGGATTCACGTGTAAAGCACTTATTAGGCCTCAAAAGGCGCATTTTTGATTTTCGGTGATTAAACTGCTTTCACTTAGGGTCTGATCAAAAATGATACCATTTTTGAAATTAAAAGTCTCATGTCACAGTGGTGAAAACCTTATTTCAAAAATCTGTGGAGAAATGAGTTTAACCGGCGGGTACCTTTTTTGTATACATTCAACTATACCGGCCGCTTCTGGGATTTGCGGGAATTCGCGCATTTTCGATTTTCGGCGATTAAACTGCTTTCACTCGCCGTCTGATCAAAAATGATACCATTTTTGAAAAATACAAGTCTCATGCTTTTCAATGGTGAAAACCGCATTTCAAAAATCGGTCGAGAATGAGGTTACCCGCAAGGTACTTTCTATGTATATATTCGACTATAGCGGTCACGTGCCGTATTCAGGGAAAGCTGCGCACCTTCGGTTTACGCCAATTAAACTGCTTTCACTCGGCGTCCCATTAAAAATGATACCATTTTTGAAAACTACAAATCTCATGCTTTTCAGTGGAAAAAACGGCATTACAAATATGGGTCAAGAAGTGAGTTTACTACCCGACTTCTCTTTTTGTATACAACCGACTATACCGTTCGACCCGGGATTTGCGAGAATTCGCGCATTTTCGATTTTCGGCGATTAAACTGCTTTCACTCGCCGTCTGATCAAAAATGATACCATTTTTGAAATTACAAGTCTCATGTCACAGTGGTGAAAACCGCATTTCAAAAATCGGTCGAGAAATTAGTTTACGCGCCGAGTACTTTTGCTGTATACATTCAAATATACCGGCCGGGTCCGGGATTTGAGGGAATTCGCGCATTTTGGATTTTCGGCGATTAAACTACGTTCACTCGGCGTCTGATCAAAAGAGATATCATTTTTGAAAATCTACAAGTCTCATGCTTTTCAGTGCTGAAAACCGCATCTCAAAAACCGGTAGGGAAGTGAGTTTACTACCCGGGTACTCTCTTTGTATACAATCGATTATACCGTCCGACTCGGGATTTGCGGGAATTCGCGAATTTTCGATTTTCGGTGATTAAACTGCTTTCACTCGCCGTCTGATCAAAAATGATACCATTTTTGAAAAATACAAGTCTCATGCTTTTCAATGGTGAAAACCGCATTTCAAAAATCGGTCGAGAATGAGGTTACCCGCAAGGTACTTTCTATGTATATATTCGACTATAGCGGTCACGTGCCGTATTCAGGGAAAGCTGCGCACCTTCGGTTTACGCCAATTAAACTGCTTTCACTCGGCGTCCCATTAAAAATGATACCATTTTTGAAAACTACAAATCTCATGCTTTTCAGTGGAAAAAACGGCATTACAAATATGGGTCAAGAAGTGAGTTTACTACCCGACTTCTCTTTTTGTATACAACCGACTATACCGTTCGACCCGGGATTTGCGAGAATTCGCGCATTTTCGATTTTCGGCGATTAAACTGCTTTCACTCGCCGTCTGATCAAAAATGATACCATTTTTGAAAACCACAAGTCTGATGCTTTTCAATGGTGAAAACCGCATTTCTAAAATCGGTCGAGAATGAGGTTACCCGCAAGGTCCTTTCTATGTATATATTCGACTATAGCGGTCACGTGCCGTATTCAGGGAAAGCTGCGCACCTTCGGTTTACGCCAATTAAACTGCTTTCACTCAGCGTCCCATTAAAAATGATACCATTTTTGAAAACTACAAATCTCATGCTTTTCAGAGGAAAAAACGGCATTACAAATATGGGTCAAGAAGTGAGTTTACTACCCGACTTCTCTTCTTGTATACAACCGACTATACCGTTCGACCCGGGATTTGCGAGAATTCGCGCATTTTCGATTTTCGGCGATTAAACTGCTTTCACTCGCCGTCTGATCGAAAATGATACCATTTTTTAAATTACAAGTCTCATGTCACAGTGAGGTAAAAACCGCATTTCAAAAATCGGTCGAGAAATTAGTTTACGTGCCGAGTACTTTTGCTGTATATATTCAAATATACCGGCCGGGTCCGGGATTTGAGGGAATTCGCGCATTTTGGATTTTCAGCGATTAAACTGCGTTCACTCGGCGTCTGATCAAAAGAGATATCATTTTTGAAAATCTACAAGTCTCATGCTTTTCAGTTCTGAAAACCGCATCTCAAAAACCGGTGGGGAAGTGAGTTTACTACCCGGGTACTCTCTTTGTATACAATCGATTATACCGTCCGACTCGGGATTTGCGGGAATTCGCGAGTTTTCGATTTCGGTGATTAAACTGCTTTCACTCGGCGTCTGATAAAAAATGATACCATTTTTGAAAACCACAAGTCTGATGCTTTTCAATGGTGAAAACCGCATTTCTAAAATCGGTCGAGAATGAGGTTACCCGCAAGGTCCTTTCTATGTATATATTCGACTATAGCGGTCACGTGCGGTATTCACGGAAAGCTGCGCACCTTCGGTTTACGCTAATTAAACTGTTTTCACTCGGCGTCCCATCAAAAATGATACCATTTTTGAAAACTACAAATCTCATGCTTTTTATTGGAGAAAACGGCATTACAAATATGGATCAAGAAGTGAGTTTACTACCCGACTTCTCTTTTTGGATACAACCGACTATACCGTTCGACCCGGGATTTGCGAGAATTCGCGCATTTTCGATTTTCGGCGATTAAACTGCTTTCACTCGCCGTCTGATCAAAAATGATACCATTTTTGAAATTACAAGTCTCATGTCACAGTGGTGAAAACCGCATTTCAAAAATCGGTCGAGAAATTAGTTTACGCGCCGAGTACTTTTGCTGTATACATTCAAATATACCGGCCGGGTCCGGGATTTGAAGGAATTCGCGCATTTTGGATTTTCGGCGATTAAACTACGTTCACTCGGCGTCTGATCAAAAGAGATATCATTTTTGAAAATCTACAAGTCTCATGCTTTTCAGTGCTGAAAACCGCATCTCAAAAACCGGTAGGGAAGTGAGTTTACTACCCGGGTACTCTCTTTGTATACAATCGATTATACCGTCCGACTCGGGATTTGCGGGAATTCGCGAATTTTCGATTTTCGGTGATTGAACTGCTTTCACTCAGCGTCTGATCAAAAATGATACCATTTTTGAAAACCACAAGTCTGATGCTTTTCAATGGTGAAAACCGCATTTCTAAAATCGGTCGAGAATGAGGTTACCCGCAAGGTACTTTCTATGTATATATTCGACTATAGCGGTCGCGTGCGGTATTCACGGAAAGCTGCGCACTTTCGGTTTACGTCAATTAAACTGCTTTCACTCGGCGTCTCATTAAAAATGATACCAATTTTGCAAACTACAAATCTCATGCTTTTTGGTGGGGAAAACGGCATTTCAAATATCGCCGAAGAAGTGAGTTTACTACCCGGGTACTCTCTTTGTATACAACCGACTATACCGTTCGACCCCGGATTTGCTGGAATTCGCGCATTTTCGATTTTCGGTGATTAAACTGCTTTCACTTAGAGTCTGATCAAAAATGTTACCATTTTTGAAATTACAAGTCTCACGTCACAGTGGTGAAAACCTTATTTCAAAAATCTGTGGAGAAATGAGTTTAACCGGCGGGTACCTTTTTTGTATACATTCAACTATACCGGCCGCTTCTGGGATTCACGGGAAACCGTGCATTTTCGATTTCCAGAGATTACACTTTTTTAACTCCGCGTCTGATTAAAAATGATACAATTTTTGAAAACTACAAGTCTCATCCTTTTCAGTGGCGAAAATCGCATTCCAAAAATTGTTCCTAAAGTGAGTTTACTGCCTGGGAATTTTTTTTGTATACACTCAACTATACCGGTCGGGTCCGGGATTTACGGGAAGCTGCGCACTTTCGGTTTAGGCCAATTAAACTGCTTTCACTCGGCGTCTCATTAAAAATGATACCACTTTTGAGGACTACAAATCTCATGCTTTTCAGTGGTGAAAACCGCATCTCAAAAATCGGTCATGAAGTAAGTTTACTACTCGGGTACTCTCTTTGTATACAATCGATTATACAGTCGTGAGTTTACTACCCGACTTCTCTTTTTGTATACAACCGACTATACCGTTCGACCCGGGATTTGCGAGAATTCGCGCATTTTCGATTTTCGGCGATTAAACTGCTTTCACTCGCCGTCTGATCAAAAATGATACCATTTTTGAAATTACAAATCTCATGTCACAGTGGTGAAAACCGCATTTCAAAAATCGGTCGAGAAATTAGTTTACGCGCCGAGTACTTTTGCTGTATACATTCAAATATACCGGCCGGGTCCGGGATTTGAGGGAATTCGCGCATTTTGGATTTTCGGCGATTAAACTGCGTTCACTCGGCGTCTGATCAAAAGAGATATCATTTTTGAAAATATACAAGTCTCATGCTTTTCAGTGCTGAAAACCGCATCTAAAAAACCGGTGGGGAAGTGAGTTTACTACCCGGGTACTCTCTTTGTATACAATCGATTATACCGTCCGACTCGGGATTTGCGGGAATTCGCGAGTTTTCGATTTCGGTGATTAAACTGCTTTCACTCGGCGTCTGATAAAAAATGATACCATTTTTGAAAACCACAAGTCTGATGCTTTTCAATGGCGAAAACCGCATTTCTAAAATCGGTCGAGAATGAGGTTACCCGCAATGTCCTTTCTATGTATATATTTGACTATAGCGGTCACGTGCCGTATTCAGGGAAAGCTGCGCACCTTCGGTTTACGCCAATTAAACTGCTTTCACTCAGCGTCCCATTAAAAATGATACCATTTTTGAAAACTACAAATCTCATGCTTTTCAGAGGAAAAAACGGCATTACAAATATGGGTCAAGAAGTGAGTTTACTACCCGACTTCTCTTTTGTATACAACCGACTATACCGTTCGACCCGGGATTTGCGAGAATTCGCGGCATTTTCGATTTTCGGCGATTATACTGCTTTCACTCGCCGTCTGATCGAAAATGATACCATTTTTTAAAATTACAAGTCTCATGTCACAGTGAGGTGAAAACCGCATTTCAAAAATCGGTCGAGAAAATTAGTTTACGCGCCGAGTACTTTTGCTGTATATATTCAAATATACCGGCCGGGTCCGGGATTTGAGGGAATTCGCGTATTTTGGATTTTCAGCGATTAAACTGCGTTCACTCGGCGTCTGATCAAAAGAGATATCCTTTTTGAAAATCTACAAGTCTCATGCTTTTCAGTGCTGAAAACCGCATCTCAAAAACCGGTGGGGAAGTGAGTTTACTACCCGGGTACTCTCTTTGTATACAATCGATTATACCGTCCGACTCGGGATTTGCGGGAATTCGCGAGTTTTCGATTTCGGTGATTAAACTGCTTTCACTCGGCGTCTGATAAAAAATGATACCATTTTTGAAAACCACAAGTCTGATGCTTTTCAATGGTGAAAACCGCATTTCTAAAATCGGTCGAGAATGAGGTTACCCGCAAGGTCCTTTCTATGTATATATTCGACTATAGCGGTCACGTGCGGTATTCACGGAAAGCTGCGCACCTTCGGTTTACGCTAATTAAACTGTTTTCAATCGGCGTCCCATTAAAAATGATACCATTTTTGAAAACTACAAATCTCATGCTTTTTAGTGGAGAAAACGGCATTACAAATATGGATCAAGAAGTGAGTTTACTACCCGACTTCTCTTTTTGGATACAACCGACTATACCGTTCGGCCCGGGATTTACGAGAATTCGCGCATTTTCGATTTTCGGCGATTAAACTGCTTTCACTCGCCGTCTGATCAAAAATGATACCATTTTTGAAATTACAAAACTCATGTCACAGTGGTGAAAACCGCATTTCAAAAATCGGTCGAGAAATTAGTTTACGCGCCGAGTACTTTTGCTGTATACATTCAAAAATACCGGTCGGGTCCGGGATTTGAGGGAATTCGCGCATTTTGGGATTTTCGGCGATTAAACTGCGTTCACTCGGCGTCTGATCAAAAGAGATATCATTTTTGAAAACCTACAAGTCTCATGCTTTTCAGTGCTGAAAACCGCATCTCAAAAACCGGTGGGGAAGTGAGTTTACTACCCGGGTACTCTCTTTGTATACAATCGATTATACCGTCCGACTCGGGATTTGCGGGAATTCGCGAATTTTCGATTTGCGGTGATTAAACTGCTTTCACTCGGCGTCTGATCAAAAATGATACCATATTTGAAATTACAAGTCTCATGCTTTTCAGTGGTGAAAACCGCATTTAAAAATTTGGTGGAGAAATGAGTTTACGCGCCGAGTACTTTTGTTGTATACATCAAAAATGATACCATTTTTGAAAAATACAAGTTTCATGCTTTTCAGTGGTGAAAACCGCATTTCAAAAATCGGTCGAGAATTAGGTTACCCGCAAGGTCCTTTCTATGTATATATTCGACTATAGCGGTCACGTGCGGTATTCACGGAAAGCTGCGCACCTTCGGTTTACGCCAATTAAACTGCTTTCACCCCAGCGATTACACTTTTTTCACTCGGGGTCTGATTAAAAATGATACCATTTTTGAAAACTACAAATCTCTTTCAGTGGAGAAAAAGGCATTTCAAATATGGGTCAAGAAGTGAGTTTACTACCAGGGTACTCTCTTTGTATACAACCGACTATACCGTTCGACCCGGGATTTGCGAGAATTCGCGCATTTTTGATTTTCGGTGATTAAACTGCTTTCACTTAACGTCCGATCAAAAATGATAGCATATTTGAAATTACAAGTCTCATGCTTTCCAGTGGTGAAAACCGCATTTAAAAATTCGGTGGAGAAATGAGTTTACGCGCCGTGTACTTTTGTTGTATACATCAAAAATGATACCATTTTTGAAAAATACAAGTCTCATGCTTTTCAGTGGTGAAAACTGCATTTCAAAAATCGGTCGAGAATGAGGTTACCCGCAAGGTACTTTCTATGTATATATTCGACTATAGCGGTCACGTGCGGTATTCACGGAAAGCTGCGCACCTTCGGTTTACGCTAATTAAACTGTTTTCACTCGGCGTCCCATCAAAAATGATACCATTTTTGAAAACTACAAATCTCATGCTTTTCAGTGGAGAAAACGGCATTACAAATATGGTTCAAGAAGTGAGTTTACTACCCGACTTCTCTTTTTGTATACAACCGACTATACCGTTTGCATTTTCGATTTTCGGTGATTAAACTGCTTTCACTTAGCGTCCGATCAAAAATGATACCATTTTTGAAATTACAAGTCTCATGCTTTTCAGTGGTGAAAACCGCATTTCAAAAATTCGGTGGAGAAATGAGTTTCCCGCCAGGTACTTTTTTTTGTATACATTCAACTATACCGGCCGCGTCTGGGATTTACGGGAAACGGTGCATTTTCGGTTTCCAGCGATTACACTTCTTTCACCCGCCGTCTGATTAAAAATGATACCATTCTTGAAAACCACAAGTCCCATGCTCTTTAGTGGTAAAAACCGCATCTCAATCATCGGTCGGGAAGCGAGGTTACTATTCGTGTACTCTCTTTGTATACAATCGATTATACCGTCCGACTCGGAATTTGGGAGAATTCGCGAATTTTCGATTTTCAGTGATTAAACTGCTTGCACTCGGCGTCTGGTCCAAAATGGTACCATTTTTAAAAAATACAAGTCTCATGCTTTTCAGTGGAGAAAACGGAATTACAAATATGGGTCAAGAAGTGAGTTTACTACCAGGGTACTCTCTTTGTATACAATCGATTATACCGTCCGACTTCGGATTTGCGGGAATTCGCGAATTTTCGATTTTCGGCGATTAAACTGCTTTCACTCGCCGTCTGATCAAAAATGATACCATTTTTGAAAATGCAAGTCTCATGCTTTTCAATGTCGAAAACCGCATTTCAAAAATCGGTCGAGAATGAGGTTACCCGCAAGGTACTTTCTATGTATATATTCGACTATAGCGGTCACGTGCGGTATTGACGGAAAGCTGGGCACCTTCGGTTTACGCCAATTAAACTGCTTTCACTCGGCGTTCCATTAAAAATGATACCATTTTTGAAAACTACAAATCTCTTTCAGTGGAGAAAAAGGCATTTAAAATATGGGTCAAGAAGTGAGTTTACTACCAGGGTACTCTCTTTGTATACAACCGACTATACCGTTCGACCCGGGATTTGCGAGAATTCGCGCATTTTTGATTTTCGGTGATTAAACTGCTTTCACTTAACGTCCGATCAAAAATGATAGCATATTTGAAATTACAAGTCTCATGCTTTTCAGTGGTGAAAACCGCATTTAAAAATTCGGTGGAGAAATGAGTTTGCGCGCCGAGTACTTTTTTTGTATACATTCAAATATACCGGCCGGGTCCGGCATTTGAGGGAATTCGCGCATTTTGGATTTTCGGCGATTAAACTGCGTTCACTCGGCGTCTGATCAAAAGAGATATAATTTTTGAAATACTACAAGTCTCATGCTTTTCAGTGCTGAAAACCGCATCTCAAAAAACCGGTAGAGAAGTGAGTTTACTACCCGGGTACTCTCTTTGTATACAATCGATTATACCGTCCGACTCGGGATTTGCGGGAATTCGCGAATTTTCGATTTTCGGTGATTAAACTGCTTTCAATCGACGTCTGATCAAAAATAAAAATGATACCATTTTTGAAAACCACAAGTCTGATGCTTTTCAATGGTGAAAACCGCATTTCTAAAATCGGTCGAGAATGAGGTTACCCGCAAGGCACTTTCTATGTATATATTCGACTATAGCGGTCACGTGCGGTATTCACGGAAAGCTGCGCACCTTCGGTTTACGCCAATTAAACTGCTTTCACTCGGCGTTCCATTAAAAATGATACCATTTTTGAAAACTAAAAATCTCTTTCAGTGGAGAAAAAGGCATTTCAAATATGGGTCAAGAAGTGAGTTTACTACCCGGGTACTCTCTTTGTATACAACCGACTATACCGTTCGACCCGAGATTTGCGAGAATTCGCGCATCTTTGATTTTTGGTGATTAAACTGCTTTCAATCGGCGTCTGATCAAAAATAAAAATGATACCATTTATGAAATTACAAGTCTCATTTCACAGTGGTGAAAACCGGATTTCAAAAATTGGTCAAGAAATGAGTTTGCGCGCCGGGTACTTTTGTATACATTGAAATATACCGGTCGGGTCCGGAATTTGAGGGAATTCGCGCATTTTGGATTTTCGGCGATTAAACTGCGTTCACTCGCGGTCTGATCGAAAGAGATATAATTTTTGAAAAACTACAAGTCTCATGCTTTTCAGTGCTGAAAACCGCATATCAAAAACCGGTAGGGAAGTGAATTTACTACCCGGGTACTCTCTTTGTATACAATCGATTATACCGTCCGACTCGGGATTTGCGAGAATTCGCGAATTTTCGATTTTCGGTGATTCAACTGCTTTCACTTGGCGGCTGATAAAAAAAGATACCATTTTTGAAATTACAAGTCTCATGCTTTTCAGTGGTGAAAACCGCATTTCAAAATTCGGTGGAGAAATGAGTTTCCCGCCGGGTACTTTTTTTTGTATACATTCAACTATACGGGCCGCGTCTGGGATTTACGGGAAACGGTGCATTTTCGGTTTCCAGCAATTACACTTTTTTTACTCGGCGTCTGATTAAAAATGATGCCATTTTTGAAAACCACAAGTCTCATGCTTTCAATGGTGAAAACCGCATCTCAAAAATCGGTCGGGAAGTGAGTTTACTACCAGGGTACTCTCTTTGTATACAACCCACTATACCGTTCGACCCGGGATTTACGAGAATTCGCGCATTTTTAATTTTCGGTGATTAAACTGCTTTCACTTAGCGTCTGATCAAAAATGAAACCATTTTTGAAATTACAAGTCTCATGTCACAGTGGTGAAAACCTTATTTCAAAAATCAGTGGAGGAATGAATTTAACCGCCGGGTACCTTTTTGTATACATTCAACTATACCGTCCGAGTCCTCGATTTACGAGAATTTGCGCATTTTAAGTTTTCGGCGATAAAACAGCTTTCACTCGGCGTCTGATCAAAAATGATACCGTTTTTGAAAACTATAAGACTCACGTTATTCAGTAGAGAAAACCGTATTTTAAAAATTGGGCGGGAGGTGAGTTTACTCCCCGGATACTTTCCTTTTATACAATCAAGTATAACGACCGCGTCCGGGAAATACCAGAAACCGCGCATTTTCAGTTTCCGGCGATTAAACTGCTTTCACTCGCCGTCTGATCAGAAATGATACCATTTTTGAAAAATACAAGTCTAATGCTTTTCAGTGGTGAAAACCGCATTTGAAAAAAATCGTCCGGGATGTAAGTTTATTCCCCGGGTAGTTTTCTTGTATACAATCAACTATACTGGCCGAGTCCGGAAATTACCGGAAACCGCGCATTTTCGATTTCCAGCGATTAAACTGTTTTAATCAGCGTCTAATCGAAAATGATACGACTTTTGAAAACTACCACACTCATCCTATTCAGTTGTGAAAACCGCACTTCAAAAATCGGTCAAGAAGTGAGTTTACTTTCCTGGTACTTTCCTTGTATACAATCAACTATACCGTCCGAGTTCGGTATTTACGGCAATTTGCGCAATTTCGGTTTTCGGTGATTAAACTGCCTTCACTCAGCGTCTGACCACAAATAATACCATTTTCAAAAACTGCAAGTCTCATGATTTTCAGTGGTGAAATTTGCATTGCAAAAATGGGGCAGGCATTGTGTTTACTATCCGGATACTTTCTATGTATACAATCCACTATACCGTCCGACACGGGATTTGTGGGAATTCGCGCATTATCGATTTTCGGTGATTAAACTGCTTTCACTCAGCGTCTAATCAAAAACGATATCATTTTTGAAAACTACAAGTCTCATGTTTTTTAGTGGTTAAGATAGCATTTCAAAATTGGGACGATTAAACAGGTCTTACTTTGAGTCTGATGAAAAGTCTCATGCCTTTCTGTGGTGTAAACTGCATTAAAAAAATCGGTCGGAAAGTGAGTTAAGTACCTGGATACATTTTTCGTATACATTTAACTATACCAGTCGGGACCGGCATTTACGCGAAGCCGTGCACTTTCAGTTTCCGCCAATTAAACTGCTTTCACTCGACGTCTCATTAAAAAGGATACCATTTTTGAAAACTACAAGTGTCATGCTTTTCAGTGGTGAAAACCGCATTTCAAAAATCAGTCGGAAATTGAGCTTACTACACGGATACATGCGACTATCCCGTCCGAGTTCGGGCTCAACGGGAATTCCAGTAATTTCGGTTTTCGCCGATTATACTGCTTTCATTCGGCGTCTGACAACAAATGATACCACTTTTGAGACTACAAGACTCATGTTATTCAGTGGTGAAAACAGCTTTTCAAAAATTGTTTGGGATGTGAGTTTACTCCCTGGGTACTCTCTTTGTATCCATTCGGCTAGTTATTTACAAGAATTTGCGCATTTAGGTTTTCGGAGATTAAACAGCTTTCGCTCGGCGTCTGATCAAAAATGATACCGTTTTTGAAAACTATCACGCTATTGAGTGGAGAAAACCGTATTTGAAAAATCGGGCGGGATGTGAGTTTACTTCCGGGGCACGTTCCTTTTATAAAATTTCACGAACAAGCGAGAGTTACCTTAAGTTGAAGTTTGTTGATAATTTTATGAGTAATTTCCGGCCGCGGCCGATATAGTTGATTGTATACAAGGAATGTACCCTGGAAATAAATTCACATTCGACCATTTTTTGAAATCCGGTCTTCTCCACGGTATAGAATGAGACTTGTTGTTTTCAAATATAGTATCATATTTGATTAAAAGGTTGGGTAAAAGCGGATAAATCGGCGGAAATCGAAAATGCGCGGTTTCCGGTATTTCCCGGACTCAGCCGGTATAGTTGATTGAATACAAGGAAAGTACTAGAAAAGAAAAGTAACTTCCCGACCGATTTTTGAAACGCGGTTTTTACCACTGAATAGCATGTGTCTTGTGGTTTTTAAATGCTGTATCATTTTGATCAGACGCCGAGTGAAAGCAGTTTAATTGCCGAAAACCGAAATTGCGCGAATCGCCGTAAATGCCGAACTCGGACGGTATAGTCGAATGTATACAAAAAAAGTACCCGGGGAGAAAACTCGTTTATCGGCCGATTTTACAAATGCCACTTTCACCGCTGAAAAGCATGAGATTTACTGTTTTCAAAAATGGTATCATTTCTGATCAAAGGCCGGGTGAAAGCACTTTAATCACCTGAAACCGAAAATGAGCGAATTTCCGTAAACGCAGGACCGGACCTGTATAATCACAGGTATACATAAAAAGTATTCCGGCAGTAAACTCACTTTACGCCCAATTTTTAAAATGTCAAAAATGTTAAAAATTACCCGGACAGTAAACTCATTTCACGAAGGAATTTTTAAATGCGATTTTCACCACTTAAAAGCATGAGTTTTGTTAAATTCAAATATGCTATTTTTTAGATCAGACGCCGAGTGAAAGCAGTTTAATCACCGAAAATACGAAATCTGCGAATTTCCGCAAATCCCAAGTCGGAGGGTATAGTCGAATGTATATAAAGAGAGTACCCGGATAGTAAACTCATTTGCCGACCGATTTTTGAAATGTGGTTTTCACCACTGAAGAGCATGAGACTTGTAATTTTCAAAAATGATATCACTTTTGATCAGACGCCGAGTGAACGCCAGTATAATCGTCCAAAATCCCAAATTCGCGAATTCCCTCAAATCCCGGACCCGGCCAATACATTTGAATGTATCAAAAAAAGTACCCGGCGGGTAAACACATTTCTCGACCGATTTTTGAAATCCGGTTTTCACCACTAAAAAACATGAGACTTGTAGTTTTCCTAAAATGGAATCATTTTGGATCAGACGCTTGAGTGAAAAGGAAGTTTGATCGCTGGAAACCGAAAATGCGCAAATTCTCGTAAATCCCGGGCAAATCGGTGTAGTCGAGTGTCAATGAAGAAAGTATCGCGCAATAAAATCACTTCCTGACCGATTTAAAATGCTGTTTTCAACCATAAAATGCATGAGACTTCTAGTTTTTAAAATTGGTATCATTTTTGATCAGACGCTGAGTGAAAGTAGTTTGATCGCTGGAAATCGAAAATGCGCGAATTCCCGTAAATCCCGGAACCAGTCGGTAAAATCGAATTCCGCAAATTCCGGGTCGGACGGTATAGTCGATTGTATACAAAGAAAGTACCCGGGTAGTAAATTCACTTCCTGACCGATTTTTGAGATGCGGTTTTCACCACTGAAAACCACGAGACTTGTAGTTTTTAAATATAGTATAATTTTTAATCAAACGTCGAGTGAAATCAGTGGAATCACCAAAATCGAAAATGCACGAATTCCCGTAAATCCCAGAACCGGTCGTTATATTTGAATGTATACAAAAAAAGTACCCGGCGGGTAAATTCATTTCTCGACCGATTTTTGAAATCCAGTTTTCACCACTGTGGCATGAGACTTGTAATTTCAAAAATGGTATTATTTTTGATCAGACGCTAAGTGCAGGCACTTTAATCACCGAAAATTGAACATGCGCGTTTTCCTGCAAATTCCGGGTCGGACGGTATAGTCGATTGCTTACAAAGAAAGTACCCGGGTAGTAAACTCACTTCTTGACCGATATTGAAATGTCATTTCTAGACCGATTTTTTGAAATCCAGTTTTCACCACTGTGGCATGAGACTTGTAATTGCAAAAATGGTATCATTTTTGATCAGACGCTAAGTGCAGGCAGTTTAATCACCGAAAATCGAAAATGCGCGTATTCCCGCAAATTCCGGGTCGGACGGTATAGTCGATTGTTTACAAAGAAAGTACCCGGTAGTAAACTCACTTCTTGACCGATATTTGAAATGTCACTTCTCGACCGATTTTTGAAATCCGCGTTCACCACTGTGGCATGAGATTTGTAATTTCAAAAATGGTATCATTTTTGTCAGACGCCGAGTGAACACAGTTTAATAGGCGTAAACTGAAAGTGCGCAGCTTTCCTTAAATCCCGGACCCGGGCGGTATAGTTAAACGTACACGAAAAATTACCCGGGCAGTAAACTAACCGGGTACTTTCTTTGTATACAATCGACTATACCGGCCGCATCTGGGATTTACGGGAAACCGTGCATTTTCGGTTTCCAGCGATTACACTTTTTCACCCGGCGTCTCATTAAAAATGATACCATTTTTGGAAACTACAAGACTCTTGCTTTTCAGCGATAAAAACCTCATTTTAAAAACCGTTCGGCATGTTAGTGCATTCCCCGGGTAGTTTCCTTGTATACAATCAACTATACGGGCCGTATCCGGGATTTACGAAAAACCGCGCATTTTCGGTTTACGTCAATTAAACTGCTTTCACTCGGCGTCTCATTAAAAATGATACCAATTTTGAAAACTACAAATCTCATGCTTTTTAGTGGGGAAAACGGCATTACAAATATGGCTGAAGCACTTCTTCATTTTACTACCCGGGTACTCTCTTTGTATACAACCGACTATACCGTTCGACCCGGCATTTGCGAGAATTCGCGCATTTTCGATTTTCGGTGATTAAACTGCTTTCACTTAGCGTCCGATCAAAAATGATACCATTTTTGAAATTACAAGTCTCATGCTTTTCAGTGGTGAAAACCGCATTTAAAAATTCGGTGGAGAAATGAGTTTACGCGCCAGGTACTTTTTTTTGTATACATTCAACTATACCGGTCGCGTCTGGGATTTACGGGAAACGGTGCATTTTCGGTTTCCAGCGCTTACACTTTTTTCACTCGGCGTCTGATTAAAAATGCTACCATTTTTGAAAAATTACAAGTCTCATGCTTTTCAATGCTGAAAACCGCATCTCAAAAACCGGTAGGGAAGTGAGTTCACTACCCGGGTACTCTCTTTGTATACAATCGATTATACCGTCCGACTCGGAATTTGGTAGAATTCGCGAATTTTCGATTTTCAGTGATTAAACTGCTTTCACTCGGCGTCTGATCCAAAATGGTACCATTTTTAAAAAATACAAGTCTCATGCTTTTCAGTGGTGAAAACAGCATTTCAAAAATCGGTCGAGAATGAGGTTACCCGCAAGGTCCTTTCTAGGTATATATTCGACTATAGCGTTCACGTGCGGTATTCACGGAAAGCTGCGCACCTTCGGTTTACGCCAATTAAACTGCTTTCACTGGGACTTCCATTAAAAATAATACCATTTTTGAAAACTACAAATCTCTTTCAGTGGAGAAAAAGGCATTTCACATATGGGTCAAGAAGTGAGTTTACTACCCAGCTACTCTCTTTGTATACAACCGATTATACCGTTCGACCCGGGATTTGCTGGAATTCGCGCATTTTCGATTTTCGGTGATTAAACTGCTTTCACTTACCGTCCGATCAAAAATGATACCATTTTTGAAATTACAAGTCTCATGCTTTTTAATGGTGAAAACCGTATTTCAAAATTCGGTGGAGAAATGAGTTTCCCGCCGGGTACTTTTTTTTGTATACATTCAACTATACCTGGGGCGTATGGGATTTACGGAAAGCTGCGCACCTTCGGTTTACGCCAATTAAACTGCTTTCACTCGGCCGTCGCATTAAAAATGATACCATTTTTGAAAAACTACAAATCTCATGCTTTTCAGTGGAGAAAACGGCATTACAATATGGGTCAAGAAGTAAGTTTACTACCCGGGTACTCTCGTTGTATACAATCGATTATACCGACCGACTCGGGATTTGAGGGAATTCGCGAATTTTCGATTTTCGGTGATTAAACTGCTTTCACTCGGCGTCTGATCAAAAATAAAAATGATACCATATTTGAAAACCACAAGTCTGATGCTTTTCAATGTCGAAAACCGCATTTCAAAAATCGGTCGAGAATGAGGTTACCCGCAAGGTACTTTCTATGTATATATTCGACTATAGCGGTCACGTGCGGTATTCACCGAAAGCTGCGCACCTTCGGTTTACGCCAATTAAACTGCTTTCACTCGGACTTCCATTAAAAATGATACCATTTTTGAAAACTACAAATGTCTTTCAGTGGAGAAAAAGGCATTTCAAATATGGGTCAAGAAGTGAGTTTACTACCAGGGTACTCTCTTTGTATACAACCGACTATAACGTTCGACCCGGGATTTGCGAGAATTCGCGCATTTTTGATTTTCGGTGATTAAACTGCTTTCACTTAGCGTCTGATCAAAAATGATACCATTTTTGAAATTACAAGTCCCATGCTTTTCAGTGGTGAAAACCGGATTTAAAAAATCCGTAGATAAATGAGTTTAACTCCCGGTTAATTTTTTCTATGCATTCAACTATACCGGCTGACTCCGGGATTTACGGCAAACAGTGCATTTTCGGATTCCGATGATTATACTTTTCTCACTGGGCGTCTGATTAAAAATGATATCATTTTGGGGAACTGCAAGTCTCATGCTTTTCAGTGGTGAAAATATCATTTCAAAAATTGTTCGGAAAGTGAGTTTACTCTCCAGGTACTCTCTTCGTATCCATTCGGCTAGACCGTCCGAATCCTCGATTTACGAGAATTTACGCATTTTAAGTTTTCGGCGATAAAACAGCTTTCACTCGGACTTCCATTAAAAATGATACCATTTTTGAAAACTACAAATCTCTTTCAGTGGAGAAAAAGGCATTTCAAATATGGGTCAAGAAGTGAGTTTACTACCAGGGTACTCTCTTTGTATACAACCGACTATACCGTTCGACCCAGGATTTGCGAGAATTCGCGCATTTTCGATTTTCGGTGATTAAACTGCTTTCACTTAGCGTCTGATCAAAAATGATACCATTTTTGAAATTACAAGTCTCATGTCACAGTGGTGAAAACCGCATTTCAAAAATCGGTCGAGAAATTAGTTTATGCGCCGAGTACTTTTGTTGTATACATTCAACTATACCGGCCGGGTCTGGGATTTGAGGGAATTCGCGCATTTTGATTTTCGGCGATTAAACTGCGTTCACTCGGCGTCTGATCAAAAGAGATACCATTTTTGAAAAACTACAAGTCTCATGCTTTTCAGTGCTGAAAACCGCATCTCAAAAAGCGGTAGGGAAGTGAGTGTACTACCCGGGTAGTCTCTTTGTATACAATCGATTATACCGTCCGACTCAAGATTTGCGGGAATTCGCGAATGTTCGATTTTCGGTGATTAAACTGCTTTCACTCGGCGTCTGATCAAAAATAAAAATGATACCATTTTTGAAAACCACAAGTCTGATGCTTTTCAATGGTGAAAACCGCATTTCTAAAATCGGTCGAGAATGAGGTTACCCGCAAGGCACTTTCTATGTATATATTCGACTATAGCGGTCGCGTGCGGTATTCACGGAAAGCTGCGCACTTACGGTTTACGTCAATTAAACTGCTTTCACTCCAGCGATTACACTTTTTTCACTCGGGGGCTGATTAAAAATGATACCACTTTTGAAAACTACAAATCTCTTTCAGTGGAGAAAAAGGCATTTCAAATATGGCTCAAGAAGTGAGTTTACTACCAGGGTACTCTCTTTGTATACAACCGACTATACCGTTCGACCCGGCATTTGCGAGAATTCGCGCATTTTCGATTTTCGGTGATTAAACTGCTTTCACTTAGCGTCTGATCAAAAGAGATACCATTTTTTGAAAAACTACAAGTCTCATGCTTTTCAATGCTGAAAACCGCATCTCAAAAAGCGGTAGGGAAGTGAGTTTACTACCCAGGTACTCTCTTTGTATACAATCGATTGTACCATCCGACTCGGCATTTGCGGGAATTCGCGAATGTTCGATTTTCGGTGATTAAACTGCTTTCACTCGGCGTCTGATCAAAAATGATACCATTTTTGAAAACCACAAGTCTGATGCTTTTCAATGGTGAAAACCGCATTTCTAAAATCGGTTGAGAATGAGGTTACCCGCAAGGCACTTTCTATGTATATATTCGACTATAGCGGTCGCGTGCGGTATTCACGGAAAGCTGCGCACTTACGGTTTACGTCAATTAAACTGCTTTCACTCGGCGTCTCATTAAAAATGATACCACTTTTGAGGACTACAAATCTCATGCTATTCAGTGGTGAAAACGGCATTTCAATTATAGGTCAAGAGGTGAGTTTACTACCCGGGTACTCTCTTTGTATACAATCGACTATACCATCCGACTCGGCATTTGCGGGAATTCGTGCATTTTTGATTTTTGATGATTAAACTGCTTTCACTTAGCGTCTGATCAAAAATGATACCATTTTTGAAATTACAAGTCCCATGCTTTTCAGTGGTGAAAACCGGATTTAAAAAATCCGTCGATAAATGAGTTTACCTCCCGGTTAATTTTTTTCTATGCATTCAACTATACCGGCTGACTCCGGGATTTACGGTAAACCGTGCATTTTCGGATTCCGATGATTATACTTTTCTCACTGGGCGTCTGATTAAAAATGATATCATTTTGGGGAACTGCAAGTCTCATGCTTTTCAGTGGTGAAAATAGCATTTCAAAAATTGTTCGAAAAGTGAGTTTACTCTCCAGGTACTCTCTTCGTATCCGTTCGGCTAGACCGTCCGAGTCCTCGATTTACGAGAATTTGCGCATTTTAAGTTTTCGGCGATAAAACAGCTTTCACTCGGCGTCTGATCAAAAATGATACCGTTTTTGAAAACTATAAGACTCAAGTTATTCAGTGGAAAAAACCGTATTTTAAAAATTGGGCGGGAGATGAGTTTACTCCCCGGATACTTTCCTTTTATACAATCAACTATAACGACCGCGTCCGGGAAATACCAGAAACCGCGCATTTTCAGTTTCCGGCGATTAAACTGCTTTCACTCGCCGTCTGATCAGAAATGATACCATTTTTGAAAAATACAAGTCTCATGCTTTTCAGTGGTGAAAACCGCATTTCAAAAATCGGTCGAGAATGAGGTTACCCGCAAGGTACTTTCTATGTATATATTCGACTATAGCGGTCACGTACGGTATTCACGGAAAGCTGGGCACCTTCGGTTTACGCCAATTAAACTGCTTTCACTCGGCGTTCCATTAAAAATGATACCATTTTTGAAAACTACAAATCTCTTTCAGTGGAGAAAATGGCATTTCAAATATGGGTGAAGAAGTGAGTTTACTACCCGGGTACTCTCTTTGTATACAACCGACTATACCGTCCGAGTCCGGGCTTAGCGGGAATTCCTGCAATTTCGATTTTCGCCGATTATACTGCTTTCACTCAGCGTCTGATTAAAAATGATACCCTTTTTAGAAACTACAAGTCTAATGCTTTTCATTGCTGAAAAAACAATTCAAAAATTGGGTGAGGAGTGAGTTTACTATCCGGGTACTTTCTATGTATATATTCGACTATAGCGGTCGGGTGCGGGATTTACGGAAAACCGCGCATTTCCTGCTTTCGGCAGTTAAACTGCTTTCACTCGGCGTCTGTTCAAAAATGATAACATTTTTTAAAACTACAGGTCTGCTGCTCTTCTGTGGTGAAAATCGCAATGCACAAATCGGTCGGGAAGTGAGTTTACTACCCGGGTACTCTTTTTGTACACATTCGACTATACCGTCCGAGTCTGGGATTTACGGCAATCGCGCAATTTCTGTGTTCGGCAATTAAACTGCTTTCACTCTGCGTCTAAACAAAATGATACCATTTTTGAAATCTACAAGACTCATGCTTTTCAATGGTGAGAATTGCGTTTGAAAAACCGTTCGGGATGTTAGTTTACTCCCCGGGTGGTTTCCTTGTATACAATCAACTATAACGGCCTCATCCGGGAAATACAAGAAACCGCGCATTTTCAGATTCCGACCATTAAACTGATTTTACTCAGCGTCTAATCAAAAATGATACGACTTTTGAAAACTACCAGACTCATCCTATTCAGTGGTGAAAACTGTATTTCAAAAAACGGTCAAGAAATGAGTTTACTTTCCTGGTACTTTCCTTGTATACAATTAACAATACCGTTTGAGTTCGGTATTTACGGCAATTTGCGGTTTTCGGTGATTAAACTGCCTTCACTCGGCGTCTGACCACAAATGATACCATTTTCGAAAACTGCAAGTCTCAAGATTTTCAGTTGTGAAATCCGCATTTCAAAAAAGGGGCAGGCATTGTGTTTACTATCCGGGTACTTTCTATGTTTACAATCCACTATACCGTCCGACACAGGATTTGCGGAAATTCGCGCATTATCGATTTTCGTTGATTAAACTGCTTTCACTCAGAGTCTGATCCAAAATGGTACCATTTTTAAAAAATAAAAGTGTCATGCTTTTCAGTGGTGAAAACAGCATTTCAAAAATCGGTCGAGAATGAGGTTACCCGCAAGGTTCTTTCTAGGTATATATTCGACTATAGCGTTCACGTGCGGTATTCACGGAAAGCTGCGCACCTTCGGTTTACGCCAATTAAGCTGCTTTCACTCCAGCGATTAAACTTTTTTCACTCGGGGGCTGATTAAAAATGATACCATTTTTGAAAACTACAAATCTCTTTCAGTGGAGAAAAAGGCATTTCAAATATGGGTCAAGAAGTGAGTTTACTACCAGGGTACTCTCTTTGTATACAACCGACTATACCGTTCGACCCGGCATTTGCGAGAATTCGCGCATTTTCGATTTTCGGTGATTAAACTGCTTTCACTTAGCGTCCGATCAAAAATGATACCATTTTTGAAATTACAAGTCTCATGCTTTTCAGTGGTGAAAACCGCATTTAAAAATTCGGTGGGGAAATGAGTTTCTCGCCAGGTAGTTTTTTTTGTATACATTCAACTATACCGGCCGCGTCTGGGATTTACGGGAAACGGTGCATTTTCGGTTTCCAGCGATTACACTTTTTTCACTCGGCGTCTGATTAAAAATGATACCATTTTTGAAAAATCACAAGTCTCATGCTTTTCAACGCTGAAAACCGCATCTCAAAAACCGGTAGGGAAGTAAGTTTACTACCCGGGTACTCTCTTTGTATACAATCGATTATACCCTCCGAATCGGGATTTGCGGGAATTCGCGAATTTTCGATTTTCGGTGATTAAACTGCTTTCACACGGCGTCTGATCAAAAATGATACCATATTTGAAAACCACAAGTCTGATGCTTTTCAATGTCGAAAACCGCATTTCAAAAATCGGTCGAGAATGAGGTTACCCGCAAGGTACTTTCGATGTATATATTCGACTGTAGCGGTCACGTGCGGTATTCACGGAAAGCTGCGCACCTTCGGTTTACGCCAATTAAACTGCTTTCACTCCAGCGATTACACTTTTTTCACTCGGGGGCTGATTAAAAATGATACCATTTTTGAAAACTACAAATCTCTTTCAGTGGAGAAAAAGGCATTTCACATATGGGTCATGAAGTGAGTTTACTACCAGGGTACTCTCTTTGTATACAACCGACTATACCGTTCGACCCGGGATTTGCGAGAATTCGCGAATTTTCGATTTTCGGTGATTAAACTGCTTTCACTTAGCGTCCGATCAAAAATGATACCATTTTTGAAATTACAAGTCTCATGCTTTTCAGTGGTGAAAACCGCATTTAAAAATTCGGTGGAGAAATGAGTTTCCCGCCAGGTACTTTTTTTTGTATACATTCAACTATACCGGCCGCGTCTGGGATTTACGAGAAACGGTGCATTTTCGGTTTCCAGCGATTACACTTCTTTCACTCGCCGTCTGATTAAAAATGATGCCATTTTTGAAAACTACAAGTCTCATCCTTTTCAGTGGCGAAAATCGCATTTCAAAAATTGTTCGTAAAGTGAATTTACTGCCCGGGAATTATTTTTGTATACGCTCAACTATACCCGCCGGGTCCGGGATTTACGGGAAGCTGAGCACCTTCGGTTTACGCCAATTAAACTGCTTCCACTTGGCGTCCCATTAAAAATGATACCATTTTCGATATTACAAGTCTCAGGCTTTTCAATGGTGAAAACCGTATTTCAAAATTCGGTGGAGAAATGAGTTTCCCGCCGGGTACTTTTTTTTGTATACATTCGACTATACCGGCCGCGTATGGGATTTACGGAAAGCTGCGCACCTTCGGTTTACGCCAATTAAACTGCTTTCACTCGGCGTCGCATTAAAAATGATACCATTTTTGAAAACTACAAATCTCATGCTTTTCAGTGGAGAAAACGGCATTACAATATGGGTCAAGAAGTGAGTTTACTACCCGGGTACTCTCTTTGTATACAATCGATTATACCGTCCGACTCGGGATTTGCGGGAATTCGCGAATTTTCGATTTTCGGTGATTAAACTGCTTTCACTCGCCGTCTGATCAGAAATGATACCATTTTTGAAAAATACAAGTCTCATGCTTTTCAGTGGTGAAAACCGCATTTCAAAAATCGGTCGAGAATGAGGTTACCCGCAAGGTACTTTCTATGTATATATTCGACTATAGCGGTCACGTGCGGTATTCACGGAAAGCTGGGCACCTTCGGTTTACGCCAATTAAACTGCTTTCACTCGGTGTTCCATTAGAAATGATACCATTTTTGAAAACTACAAATCTCTTTCAGTGGAGAAAAAGGCATTTCAAATATGGGTCAAGAAGTGAGTTTACTACCCGGGTACTCTCTTTGTATACAACCGACTATACCGTCCGAGTCCGGGCTTAGCGGGAATTCCTGCAATTTCGATTTTCGCCGATTATACTGCTTTCACTCAGCGTCTGATTAAAAATGATACCCTTTTTAGAAACTACAAGTCCAATGCTTTTCATTGCTGAAAAAACAATTCAAAAATTGGGTGAGGAGTGAGTTTACTATCCGGGTACTTTCTATGTATATATTCGACTATAGCGGTCGGGTGCGGGATTTACGGAAAACCGCGCATTTCCTGCTTTCGGCAGTTAAACTGCTTTCATTCGGCGTCTGTTCAAAAATGATAACATTTTTTAAAACTACAGGTCTGCTGCTTTTCTATGGTGAAAATCGCAATGCACAAATCGGTTGGGAAGTGAGTTTACTACCCGGGTACTCTTTTTGTACACATTCGACTATACCGTCCGAGTCTGGGATTTACGGCAATCGCGCAATTTCTGTGTTCGGCAATTAAACTGCTTTCACTCTGCGTCTAAACAAAATGATACCATTTTTGAAATCTACAAGACTCATGCTATTTAGTGGGAAAAACCGCATTTGGAAAACCGTTCGGAATCTTAGTTTACTCCCCGGGTACCTTCCTTGTATTCAATCAACTATAACGGCCGCGTCCGGAAATTTCCGCAAACCGCACATTTTCGGTTTCCGGCGATTAACTTGTTTTAATCAGCGTCTAATTTTAAAATGATACGACTTTTTAAAACAACAAGTCTCATGTTTTTTCTGCGGCGAAAAACACCTTTTAAAAAATCGGGCGGGAAGTGAGTGTACTGTCGGGTTACTTTCTGTGTATACTTTTGATTAAACAGGTCGGGTCCTGGATTTACAGGAATTCGACCATTTTGGATTCCGGCGATTATACTGCTTTCAGTCGGCGTCTGATCAAAATGATACCGCTTTTAAAAACAACAAGTGTCATGCTTTTCAGTGACGAAAACTGCATTTTAAAAATCGGGCGGGAAGTGAGTGTACTGCCGGAATATTTTCTAGGTATACCTGTGATTATACAGGTCGGGTTCTGCATTTACGGGAAGTCGCGCATTTTCAATTACTGATGATTAATCTGCTTTCACTCGGCGTCTGATCAAAAATGATACTATATTTGCAAACTGCAAGTCTCATGCCCGGTAAAGTTGATTGTATACAGGGAAACTGCCCGCGGAATAAACTAACATCCCGGACGGTTTTTCAAATGCGGTTTTCACCGCTGAAATGCATGAGTCTTGTATACCGTCCGAGTCTGGGATTTAGGGCAATCGCGGAATTTCGGTTTTAGGCAATTAAACTGCTTTCACTCTGCCTCTAAACAAAATGATACCATTTTTGAAATCTACAAGACTCATGCTATTCAGTGGTGAAAACGGCATTTGAAAAACCGTTCGGGATGTTAGTTTACTCCCCGGGTAGTTTCCTTGTATACAATCAACTATAACGGCCGCATCCGGAAAATACAAGAAACCGCGCATTTTCAGATTCCGGCCATTAAACTGATTATACTCAGCGTGTAATAAAAAAGGATACGACTTTTGAAACCAACAAGTCTCATCCTATTCTGTGGCGAAAACTGCCTTTTAAAAATTGCGGTGGAAAGTGAGTTTACTGCCGTGGTACTTTCTGTGTATACTTTTGATTAATCAGGTCGGGTCCTGGATTTACAAGAATTTGACCATTTTCGGATTCCGTCGATTAAACTGCTTTCACTCCGCGTCTGATCAAAATGATACCATTTTTCCAAACTACAAGGCTCGTGCTTTTCAGCGGTGAGAAGCGCATTTGAAAAAATCGTCCGGGATGTTAGTTTATTCCCCGGGTAGTTTTCTTGTATACAATCAACTATACCGGCCGAGTCCGGGAATTACCGGAAACCGCGCATTTTCGATTTCCAGCGATTAAACTGTTTTAATCAGCGTCTAATCGAAAATGATACGACTTTTGAAAACTACCAGACTCATCCTATTCAGTTGTGAAAACCGCACTTCAAAAATCGGTCAAGAAGTGAGTTTACTTTCCTGGTACTTTCCTTGTATACAATCAACTATACCGTCCGAGTTCGGTATTTACGGCAATTTGCGCAATTTCGGTTTTCGGTGATTAAACTGCCTTCACTCAGCGTCTGACCACAAATAATACCATTTTCGAAAACTGCAAGTCTCATGATTTTCAGTGGTGAAATTCGCATTGCAAAAATGGGGCAGGTATTGTGTTTACTATCCGGATACTTTCTATGTATACAATCCACTATACCGTCCGAAACGGGATTTGTGGGAATTCGCGCATTATCGATTTTCGGTGATTAAACTGCTTTCACTCAGTGTCTGATCAAAAACGATATCATTTTTGAAAACTACAAGTCTCATGTTTTTTAGTGGTTAAGATAGCATTTCAAAATTGGGAATTTTAAATTGGGCTTAATTCCAATCGGTCGAAAGCGAGTTTACTACTCCACGGGTACCTTCTTTGTATAAATTCGACTATACCATCCGAGTCCGGGATTTATGGGAATTCGGTTTTCGACGATTAAACAGGTCTTACTTTGAGTCTGATGAAAAACGATACCATTCTTGAAAACTATAAGTCTCATGCCTTTCTGTGGTGTAAACTGCATTAAAAAAATCGGTCGGAAAGTGAGTTAACTACCTGGATACATTTTTCGTATACATTTAACTATACCGGTTGGGACCGGCATTTACGCGAAGCCGTGCACTTTCAGTTTCCGCCAATTAAACTGCTTTCACTCGACGTCTCATTAAAAAGGATACCATTTTTGAAAACTACAAGTGTCATGCTTTTCTGTGGTGAAAACCGCATTTCAAAAATCGGTCCTGCAGTGTGTTTACTACCGGGGTACTTTCTTTGTATACATTCGACTATACCGTCCGAATCGGGATTTGCAAGAATTCTCGAAAAATCGATCGGAATATGAGTTTTCTCCCGGGGTACCTTTTTTATGTATATTTTCGGATATAGCGATCGGATCCGGGATTTACCGAAAACCGCGCATTTTCAGTTTCTGGAAATAAAACTGCTTTTATTCGGGGTCTGATCAAAAATTATAAGAAATTACAAGTCTCATGCTTTTCTGTGGTGAAAATGGGATTTCAAAAATCGGTTGGGAAGTCGGTCTACTCCCCGGGTACTTTATTTCAATACATTTAACTATACCAGGCGAATCCAGGATTTACGGCAAACCACGCATTTCTCGCTTCCGACGATTAAACTGCTTTCATTCGGCGTCTGTATAAAATTGACATCATTTTTGAAAACTACAAGTCTCATGCTTTGCAGTGGTGAAAATCGCATTTAAAAAATCGGTCTTTTTTTTGCATACATTCAACTATACCGGCCGGGTACAGGATTTACGGGAAGGCGCACACTTTCGATTTCCGCAAATTAAACTGCTTTAAAAATGATACCATTTCTAAAAACTACAAGTCTCATGTTTTTCAGTGGTGAAACCCGCATCTCAAAAACCAGACGGGGCCTTTGTGATCTCTGGGTATACATTCTACTATACCGCCCGAGTCCGGGATTTGAGGGAATTCGGGCATTTTTTGTTTTCATGCTCTGCAGTGGTGAAAACCACACTTCAAAAATCGGTCAAGAATTACGGGGTTCGGGATTTACGGGAATTCGCGCATTTTCGGTTTCCGGCGATTAAACTGCTTTTACTCAGCGTCTAATAAAAAAAGAAGAGCACTTTTGAAAACAACAAGTCGTATGCTTTTCAGTGGTGAAAACCCCACTTTAAAAATCAGGCAGGAAGTGAGTTTACTACCCGGGTACTTTCTTTGTATCCATTCAACAATACCGGACAGATCTGAAATTTACGGGAAACCACCCATTTCCCTCTTCCGACGATTATACTGCTTTCACTCGGTGTCTGATCAAAGTGATACCATTTTTGAAAACTACAAGACTCAAGCTATTCAGTGGTGAAACCGCATTTCCAAAATCGGTCGGGGAGTGTGTTTACAATCTGGGTACTTCTATATATATATTCGACTGCAGCGGTCGGGTGCGGGATTTACGAAAAACCGCGCATTTTCGGTTTCCGGCAGTTAAACTGCTTTCACTCGGCGTCTGATCAAAAATGATACCATTTTTTAAAACTACAAGTCTGCTGCTCTCCTGTGATGAAAATTGCATTCCAAAAATCGGTGGTGAAGTGGGTTTACTACCCGGGTACTCTCTTTGTATATATTTGACTATACCTTCCGAGTCCGGGATTTGAAGAAACCTGCGCAATTGTGGCTTTCGCCAATTAGACTGCTTTCACTCGGGGTCTGATCAAAAATGGTACCATATTCGAAAACTGCAAGTCTCATGTTTTTCATTGGTGAAAATCGCATTTCAAAAATCAGTCGGAAAGTGAGCTTACTACACGGATACTCTCTTTGGATACATGCGACTATCCCGTCCGAGTTCGGGCTCAACGGGAATTCCAGTAATTTCGGCTTTCGCCGATTATACTGCTTTCATTCGGCGTCTGACCACAAATGATACCAATTTTGAGACTACAAGACTCATGCTATTCAGTGGTGAAAACCGCTTTTCAAAAATCGTTTGGGATGTGAGTTTACTCCCCGGGTACTCTCTTTGTATCCATTCGGCTAGTTATTTACAAGAATTTGCGCATTTTAGGTTTTCGGAGATTAAACAGCTTTCGCTCGGCGTCTGATCAAAAATGATACCGTTTTTGAAAACTATCACGCTATTGAGTGAAGAAAACCGTATTTGAAAAATCGGGCGTGATGTGAGTTTACTTCCGGGGCACGTTCCTTTTATAAAATTTCACGAACAAGCGAGAGTTACCTTAAGTTGAAGTTTGTTGATAATTTTATGAGTAATTTCCGGCCGCGGATGATATAGTTGATTGTATACAAGGAATGTACCCTGGAAATAAATTCACATTCGACCATTTTTTGAAATCCGGTCTTCACCACGGAATAGAATGAGACTTGTTGTTTTCAAATATAGTATCATATTTGATTAAAAGGTTGGGTAAAAGCGGATAAATCGGCGGAAATCGAAAATGCGCGGTTTCCGGTATTTCCCGGACTCAGCCGGTATAGTTGATTGAATACAAGGAAAGTACCAGGAAAGAAAAGTAACTTCCCGACCGATTTTTGAAACGCGGATTTTACCACTGAATAGCATGTGTCTTGTGGTTTTTAAATGCTGTATCATTTTGATCAGACGCCGAGTGAAAGCAGTTTAATTGCCGAAAACTGAGATTGCGCGAATCGCCGTAAATACCGAACTCGGACGCTATAGTCGAATGTATACAAAAAAAGTACCCGGGGAAAAAACTCGTTTATCGGCCGATTTTACAAATGCCATTTTCACCGCTGAAAAGCTTGAGATTTATTGTTTTCAAAAATGGTATCATTTCTGATCAAAGGCCGAGTGAAAGCACTTTAATCACCTAAAACCGAAAATGGGCGAATTTCCGTAAACGCAGGACCCGACCTGTATAATCACAGGTATACATAAAAAGTATTCCGGCAGTAAACTCACTTTACGCCCAATTTTTAAAATGTCAAAAATGTCAAAAATTACCCGGACAGTAAACTCATTTCACGAAGGAATTTTTAAATGCGATTTTCACCACTTAAAAGCATGAGTTTTGTTAAATTCAAATATGCTATTTATTTAGATCAGACGCCGATTGAAAGCAGTTTAATCACCGAAAATCCGAAATCTGCGAATTTCCGCAAATCCCAAGTCGGAGGGTATAGTCGAATGTATATAAAGAGAGTACCCGGATAGTAAACTCACTTGCCGACCGATTTTTGAAATGTGGTTTTCACCACTGAAGAGCATGAGACTTGTAATTTTCAAAAATGATATCACTTTTGATCAGACGCCGAGTGAACGCAGTATAATCGTCCAAAATCCCAAATTCGCGAATTCCCTCAAATCCCGGACCCGGCCAATATATTTGAATGTATCAAAAAAAGTACCCGGCGGGTAAACACATTTCTCGACCGATTTTTGAAATCCGGTTTTCACCACTAAAAAGCATGAGACTTGTAGTTTTAAAAAATGGAATCATTTTTGATCAGACGCTGAGTGAAAGAAGTTTGATCACTGGAAACCGAAAATGCGCGAATTCTCGTAAATCCCGGGCAAATCGGTGTAGTCGAGTGTCAATGAAGAAAGTATCGCGCAGTAAACTCACTTCCGGATCAATTTAAAATGGACTATGCCGGTTCGTCAGGGATTTACGGAAATTCGCGAGTTTTCGGTTTCCGACGATCAAGCTGGTTTCACTCAGGGTGTGATCAAAAATGATACCAATATTGAAAACTACAAGTCTCATGTTTTCCAGTGGTGAAAATCGCATTTCAAAGCTGTGTCGGGAAGTGAATTTACTGTGGGACAGTTTCTTTATATACATTCGACTACACCGGCTGCGTCCCGGATTTACGGGAATTCGCGCATTTTCGGCTTCCGGCGATTAAATTGCCTTCACTCGGTGTCTGATCAAAAATGACACGATTTTTAAAAACTTCAAGTGTCATTCCTTACAGTGGTGAAAACCGCTTTTGAAATCGGTCAGAAAGTTAGTTTACTGCTGGATACTTTCTTTATATATATTCGACTATGCCGGTTCGTCCTGGATTTACGGGAATTCGAGAGTTTTCGGTTTCCGGCGATCAAGCTGGTTTCACACAGGGTCTGATCAAAAATGATAACATTTTTAAAAACTTAAAGTCAGATGCTTTTCAGTGGTGAAAACCGCTTATCAAATCGGTCGGGAAGTAAGGTTACTGCTGGATATTTTCTTTATATACATTAGACTACACCGGCTGTGTCCGGGATTTACGGGAATTCGCGCATTTTCGGTTTCGGGGGATTAAACTGCTTTCACTCGGTGTCTGATCAAAAATGACACGATTTTTAAAAACTTCAAGTGTCATTTCTTACAGTGGTGAATATATATTCGACTATGCCGGTTCGTCCTGGATTTACGGGAATTCGAGAGTTTTCGATTTCCGACGATCAAGCTGCTTTCACCCAGCGTCTGATCAAAAATGATAACATTTTTAAAAACTTAAAGTCAGATGCTTTTCAGTGGTGAAAACCGCTTATCAAATCGGTCGGGAAGTAAGGTTACTGCTGGATATTTTCTTTATATACATTAGACTACACCGGCTGTGTCCGGGATTTACGGGAATTCGCGCATTTTCGGTTTCGGGGGATTAAACTGCTTTCACTCGGTGTCTGATCAAAAATGACACGATTTTTAAAAACTTCAAGTGTCATTTCTTACAGTGGTGAAAACCCGTTTTCAAATCGGTCAGAAAGTTAGTTTACTGCGGGATACTTTCTTTATATATATTCGACTAAAGCGGTTCGTCTTGGATTTACGGGAATTCGCGAGTTTTCGGTTTCCGGCGATCAAGCTGGTTTCTCTCAGGGTCTGATCAAAATGATACCAATTTTGAAAACTACAAGTCTCGCGCTTTACAGTTATCAAAACCACTTTTGAAATCGGTCAGAAAGTTAGTTTACTGCTGGATACTTTTTTATATATATTAACTCTCGAATTCCCGTAAATCCCGGACGAACCGGCATAGGCCGGTTCGTCCGGGATTTACGGGAATTCGAGAGTTTTCGATTTCCGACGATCAAGCTGCTTTCACTCAGTGTCTGATCAAAAATGATGCCATTTTTAAAAACTGAAAGTCAGATGCTTTTCAGTGGTGAAAACCGCTTATCAAACCGGTCGGGAAGAGACGTTGCTGCTGGATATTTTCTTTATATACATTAGACTACACCGGCTGTGTCCGGGATTTACGGGAATTCGCGCATTTTCGGCTTCCGGCAATTAAACTGCCTTCACTCGGTGTCTGATCAAAAATGACACGATTTTTAAAAACTTCAAGTGTCATTCCTTACAGTAGTGAAAACCGCTTTTGAAATCGGTCAGAAAGTTAGTTTACTGCGGGATACTTTCTTTATATATATTCGACTATGCCGGTTCGTCCGAGATTTACGGGAATTCGCGAGATTTCGGTTTCCGGCGATCAAGCTGGTTTCACTCAGGGTCTGATCAAAAATGATACCAATTTTGAAAACTACAAGTCTCATGCTTTCCAGTGGTGAAAATCGTATTTCAAAGTTGTGTCGGGAAGTGAATTTACTGTGGGACAGTTTCTTTATATACATTCGACTACACCGGTTGTGTCTGGGATTTACGGGAATTCGCGCATTTTCGGCTTCCGACGATTAAACTGCCTTCACTCGGTATCTGATAAAAAATGACACGATTTTTAAAAACTTCAAGTGTCACTCCTTACAGTGGTGAAAACCCGTTTTCAAATCGGTCAGAAAGTGAGTTTACTGCGGGATACTTTCTTTATTCCCACTCGACTACACCTGTTTGTCTGGGATTTACGGAAATTTTCGCAATTTCGGTTTTCAGCGATCGAGCTGCTTTCACTCCGTATCTGATCAAAAATAATACCATTTTTAAAAACTACAAGTCTCATGCTTTCCAGTGGTGAAGACAGCATTACAATTCGGTCCGGAAGTGAGTTTACTGCGGGATACGTTCCTTATATACATTCGACAATACCGGTTCTTCGAAGGTTTACGGTAATTCGCGCATTTTTGGTTTCCGACGATGAAACTGGTTTTACTCAGCGTCTGATCAGAAATTATACCAATTTTGAAATCTACAATCCTCATGCTTTTCAGTGGTGAAAACAGCATTACAAATTGGTCCGGAAGTGAGTTTAGTGCGGGAAAATTTCTTTATTTACACTCGACTACACCCATTTGTCCGGGATTTACGGGAATTCTCGTAATTTCGGTTTTCAGCGAGCAAGCTGCTTTCACTCAGTATCTGATCAAAAATGATAACATTTGTAAAAACTATAAGTCTCATGCTTTTCAGTTGTGAAAACTGCATTTTAAATCGGTCCGAAAGGGAGTTTACTGTGGGATACCTTCTTTATATACAACCGACTATACCGGTCCGACCAAGATTTACGAAAATTCGCGTATTTTCGGTTTCCAGCAATCAAACTATTTTCACCCAGGGTAGGATCAAAAAAGATACCTCTTTTAAAAACTAGAAGTCTCATGTGTTTCAAGGGTGAAAACAGCATTTTAAATCGGTCTAGAAGTGAGTTTACTGCGGGAAAATTTCTTTATTTACATTCGACTACACCCATTTGTCCGGGATTTACGGGAATTCTCGTAATTTCGGTTTTCAGCGATCAAGCTGCTTTCACTCAGTATCTGATCAAAAATGATAACATTTGTAAAAACTATAAGTCTCATGCTTTTCAGTTGTGAAAACTGCATTTTAAATCGGTCCGAAAGGGAGTTTACTGTGGGATACGTTCTTTATATACAACCGACTATACCGGTCCGACCAAGATTTACGAAAATTCGCGTATTTTCGGTTTCCAGCAATCAAACTATTTTCACCCAGGGTCGGATTAAAAAAGATACCTCTTTTAAAAACTAGAAGTCTCATGTGTTTCAAGGGTGAAAACAGCATTTTAAATCGGTCTAGAAGTGAGTTTACTGCGGGATACTTTCTTTATTCCCACTCGACTACACCTGTTTGTCTGGGATTTACGGAAATTCTCACAATTTCGTTTTTCAGCGATCGGGCTGCTTTCACTCCGTATCTGATCAAAAATAATACCATTTTTAAAAACTACAAGTCTCATACTTTTCAGTGGTGAAAACTGCATTTTAAAACGGTCCAAAAGGGAGTTTACTGTGGGATACCTTCTTTATTCTCACTCAACTATACCGGTTCGTCTGGGATTTACGAAAATTCGCGTATTTTCGGTTTCCAGCGATCAAACTATTTTCACCCAGGGTAGGATCAAAAAAGATACCTCTTTTAAAAACTAGAAGTCTCATGTGTTTCAAGGGTGAAAACAGCATTTTAAATCGGTGTAGAAGTGAGTTTACTGCGGGAAAATTTCTTTATTTACACTCGACTACACCCATTTGACCGGGATTTACGGGAATTCTCGTAATTTCGGTTTTCAGCGATCAAGCTGCTTTCACTCAGTATCTGATCAAAAATGATAACATTTGTAAAAACTATAAGTCTCATGCTTTTCAGTTGTGAAAACTGCATTTTAAATCGGTCCGAAAGGGAGTTTACTGTGGGATACCTTCTTTATATACAACCGACTATACCGGTCCGACCAAGATTTACGAAAATTCGCGTATTTTCGGTTTCCAGCAATCAAACTATTTTCACCCAGGGTAGGATTAAAAAAGATACCTCTTTTAAAAACTAGAAGTCTCATGTGTTTCAAGGGTGAAAACAGCATTTTAAATCGGTCTAGAAGTGAGTTTACTGCGGGAAAATTTCTTTATTTACACTCGACTACACCCATTTGTCCGGGATTTACGGGAATTCTCGTAATTTCGGTTTTCAGCGATCAAGCTGCTTTCACTCAGTATCTGATCAAAAATGATAACATTTGTAAAAACTATAAGTCTCATGCTTTTCAGTTGTGAAAACTGCATTTTAAATCGGTCCGAAAGGGAGTTTACTGTGGGATACCTTCTTTATATACAACCGACTATACCGGTCCGACCAAGATTTACGAAAATTCGCGTATTTTCGGTTTCCAGCAATCAAACTATTTTCACCCAGGGTCGGATCAAAAAAGATACCTCTTTTAAAAACTAGAAGTCTCATGTGTTTCAAGGGTGAAAACAGCATTTTAAATCGGTCTAGAAGTGAGTTTACTGCGGGATACTTTATTTATTCCCACTCGACTACACCTGTTTGTCTGGGATTTACGGAAATTCTCACAATTTCGTTTTTGATCAAAAATAATACCATTTTTAAAAACTACAAGTCTCATGCTTTTCAGTGGTGAAAACTGCATTTCAAATCGGTCCGAAAAGGAGTTTACTGTGGGATACCTTCTTTATATACAATCGGCTATACCGGTTCGTCCAAGATTTACGGAAATTTGAGTATTTTCGGTTTCCAGCGATCAAACTATTTTCACCCAGGCTCTGATCAAAAAAGATACCTCTTTTAAAAACTAGAAGTCTCATGTATTTCAAGGGTGAAAACAGCATTTTAAACTGGTGTAGAAGTGAGTTTACTGCGGGATACTTTCTTTATTCCCACTCGACTACACCTGTTTGTCTGGGATTTACGGAAATTCTTGCAAGTTCGGTTTTCAGCGATCGAGCTGCTTTCACTCCGTATCTGATCAAAAATAATACCATTTTTAAAAACTACAAGTCTCATGATTTCCAGTGGTTAAGACAGCATTACAATTCGGTCCGGAAGTGAGTTTACTGCGGGATAATTTCTTTGTTTACACTCGACTACACCGGTTTGTCCGGGATTCACGGGAATTCTCGCAATTTCCGATTTCAGCGATCGAGCTGCTTTCACTCCGTATCTGATCAAAAATAATACCATTTTTAAAAACTACAAGTCTCATGCTTTCCAGTGGTGAAGACAGCATTACAATTCGGTCCGGAAGTGAGTTTACTGCGGGATACTTTCCTTATATACATTCGACTATACCGGTTCTTCGAAGGTTTACGGCAATTCGCGCATTTTTGGTTTCCGACGATGAAACTATTTTCACCCAGGGTCTGATCAAAAAAGATACCTCTTTTAAAAACTAGAAGTCTCATGTATTTCAAGGGTGAAAACAGCATTTTAAATCGGTCTAGAAGTGAGTTTACTTCGGGATACTTTCTTTATTCCCACCTGACTACACCTGTTTGTCTGGGATTTACGGAAATTCTCGCAATTTCGGTTTTCAGCGATCGAGCTGCTTTCACTCCGTATCTGATCAAAAATAATACCATTTTTCTTTTTTTTTCTTTATATACAATCGACTATACCGGTTCGTCCAAGATTTACGGAAATTCGAGTATTTTCGGTTTCCAGCGATCAAACTATTTTCACCCAGGGTCTGATAAAAAAAGATACCTCTTTTAAAAACTAGAAGTCTCATGTATTTCAAGGGTAAAAACAGAATTTTAAATTGGTGTAGAAGTGAGTTTATTGCGGGATACTTTCTTTGTTACCACTCGACTAAACCTGTTTGTCCGGGATTTGCGGGAATTCTCCCAATTTCGGTTATCACCGACTGAACTGCTTTCACTCAGTATCTGATCAAAAATGATACCATTTTTAAAAACTACAAGTCTCATGCTCTTCCGTGGTGAAAACTGCATTTCAAATCGGTCCGAAAGGGAATTTATTGTGGGATACCTTCTTTATATAGAATCGACTATACCGGTTCGTCCAAGATTTACGGAAATTCGCGTATTTTCGGTTTCCAGCGATCAAACTATTTTCACCCAGGGTCGTATCAAAAAAGATACCTTTTTTAAAAAGTAGAAGTCTCATGTATTTCAAGGGTGAAAACAGCATTTTTAATCGGTCGAGAAGTGAATTTACTGCGGGATACCTTCTTTATTCCCACTCGACTACACCTGTTTGTCTGGGATTTACGGAAATTCTCACAATTTCGGTTTTCAGCGATAGGGCTGCTTTCACTCCGTATCTGATTAAAAATAATACCATTTTTAAAAACTACAAGTCTCATGCTTTTCAGTGGCTAAAACTGCATTTCAAATCGGACCGAAAAGGAGTTTACTGTGGGATACCTTCTTTATATACAATCGACTATACCGGTTCGTCCAAGATTTACGGAAATTTGAGTATTTTCGGTTTCCAGCGATCAAACTATTTTCACCCAGGCTCTGATCAAAAAAGATACCTCTTTTAAAAACTAGAAGTCTCATGTATTTCAAGGGTGAAAACAGCATTTTAAACTGGTGTAGAAGTGAGTTTACTGCGGGATACTTTCTTTATTCCCACTCGACTACACCTGTTTGTCTGGGATTTACGGAAATTCTTGCAAGTTCGGTTTTCAGCGATCGAGCTGCTTTCACTCCGTATCTGATCAAAAATAATACCATTTTTAAAAACTACAAGTCTCATAATTTCCAGTGGTTAAGACAGCATTACAATTCGGTCCGGAAGTGAGTTTACTGCGGGATACTTTACTTATATACATACGACTATACCGGTTCTTCGAAGGTTTACGGCAATTCGCGCATTTTCGGTTTCCGACAAAGAAACTGCTTTCACTCAGCGTCTGATCAAAAATTATACCAATTTTAAAATCTACAAGTCTCGTGCTTTTCTGTGGCGAAAATCACATTTCAAAAAATGGTCAGGAAGTGAGTGTATTCCGAAGTACTTTCTTTATATACAATCGACTATACCGGTTCGTCCGGGATTTACGGAAATTCGCGTATTTTCGGTTTCCAGTGATCAGACTATTTTCACATAGGGTCTGATAAAAAATGATGCTACTTTTAAAAACCAGAAGTCTTATGCATTTCAGGGGTGAAAACAGCATTTTAAATCGGTCTAGAAGTGAGTTTACTGCGGGACACTTTCTTTATTCTCACTCAATTATACCGGTTCGTCTGGGATTTACGGAAATTCGCGTATTTCCGTTTTGCCAGCGATCAAACTATTTTGACACAGGGTCTGATAAATAATGATGCTACTTTTAAAAACTAGAAGTCTCATGCATTTCAGGGGTGAAAACAGCATTTTAAATCGGTCTAGAAGTGAGTTTACTGCGGGACACTTTCTTTATTCACACTCAACTATACCGGCGTCCGAGATTTACGGAAATTCGGGTATTTTCGGTTTCCAGCGATCAAACTATTTTCACACAGGGTCTGATAAAAAATGATACTAATTTTAAAAACTAGAAGTCTCATGCATTTCAGCGGTGAAAACAGCATTTTAAATCGGTCTAGAAGTGAGTTTACCGCGGGACAATTTCTTTATTCACACTCGAGTACACCGGTTTGTCCGGGATTTACGGGAATTCTCGCAATTTCGGTTTTCACCGACCGAACTGCTTTCACTCAGTATCTGATCAAAAATGATACCATTTATAAAAACTACAAGTCTCATGCTTTTCCGTGGTGAAAACTGCATTCCAATTCGACACCGAAGTGAGTTTACTGCGGGATACTTTCCTTATATACATTCGACTATACCGATTCTTCGGACGTTTACGGCAATTCGTGCATTTCCGGTTTCCGACGATGAAACTGCTTTCACTCAGCGTCTGATCAAAGATTATACCAATTTTGAAATCTACAAGTCTCGTGCTTTTCTGTGGCGAAAACCACATTTCAAAAAACGGTCAGGAAGTGAGTGTATTCCGAAATACTTTCTTTATATACAATCGACTATACCGGTTCGTCCGGGATTTACGGAAATTCGCGTATTTTCGGTTTCCAGCGATCAAACTATTTTCACACAAGGTCTGATAAAAAATGATACTCCTTTTAAAAACTAGAAGTCTTATGCATATCAGGGGTGAAAACGGCATTTTAAATCGGTCTAGAAGTGAGTTTACTGCGGGACACTTTCTTTATTCTCACTCAACTATACCGGTTCGTCTGGGATTTACGGAAATTCGCGTATTTCCGTTTTGCCAGCGATCAAACTATTTTCACACAGGGTCTGATAAAAAATGATGCTACTTTTAAAAACTAGAAGTCTTATGCATTTCAGGGGTGAAAACAGCATTTTAAATCGGTCTAGAAGTGAGTTTACTGCGGGAACTTTCTTTATTCACACTCAACTATACCGGCGTCCGAGATTTACGGAAATTCGCGTATTTTCGGTTTCCAGCGATCAAACTATTTTCACACAGGGTCTGATAAAAAATGATACTAATTTTAAAAACTAGAAGTCTCATGCATTTCAGCGGTGAAAACAGCATTTTAAATCGGTCTAGAAGTGAGTTTACCGCGGGACAATTTCTTTATTCACACTCGAGTACACCGGTTTGTCCGGGATTTACGGGAATTCTCGCAATTTCGGTTTTCACCGACCGAACTGCTTTCACTCAGTATCTGATCAAAAATGATACCATTTTTAAAAACTACAAGTCTCATGCTTTTCCGTGGTGAAAACTGCATTCCAATTCGACACCGAAGTGAGTTTACTGCGGGATACTTTCCTTATATACATTCGACTATACCGATTCTTCGGACGTTTACGGCAATTCGCGCATTTCCGGTTTCCGACGATGAAACTGCTTTCACTCAGCGTCTGATCAAAGATTATACCAATTTTGAAATCTACAAGTCTCGTGCTTTTCTGTGGCGAAAACCACATTTCAAAAAACGGTCAGGAAGTGAGTGTATTCCGAAATACTTTCTTTATATACAATCGACTATACCGGTTCGTCCGGGATTTACGGAAATTCGCGTATTTTCGGTTTCCAGCGATCAAACTATTTTCACACAAGGTCTGATAAAAAATGATACTCCTTTTAAAAACTAGAAGTCTTATGCATATCAGGGGTGAAAACTGCATTTTAAATCGGTCTAGAAGTGAGTTTACTGCGGCACACTTTCTTTATTCTCACTCAACTATACCAGTTCGTCTGGGATTTACGGAAATTCGCGTATTTCCGTTTTGCCAGCGATCAAACTATTTTCACACAGGGTCTGATAAAAAATGATGCTACTTTTAAAAACTAGAAGTCTTATGCATTTCAGGGGTGAAAACAGCATTTTAAATCGGTCTAGAAGTGAGTTTACTGCGGGACACTATCTTTATTCTCACTCAATTATACCGGTTCGTCTGGGATTTACGGATTTTCGCGTATTTCCGTTTTGCCAGCGATCAAACTATTTTCACACAGGGTCTGATAAAAAATGATGCTACTTTTAAAAACTAGAAGTCTTATGCATTTCAGGGGTGAAAACAGCATTTTAAATCGGTCTAGAAGTGAGTTTACTGCGGGACACTATCTTTATTCTCACTCAATTATACCGGTTCGTCTGGGATTTACGGAAATTCGCGTATTTCCGTTTTGCCAGCGATCAAACTATTTTCACACAGGGTCTGATAAAAAAGGATGCTACATTTAAAAACTAGAAGTCTCATGCATTTCAGGGGTGAAAACAGCATTTTAAATCGGTCTAGAAGTGAGTTTACTGCGGGACACTTTCTTTATTCACACTCAACTATACCGGCGTCCGAGATTTACGGAAATTCCCGTATTTTCGGTTTCCAGCGATCAAACTATTTTCACACAGGGTCTGATAAAAAATGATACTAATTTTAAAAACTAGAAGTCTCATGCATATCAGGGGGGAAAACAGCATTACAAATCGGTCTAGAAGTGAGTTTACTTCGGGATACTTTCTTTATTCTCACCTGACTACACCTGTTTGTCTGGGATTTACGGAAATTCTCGCAATTTCGGTTTTCAGCGATCGAGCTGCTTTCACTCCGTATCTGATCAAAAATAATACCATTTTTCTTTTTTTTTCTTTATATACAATCGACTATACCGGTTCGTCCAAGATTTACGGAAATTCGAGTATTTTCGGTTTCCAGCGATCAAACTATTTTCACCCAGGGTCTGATAAAAAAAGATACCTCTTTTAAAAACTAGAAGTCTCATGTATTTCAAGGGTAAAAACAGAATTTTAAATTGGTGTAGAAGTGAGTTTACTGCGGGATACTTTCTTTGTTCCCACTCGACTAAACCTGTTTGTCCGGGATTTGCGGGAATTCTCCCAATTTCGGTTATCACCGACTGAACTGCTTTCACTCAGTATCTGATCAAAAATGATGCCATTTTTAAAAACTACAAGTCTCATGTTCTTCCGTGGTGAAAACTGCATTTCAAATCGGTCCGAAAGGGAATTTATTGTGGGATACCTTCTTTATATACAATCGACTATACCGGTTCGTCCAAGATTTACGGAAATTCGCGTATTTTCGGTTTCCAGCGATCAAACTATTTTCACCCAGGGTCGTATCAAAAAAGATACCTTTTTTAAAAAGTAGAAGTCTCATGTATTTCAAGGGTGAAAACAGCATTTTTAATCGGTCGAGAAGTGAGTTTACTGCGGGATACCTTCTTTATTCCCACTCGACTACACCTGTTTGTCTGGGATTTACGGAAATTCTCACAATTTCGGTTTTCAGCGATAGGGCTGCTTTCACTCCGTATCTGATTAAAAATAATACCATTTTTAAAAACTACAAGTCTCATGCTTTTCAGTGGCTAAAACTGCATTTCAAATCGGACCGAAAAGGAGTTTACTGTGGGATACCTTCTTTATATACAATCGACTATACCGGTTCGTCCAAGATTTACGGAAATTTGAGTATTTTCGGTTTCCAGCGATCAAACTATTTTCACCCAGGCTCTGATCAAAAAAGATACCTCTTTTAAAAACTAGAAGTCTCATGTATTTCAAGGGTGAAAACAGCATTTTAAACTGGTGTAGAAGTGAGTTTACTGCGGGATACTTTCTTTATTCCCACTCGACTACACCTGTTTGTCTGGGATTTACGGAAATTCTTGCAAGTTCGGTTTTCAGCGATCGAGCTGCTTTCACTCCGTATCTGATCAAAAATAATACCATTTTTAAAAACTACAAGTCTCATGATTTCCAGTGGTTAAGACAGCATTACAATTCGGTCCGGAAGTGAGTTTACTGCGGGATACTTTACTTATATACATACGACTATACCGGTTCTTCGAAGGTTTACGGCAATTCGCGCATTTTCGGTTTCCGACAAAGAAACTGCTTTCACTCAGCGTCTGATCAAAAATTATACCAATTTTAAAATCTACAAGTCTCGTGCTTTTCTGTGGCGAAAATCACATTTCAAAAATGGTCAGGAAGTGAGTGTATTCCGAAGTACTTTCTTTATATACAATCGACTATACCGGTTCGTCCGGGATTTACGGAAATTCGCGTATTTTCGGTTTCCAGTGATCAGACTATTTTCACATAGGGTCTGATAAAAAATGATGCTACTTTTAAAAACTAGAAGTCTTATGCATTTCAGGGGTGAAAACAGCATTTTAAATCGGTCTAGAAGTGAGTTTACTGCGGGACACTTTCTTTATTCTCACTCAATTATACCGGTTCGTCTGGGATTTACGGAAATTCGCGTATTTCCGTTTTGCCAGCGATCAAACTATTTTGACACAGGGTCTGATAAATAATGATGCTACTTTTAAAAACTAGAAGTCTCATGCATTTCAGGGGTGAAAACAGCATTTTAAATCGGTCTAGAAGTGAGTTTACTGCGGGACACTTTCTTTATTCACATTCAACTATACCGGCGTCCGAGATTTACGGAAATTCGCGTATTTTCGGTTTCCAGCGATCAAACTATTTTCACACAGGGTCTGATAAAAAATTATACTAATTTTAAAAACTAGAAGTCTCATGCATTTCAGCGGTGAAAACAGCATTTTAAATCGGTCTAGAAGTGAGTTTACCGCGGGACAATTTCTTTATTCACACTCGAGTACACCGGTTTGTCCGGGATTTACGGGAATTCTCGCAATTTCGGTTTTCACCGACCGAACTGCTTTCACTCAGTATCTGATCAAAAATGATACCATTTTTAAAAACTACAAGTCTCATGCTTTTCCGTGGTGAAAACTGCATTCCAATTCGACACCGAAGTGAGTTTACTGCGGGATACTTTCCTTATATACATTCGACTATACCGATTCTTCGGACGTTTACGGCAATTCGCGCATTTCCGGTTTCCGACGATGAAACTGCTTTCACTCAGCGTCTGATCAAAGATTATACCAATTTTGAAATCTACAAGTCTCGTACTTTTCTGTGGCGAAAACCACATTTCAAAAAACGGTCAGGAAGTGAGTGTATTCCGAAATACTTTCTTTATATACAATCGACTATACCGGTTCGTCCGGGATTTACGGAAATTCGCGTATTTTCGGTTTCCAGCGATCAAACTATTTTCACACAAGGTCTGATAAAAAATGATACTCCTTTTAAAAACTAGAAGTCTTATGCATATCAGGGGTGAAAACGGCATTTTAAATCGGTCTAGAAGTGAGTTTACTGCTGGACACTTTCTTTATTCTCACTCAACTATACCGGTTCGTCTGGGATTTACGGAAATTCGCGTATTTTCGGTTTCCAGCGATCAAACTATTTTCACCCAGGGTCTGATAAAAAATGATACTCCTTTTAAAAACTAGAAGTCTTATGCATATCAGGGGTGAAAACAGCATTTTAAATTGGTCTAGAAGTGAGTTTACTGCGGGACACTTTCTTTATTCTCACTCAATTATACCGGTTCGTCTGGGATTTACGGAAATTCGCGTATTTCCGTTTTGCCAGCGATCAAACTATTTTCACACAGGGTCTGATAAAAAATGATGCTACTTTTAAAAACTAGAAGTCTTATGCATTTCAGGGGTGAAAACAGCATTTTAAATCGGTCTAGAAGTGAGTTTACTGCGGGACACTATCTTTATTCTCACTCAATTATACCGGTTCGTCTGGGATTTACGGAAATTCGCGTATTTCCGTTTTGCCAGCGATCAAACTATTTTCACACAGGGTCTGATAAAAAAGGATGCTACATTTAAAAACTAGAAGTCTCATGCATTTCAGGGGTGAAAACAGCATTTTAAATCGGTCTAGAAGTGAGTTTACTGCGGGACACTTTCTTTATTCACACTCAACTATACCGGCGTCCGAGATTTACGGAAATTCGCGTATTTTCGGTTTCCAGCGATCAAACTATTCTCACACAGGGTCTGATAAAAAATGATACTAATTTTAAAAACTAGAAGTCTCATGCATTTCAGTGGTGAAAACAGCATTTTAAATCGGTCTAGAAGTGAGTTTACCGCGGGACACTTTCTTTATTCACACTCGAGTACACCGGTTTGTCCTGGATTTACGGGAATTCTCGCAATTTCGGTTTTCACCGACCGAACTGCTTTCACTCAGTATCTGATCAAAAACGATACCATTTTTAAAAACTACAAGTCTCATGCTTTTCCGTGGTGAAAACTGCATTTCAATTCGACACCGAAGTGAGTTTACTGCGGGATACTTTCCTTATATACATTCGACTATACCGATTCTTCGGACGTTTACGGCAATTCGCGCATTTCCGGTTTCCGACGATGAAACTGCTTTCACTCAGCGTCTGATCAAAGATTATACCAATTTTGAAATCTACAAGTCTCGTACTTTTCTGTGGCGAAAACCACATTTCAAAAAACGGTCAGGAAGTGAGTGTATTCCGAAATACTTTCTTTATATACAATCGACTATACCGGTTCGTACGGGATTTACGGAAATTCGCGTATATTCGGTTTCCAGCGATCAAACTATTTTCACACAAGGTCTGATAAAAAATGATACTCCTTTTAAAAACTAGAAGTCTTATGCATATCAGGGGTGAAAACGGCATTTTAAATCGGTCTAGAAGTGAGTTTACTGCTGGACACTTTCTTTATTCTCACTCAACTATACCGGTTCGTCTGGGATTTACGGAAATTCGCGTATTTTCGGTTTCCAGCGATCAAACTATTTTCACCCAGGGTCTGATAAAAAATGATACTCCTTTTAAAAACTAGAAGTCTTATGCATATCAGGGGTGAAAACAGCATTTTAAATTGGTCTAGAAGTGAGTTTACTGCGGGAAACTTTCTTTATTCTCACTCAATTATACCGGTTCGTCTGGGATTTACGGAAGTTCGCGTATTTCCGTTTTGCCAGCGATCAAACTATTTTCACACAGGGTCTGATAAAAAATGATGCTACTTTTAAAAACTAGAAGTCTTATGCATTTCAGGGGTGAAAACAGCATTTTAAATCGGTCTAGAAGTGAGTTTACTGCGGGACACTATCTTTATTCTCACTCAATTATACCGGTTCGTCTGGGATTTACGGAAATTCGCGTATTTTCGGTTTCCAGCGATCAAACTATTCTCACACAGGGTCTGATAAAAAATGATACTAATTTTAAAAACTAGAAGTCTCATGCATTTCAGCGGTGAAAACAGCATTTTAAATCGGTCTAGAAGTGAGTTTACCGCGGGACACTTTCTTTATTCACACTCGAGTACACCGGTTTGTCCTGGATTTACGGGAATTCTCGCAATTTCGGTTTTCACCGACCGAACTGCTTTCACTCAGTATCTGATCAAAAACGATACCATTTTTAAAAACTACAAGTCTCATGCTTTTCCGTGGTGAAAACTGCATTTCAATTCGACACCGAAGTGAGTTTACTGCGGGATACTTTCCTTATATACATTCGACTATACCGATTCTTCGGACGTTTACGGCAATTCGCGCATTTCCGGTTTCCGACGATGAAACTGCTTTCACTCAGCGTCTGATCAAAGATTATACCAATTTTGAAATCTACAAGTCTCGTGCTTTTCTGTGGCGAAAACCACATTTCAAAAAACGGTCAGGAAGTGAGTGTATTCCGAAATACTTTCTTTATATACAATCGACTATACCGGTTCGTCCGGTATTTACGGAAATTCGCGTATTTTCGGTTTCCAGCGATCAAACTATTTTCACACAGGGTCTGATAAAATATGATACTCTTTTTTAAAAACTAGAAGTCTTATGCATATCAGGGGTGAAAACGGCATTTTAAATCGGTCTAGAAGTGAGTTTACTGCGGGACACTTTCTTTATTCTCACTCAACTATACCGGTTCGTCCGGGATTTACGGAAATTCGCGTATTTTCGGTTTCCAGCGATCAAACTATTTCACACAGGGTCTGATAAAAATGATTCTCCTTTTAAAAACTAGAAGTCTTATGCATATCAGGGGTGAAAACAGCCTTTTAAATCGGTCTAGAAGTGAGTTTACTGCGGGACACTTTCTTTATTCTCACTCAATTATACCGGTTCGTCTGGGATTTACGGAAATTCGCGTATTTCCGTTTCGCCAGCGATCAAACTATTTTCACCCAGGGTCTGATATAAAATGATGCTACTTTTAAAAACTAGAAGTCTTATGCATTTCAGGGGTGAAAACAGCATTTTAAATCGGTCTAGAAGTGAGTTTACTGCGGGACACTTTCTTATTCTCACTCAATTATTACCGGTTCGTCTGGGATATGCGGAAATTCGCGTATTTCCGTTTTACCAGCGATCAAACTATTTTCACACAGGGTCTGATAAAAATGATACTAATTTTAAAAACTAGAAGTCTTATGCATTTCAGGGGTGAAAAAAGCATTTTAAATCGGTCTAGAAATGAGTTTACTGCGGGACACTTTCTTTATTCTCACTCAATTATACCGGTTCGTCTGGGATATACGGAAATTTGCGTATTTCCGTTTTAACCAGCGATCAAACTATTTTCACACAGGGTCTGATAAAAAATGATGCTAATTTTAAAAACTAGAAGTCTCATGCATTTCAGGGGTGAAAACAGCATTTTAAATCGGTCTAGAAGTGAGTTTACTGCGGGACACTTTCTTTATTCACACTCAACTATACCGGCGTCCGAGATTTACGGAAATTCGCGTATTTTCGGTTTCCAGCGATCAAACTATTTTCACACAGGGTCTGATAAAAAATGATACTAATTTTAAAACTAGAAGTCTCATGCATTTCAGCGGTGAAAACAGCATTTTAAATCGGGTCTAGAAGTGCGTTTACCGTGGGACACTTTCTTTATTCACACTCGAGTACACCGGTTTGTCCGGGATTTACGGAAATTTCGCAATTTCGGTTTTCACCGACCGAACTGCTTTCATCAGTATCTGATCAAAAATGATACCATTTTTAAAAACTACAAGTCTCATGCTTTTCCGTGGTGAAAACTGCATTTCAATTCGACACCGAAGTGAGTATACTGCGGGATACTTTTCTTATATACATTCGACTATACCGGGTTCTTCGGACGTTTACGGCAATTCGCGCATTTCCGGTTTCCGACGATGAAACTGCTTTCACTCAGCGTCTGATCAAAGATTATACCAATTTGAAATCTACAAGTCTCGTGCTTTTCTGTGGCGAAAACCACATTTCAAAAAACGGTCAGGAAGTGAGTGTATTCCGAAATATTTCTTTATATACAATCGACTATACCGGTTCGTCCGGGATTTACGGAAATTCGCGTATTTTCGGTTTCCAGCGATCAAACTATTTTCACACAAGGTCTGATAAAAAATGATACTCCTTTTAAAAACTAGAAGTCTTATGCATATCAGGGTGAAAACGGCATTTTAAGTCGGTCTAGAAGTGAGTTTACCGCGGGACACTTTCTTTATTCACACTCGAGTACACCGGTTTGTCCGGCATTTACGGGAATTCTCACAATTTCGATTTTCAGCGATCGGGCTGCTTTCACTCCGTATCTGATCAAAAATAATACCATTTTTAAAAACTTCAAGTCTTATGCTTTTCAGTGGTGAAAACTGCATTTCATATCGGTCCGAAGGGGAGTTTACTGTGGGAAACCTTCTTTATATACAATCGACTATACCGGTTCGTCCAAGATTTACGGAAATTCGCGTACTTTCGGTTTCCAGCGATCAAACTATTTTCACCCAGGGTCTGATCAAAAAAGGTACTTCTTTTAAAAACTAGAAGTCTCATGTATTTCAAGGGTGAAAACAGCATTTTAAATCGGTCTAGAAGTGAGTTTACTGCGGGATACTTTCTTTATTCCCACTCGACTACACCTGTTTGTCTGGGTTTACGGAAATTCTCACAATTTCGGTTTTCAGCGATCGAGCTGCTCTCACTCCGTATCTGATCAAAAATAATACCATTTTTGAAAACTACAAGTCTCATGATTTCCAGTGGTTAAGACAGCATTACAATTCGGTCCGGAAGTGAGTTTACTGCGGGATACTTTCCTTATATACATACGACTATACCGGTTCTTCGAAGGTTTACGGCAATTCGCGCATTTTCGGTTTCCGACGATGAAACTGCTTTCACTCAGCGTCTGATCAAAAATTATACCAATTTTGAAATCTACAAGTCTCGTGCTTTTCTGTGGCGAAAATCACATTTCAAAAAATGGTCAGGAAATGAGTGTATTCCGAAGTACTTTCTTTATATACAATCGACTAGACCGGTTCGTCCGGGATTTACGGAAATTCGCGTATTTTCGGTTTCCAGCGATCAGACTATTTTCACATATGGTCAGATGAAAAATGATGCTACTTTTAAAAACTAGAAGTCTTATGCATTTCAGGGCTGAAAACAGCATTTTAAATCGGTCTAGAAGTGAGTTTACTGCGGGACACTTTCTTTATTTACACTCAACTATACCGGTTCGTCCGGGATTTACGGAAATTCGCGTATTTTCGGTTTCCAGCGATCAAACTATTTTCACACAGGGTCTGATAAAAAATGATACTAATTTTAAAAACTAGAAGTCTCATGCATTTCAGCGGTGAAAACAGCATTTTAAATCGGTCTAGAAGTGAGTTTACCGTGGGACACTTTCTTTATTCACACTCGAGTACACCGGTTTGTCCGGGATTTACGGGAATTTCGCAATTTCGGTTTTCACCGACCGAACTGCTTTCACTCAGTATCTGATCAAAAATGATACCATTTTTAAAAACTACAAGTCTCATGCTTTTCCGTGGTGAAAACTGCATTTCAATTCGACACCGTAGTGAGTTTACTGCGAGATACTTTTCTTATATACATTCGACTATACCGGTTCTTCGGACGTTTACGGCAATTCGCGAATTTCCGGTTTCCGACGATGAAACTGCTTTCACTCAGCGTCTGATCAAAAATTATACCAATTTTGAAATCTACAAGTCTCGTGCTTTTCTGTGGCGAAAACCACATTTCAAAAAACGGTCAGGAAGTGAGTGTATTCCGAAATACTTTCTTTATATACAATCGACTATACCGGTTCGTCCGGGATTAACGGAAATTCGCGTATTTTCGGTTTCCAGCGATCAAACTATTTTCACACAGGGTCTGATAAAAAATGATACTCCTTTTAAAAACTAGAAGTCTTATACATATCAGGGGTGAAAACAGCATTTTAAGTCGGTCTAGAAGTGAGTTTACTGCGGGATACTTTCTTTATTTACACTCGACTACACCGGTTTGTCCGGGATTTGCGGGAATTCTCGCAATTTCGGTTTTCACCGACCGAACTGCTTTCACTCAGTATCTGATCAAAAATGACACCATTTTTAAAAACTACAAGTCTCATGCTTTTCCGTGGTGAAAACTGCATTTCAATTCGACACGGAAGTGAGTTTACTGTACGGCAATTCGCGCATTTTTGGTTTCCGACGATGAAACTGCTTTCACCCAGCGTCTGATCAAAAAATTATACCAATTTTGAAATCTACATGTCTCATGCTTTTCAGTGGTGAAAACAGCATTACAAATCGGGGCAGGAAGTGAGTTTACTGCAGGATAATTTCTTTATTTACACTCGACTACACCGGTTTGTCCGGGATTCACGGGAATTCTCGCAATTTCCAATTTCAGCGATCGAGCTGCTTTCACTCAGTATCAGATCAAAAATGATAACATTTTTAAAAACTAAAAGTCCCGTGCCTTTCAGTGGTGAAAACTGCATTTCAAATCGGTCCGAAAGGGAGTTTACTGTGGGAGACCTTCTTTATATACAATCGACTATACCGGTTCGTCCAGGATTTACGGAAATTCGCGTATTTTCGGTTTCCAGCGATCAAACTATTTTCACCCAGGGTCTGATCAAAAAAGATACCTCTTTTAAAAACTAGAAGTCTCATGTATTTCAAGGGTGAAAACAGCATTTTAAATCGGTCTAGAAGTGAGTTTACTGCGGGACACTTTCTTTATTCTCACTCAACTATACCGGTTCGTCTGGGATTTACGGAAATTCGCGTATTTTCGGTTTCCAGCGATCAAAACTATTTTCACACAGGGTCTGATAAAAAATGATACTTCTTTTAAAAACTAGAAGTCTTATGCATATCAGGGGTGAAAACGGCATTTTAAATCGGTCTAGAAGTGAGTTTACTGCGGGACACTTTCTTTATTCTCACTCAACTATACCGGTTCGTCTGGGATTTACGGAAATTCGCGTATTTTCGGTTTCCAGCGATCAAACTATTTTCACACAGGGTCTGATAAAAAATGATAATCCTTTTAAAAACTAGAAGTCTTATGCTTATCAGGGGTGAAAACAGCATTTTAAATCGGTCTAGAAGTGAGTTTACTGCTGGACACTTTCTTTATTCTCACTCAATTATACCGGTTCATCTGGGATTTACGGAAATTCACGTATTTCCGTTTTGCCAGCGATCAAACTATTTTCACACAGGGTCTGATAAAAAATGATACTACTTTTAAAAACTTCAAGTGTCATTCCTTACAGTGGTGAAAACCGCTTTTCAAATCGGTCAGAAAGTTAGTTTACTGTGGGATACTTTCTTTATATATATTCGACTATGCCGGTTCGTCCGGGAATTACGGGAATTCGCGAGTTTTTCGGTTTCCGGCGATCAAGCTGGTTTCACACAGGGTCTGATCAAAAATGATACCAATTTTGAAAACTACAAGTCTCATGCTTTCCAGTGGTGAAAATCGTATTTCAAAGTTGTATCAGGAGGTGAATTTACTGTGGGACAGTTTCTTTATATACATTCGACTACACCGGCTGTGTCTGGGATTTACGGGAATTCGCGCATTTCGGCTTCCGGCGATTAAACTGCCTTCACTCGGTGTCTGATAAAAAATGACACGATTTTTAAAAACTTCAAGTGTCATTCCTTACAGTGGTGAAAACCCGTTTTTCAAATCGGTCAGAAAGTGATTTAACTGCGGGATACTTTCTTTATTCCCACTCGACTACACCTGTTTGTCTGGGATTTACGGAAATTCTCGCAATTTCGGTTTTCAGCGATCGAGCTGCTTTCACTCCGTATCTGATCAGAAATTATACCAATTTTGAAATCTACAAGCCTCATGCTTTTCAGTGGTGAAAACAGCATTACAAATTTGGTCCGGAAGTGAGTTTACTGCGGGAAAATGTCTTTATTTACACTCGACTACACCCATTTGTCCGGGATTTACGGGAATTCTCGTAATTTCGGTTTCCAGCGATCAAGCTGTTTTCACTCAGTATCTGATCAAAAATAATAACATTTGTAAAAACTATAAGTCTCATGCTTTTCAGTTGTGAAAACTGCATTTTAAATCGGCCCAAAAGGGAGTTTAGTGTGGGATACCTTCTTTATATACAATCGACTACACCGGTTCGTCCAGGATTTACGGAAATTCGCGTATTTTCGGTTTCCAGCGATCAAACTATTTTCACCCAGGGTCTGATAAAAAATGATGCTACTTTTAAAAACTAGAAGTCTGATGCATTTCAGGGTGAAAACAGCATTTTAAATCGGTCTAGAAGTGAGTTTACTGCGGGATACTTTCTTTATTCCCACCTGACTACACCGGTTTGTCCGGGATTTGCGGGAATTCTCGCAATTTCGGTTTTCACCGACCGAACTGCTTTCACTCAGTATCTGATCAAAAATGATACCATTTTTAAAAACTACAAGTCTCATGCTTTTCCGTGGTGAAAACTGCATTTCAATTCGACACGGAAGTGAGTTTACTGTACGGCAATTCGCGCATTTTTGGTTTCCGACGATGAAACTGCTTTCACCCAGCGTCTGATCAAAAATTATACCAATTTTGAAATCTACATGTCTCATGCTTTTCAGTGGTGAAAACAGCATTACAAATCGGGACAGGAAGTGAGTTTACTGCAGGATAATTTCTTTATTTACACTCGACTACACCGGTTTGTCCGGGATTCACGGGAATTCTCGCAATTTCCAATTTCAGCGATCGAGCTGCTTTCACTCAGTATCAGATCAAAAATGATAACATTTTTAAAAACTAAAAGTCCCGTGCCTTTCAGTGGTGAAAACTGCATTTCAAATCGGTCCGAAAGGGAGTTTACTGTGGGAGACCTTCTTTATATACAATCGACTATACCGGTTCGTCCAGGATTTACGGAAATTCGCGTATTTTCGGTTTCCAGCGATCAAACTATTTTCACCCAGGGTCTGATCAAAAAAGATACCTCTTTTAAAAACTAGAAGTCTCATGTATTTCAAGGGTGAAAACAGCATTTTAAATCGGTCTAGAAGTGAGTTTACTGCGGGACACTTTCTTTATTCTCACTCAACTATACCGGTTCGTCTGGGATTTACGGAAATTCGCGTATTTTCGGTTTCCAGCGATCAAACTATTTTCACACAGGGTCTGATAAAAAATGATACTTCTTTTAAAAACTAGAAGTCTTATGCATATCAGGGGTGAAAACGGCATTTTAAATCGGTCTAGAAGTGAGTTTACTGCGGGACACTTTCTTTATTCTCACTCAACTATACCGGTTCGTCTGGGATTTACGGAAATTCGCGTATTTTCGGTTTCCAGCGATCAAACTATTTTCACACAGGGTCTGATAAAAAATGATAATCCTTTTAAAAACTAGAAGTCTTATGCATATCAGGGGTGAAAACAGCATTTTAAATCGGTCTAGAAGTGAGTTTACTGCTGGACACTTTCTTTATTCTCACTCAATTATACCGGTTCATCTGGGATTTACGGAAATTCACGTATTTCCGTTTTGCCAGCGATCAAACTATTTTCACACAGGGTCTGATAAAAAATGATACTACTTTTAAAAACTTCAAGTGTCATTTCTTACAGTGGTGAAAACCGCTTTTCAAATCGGTCAGAAAGTTAGTTTACTGTGGGATACTTTCTTTATATATATTCGACTATGCCGGTTCGTCCGGGAATTACGGGAATTCGCGAGTTTTCGGTTTCCGGCGATCAAGCTGGTTTCACACAGGGTCTGATCAAAAATGATACCAATTTTGAAAACTACAAGTCTCATGCTTTCCAGTGGTGAAAATCGTATTTCAAAGTTGTATCAGGAGGTGAATTTACTGTGGGACAGTTTCTTTATATACATTCGACTACACCGGCTGTGTCTGGGATTTACGGGAATTCGCGCATTTTCGGCTTCCGGCGATTAAACTGCCTTCACTCGGTGTCTGATAAAAAATGACACGATTTTTAAAAACTTCAAGTGTCATTCCTTACAGTGGTGAAAACCCGTTTTCAAATCGGTCAGAAAGTGATTTAACTGCGGGATACTTTCTTTATTCCCACTCGACTACACCTGTTTGTCTGGGATTTACGGAAATTCTCGCAATTTCGGTTTTCAGCGATCGAGCTGCTTTCACTCCGTATCTGATCAGAAATTATACCAATTTTGAAATCTACAAGCCTCATGCTTTTCAGTGGTGAAAACAGCATTACAAATTGGTCCGGAAGTGAGTTTACTGCGGGAAAATGTCTTTATTTACACTCGACTACACCCATTTGTCCGGGATTTACGGGAATTCTCGTAATTTCGGTTTCCAGCGATCAAGCTGTTTTCACTCAGTATCTGATCAAAAATAATAACATTTGTAAAAACTATAAGTCTCATGCTTTTCAGTTGTGAAAACTGCATTTTAAATCGGCCCGAAAGGGAGTTTAGTGTGGGATACCTTCTTTATATACAATCGACTACACCGGTTCGTCCAGGATTTACGGAAATTCGCGTATTTTCGGTTTCCAGCGATCAAACTATTTTCACCCAGGGTCTGATAAAAAATGATGCTACTTTTAAAAACTAGAAGTCTTATGCATATCAGGGGTGAAAACGGCATTTTAAATCGGTCTAGAAGTGAGTTTACTGCGGGACACTTTCTTTATTCTCACTCAACTATACCGGTTCGTCTGGGATTTACGGAAATTCGCGTATTTTCGGTTTCCAGCGATCAAACTATTTTCACACAGGGTCTGATAAAAAATGATAATCCTTTTAAAAACTAGAAGTCTTATGCATATCAGGGGTGAAAACAGCATTTTAAATCGGTCTAGAAGTGAGTTTACTGCTGGACACTTTCTTTATTCTCACTCAATTATACCGGTTCATCTGGGATTTACGGAAATTCACGTATTTCCGTTTTGCCAGCGATCAAGCTATTTTCACACAGGGTCTGATAAAAAATGATACTACTTTTAAAAACTTCAAGTGTCATTCCTTACAGTGGTGAAAACCGCTTTTCAAATCGGTCAGAAAGTTAGTTTACTGTGGGATACTTTCTTTATATATATTCGACTATGCCGGTTCGTCCGGGAATTACGGGAATTCGCGAGTTTTCGGTTTCCGGCGATCAAGCTGGTTTCACACAGGGTCTGATCAAAAATGATACCAATTTTGAAAACTACAAGTCTCATGCTTTCCAGTGGTGAAAATCGTATTTCAAAGTTGTATCAGGAGGTGAATTTACTGTGGGACAGTTTCTTTATATACATTCGACTACACCGGCTGTGTCTGGGATTTACGGGAATTCGCGCATTTTCGGCTTCCGGCGATTAAACTGCCTTCACTCGGTGTCTGATAAAAAATGACACGATTTTTAAAAACTTCAAGTGTCATTCCTTACAGTGGTGAAAACCCGTTTTCAAATCGGTCAGAAAGTGATTTAACTGCGGGATACTTTCTTTATTCCCACTCGACTACACCTGTTTGTCTGGGATTTACGGAAATTCTCGCAATTTCGGTTTTCAGCGATCGAGCTGCTTTCACTCCGTATCTGATCAGAAATTATACCAATTTTGAAATCTACAAGCCTCATGCTTTTCAGTGGTGAAAACAGCATTACAAATTGGTCCGGAAGTGAGTTTACTGCGGGAAAATGTCTTTATTTACACTCAACTACACCCATTTGTCCGGGATTTACGGGAATTCTCGTAATTTCGGTTTCCAGCGATCAAGCTGTTTTCACTCAGTATCTGATCAAAAATAATAACATTTGTAAAAACTATAAGTCTCATGCTTTTCAGTTGTGAAAACTGCATTTTAAATCGGCCCGAAAGGGAGTTTAGTGTGGGATACCTTCTTTATATACAATCGACTACACCGGTTCGTCCAGGATTTACGGAAATTCGCGTATTTTCGGTTTCCAGCGATCAAACTATTTTCACCCAGGGTCTGATAAAAAATGATGCTACTTTTAAAAACTAGAAGTCTGATGCATTTCAGGGTGAAAACAGCATTTTAAATCGGTCTAGAAGTGAGTTTACTGCGGGATACTTTCTTTATTCCCACCTGACTACACCTGTTTGTCTGGGATTTACGGAAATTCTCTCAATTTCGGTTTTCAGCGATCGAGCTGCTTTCACTCCGTATCTGATCAAAAATAATACCATTTTTAAAAACTTCAAGTGTCATTCCTTACAGTGGTGAAAACCGCTTTTCAAATCGGTCAGAAAGTTAGTTTACTGCGGGATACTTTCTTTATATATATTCGACTATGCCGGTTCGTCCCGGAATTACGGGAATTCGCGAGTTTTCGGTTTCCGGCGATCAAGCTGGTTTCACACAGGGTCTGATCAAAAATGATATCAATTTTGAAAACTACAAGTCTCATGCTTTCCAGTGGTGAAAATCGTATTTCAAAGTTGTATCTGGAAGTGAATTTACTGTGGGACAGTTTCTTTATATACATTCGACTACACCGGCTGTGTCTGGGATTTACGGGAATTCGCGCATTTTCGGCTTCCGGCGATTAAACTGCCTTCACTCGGTGTCTGATAAAAAATGACACGATTTTTAAAAACTTCAAGTGTCATTCCTTACAGTGGTGAAAACCCGTTTTCAAATCGGTCAGAAAGTGAGTTTACTGCGGGATACTTTCTTTATTCCCACTCGACTACACCTGTTTGTCTGGGATTTACGGAAATTCTCGCAATTTCGGTTTTCAGCGATCGAGCTGCTCTCACTCCGTATCTGATCAAAAATAATACCATTTTTAAAAACTACAAGTCTCATGCTTTCCAGTGGTGAAGACAGCATTACAATTGGGTCCGGAAGTGAGTTTACTGCGGGATACGTTCCTTATATACATTCGACAATACCGGTTCTTCGAAGGTTTACGCTAATTCGCGCATTTTTGGTTTCCGACGATGAAACTGCGTTCACTCAGCGTCTGATCAGAAATTATACCAATTTTGAAATCTACAAGCCTCATGCTTTTCAGTGGTGAAAACAGCATTACAAATTGGTCCGGAAGTGAGTTTACTGCGGGAAAATTTCTTTATTTACAATCGACTACACCCATTTGTCCGGGATTTACGGGAATTCTCGTAATTTCGGTTTTCAGCGATCAAGCTGCTTTCACTCAGTATCTGATCAAAAATAATAACATTTGTAAAAACTATAAGTCTGATGCCTTTCAGTTGTGAAAACTGCATTTTAAATCGGTCCGAAAGGGAGTTTACTGTGGGATACCTTCTTTATATACAACCGACTATACCGGTCCGTCCAAGATTTACGAAAATTCGCGTATTTTCGGTTTCCAGCAATCAAACTATTTTCACCCAGGGTCTGATCAAAAAAGATACCTCTTTTAAAAACTAGAAGTCTCATGTATTTCAAGGGTGAAAACAGCAATTTAAATCGGTCTAGAAGTGAGTTTACTGCGGAATACTTTCTTTATTCCCACTCGACTACACCTGTTTGTCTGGGATTTACGGAAATTCTCGCAATTTCGGTTTTCAGCGATCGAGCTGCTTTCACTCCGTATTTGATAAAAAATAATACCATTTTTAAAAACTACAAGTCTCATGCTTTCCAGTGGTGAAGACAGCATTACAAATCGGTCCGGAAGTGAGTTTACTGCGGGATAATTTCTTTGTTTACACTCGACTACACCGGTTTGTCCGGGATTCACGGGAATTCTCGCAATTTCCGATTTCAGCGATCGAGCTGCTTTCACTCCGTATCTGATCAAAAATAATACCATTTTTAAAAACTACAAGTCTCATGCTTTCCAGTGGTGAATACAGCATTACAATTCGGTCCGGAAGTGAATTTACTGCGGGATACTTTCCTTATATACATTCGACTATACCGGTTCTTCGAAGGTTTACGGCAATTCGCGCATTTTTGGTTCCGACGATGAAACTGCTTTCACTCAGCGTCTGATCAAAAATTATACCAATTTTGAAATCTACAAGTCTCATGCTTTTCAGTGGTGAAAAACAGCATTACAAATCGGAACAGGAAGTGAGTTTACTGCGGGATAATTTCTTTATTTTCACTCGACTACACCGGTTTGTCCGGGATTCACTGGAATTCTCGCAATTTCTGATTTCAGCGATCGAGCTGCTTTCACTCAGTATCTGATCAAAAATGATAACATTTTTAAAAACTAAAAGTCCCGTGCCTTTCAGTGGTGAAAACTGCATTTCAAATCGGTCCAAAAGGGAGTTTACTGTGGGAGACCTTCTTTATATACAATCGACTATACCGGTTCGTCCAGGATTTACGGATATTCGCGTATTTTCGGTTTTCAGCAATCAAACTATTTTCACCCAGGCTCTGATCAAAAAAGATACCTCTTTTAAAAACTAGAAGTCTCATGTATTTCAAGGGTGAAAACAGCATTTTAAATCGGTGTAGAAGTGAGTTTACTGCGGGATACTTTCTTTATTCCCACCTGACTACACCTGTTTCTCTGGGATTTACGGAAATTCTCGCAATTTCGGTTTTCTGCGATCGAGCTGCTTTCACTCCGTATCTGATCAAAAATAATACCATTTTTCTTTTTTTTTCTTTATATACAATCGACCATACCGGTTCGTCCAAGATTTACGGAAATTCGCGTATTTTCGGTTTCCAGCGATCAAACTATTTTCACCCAGGGTCTGATCAAAAAAGATACTTCTTTTAAAAACTAGAAGTCTCATGTATTTCAAGGGTGAAAACAGCATTTTAAATCGGTCGTCTAGAAGTGAGTTTACTGCGGGATACTTTCTTTATTCCCACTCGACTACACCTGTTTGTCTGGGTTTACGGAAATTCTCACAATTTCGGTTTTCAGCGATCGGGCTGCTTTCACTCCGTATCTGATCAAAAATAATACCATTTTTAAAAACTACAAGTCTCATGATTTCCAGTGGTTAAGACAGCATTACAATTCGGTCCGGAAGTGAGTTTACTGCGGGATACTTTCCTTATATACATACGACTATACCGGTTCTTCGAAGGTTTACGGCAATTCGCGCATTTTCGGTTTCCGACGATGAAACTGCTTTCACTCAGCGTCTGATCAAAAATTATACCAATTTTGAAATATACAAGTCTCGTGCTTTTCTGTGGCGAAAATCACATTTCAAAAAATGGTCAGGAAGTGAGTGTATTCCGAAGTACTTTCTTTATATACAATCGACTATACCGGTTCGTCCGGGATTTACGGAAATTCGCGTATTTTCGGTTTCCAGCGATCAGACTATTTTCACATAGGGTCTGATAAAAAATGATGCTACTTTTAAAAACTAGAAGTCTTATGCATTTCAGGGCTGAAAACAGCATTTTAAATCGGTCTAGAAGTGAGTTTACTGCGGGACACTTTCTTTATTCACACTCAAATATACCGGTTCGTCCGGGATTTACGGAAATTCGCGTATTTTCGGTTTCCAGCGATCAAACTATGTTCACACAGGGTCTGATAAAAAATGATACTAATTTTAAAAACTAGAAGTCTCATGCATTTCAGCGGTGAAAACAGCATTTTAAATCGGTCTAGAAGTGAGTTTACCGTGGGACACTTTCTTTATTCACACTCGAGTACACCGGTTTGTCCGGGATTTACGGGAATTTCGCAATTTCGGTTTTCACCGACCGAACTGCTTTCACTCAGTATCTGATCAAAAATGATACCATTTTTAAAAACTACAAGTCTCATGCTTTTCCGTGGTGAAAACTGCATTTCAATTCGACACCGAAGTGAGTTTACTGCGGGATACTTTTCTTATATACATTCGACTATACCGGTTCTTCGGACGTTTACGGCAATTCGCGCATTTCCGGTTTCCGACGATGAAACTGCTTTCACTCAGCGTCTGATCAAAGATTATACCAATTTTGAAATCTACAAGTCTCGTGCTTTTCTGTGGCGAAAACCACATTTCAAAAAACGGTCAGGAAGTGAGTGTATTCCGAAATACTTTCTTTATATACAATCGACTATACCGGTTCGTCCGGGATTTACGGAAATTCGCGTATTTTTGGTTTCCAGCGATCAAACTATTTTCACACAAGGTCTGATAAAAAATGATACTCCTTTTAAAAACTAGAAGTCTTACGCATATCAGGGGTGAAAACGGCATTTTAAATCGGTCTAGAATTGAGTTTACTGCGGGACACTTTCTTTATTCTCACTCAACTATACCGGTTCGTCTGGGATTTACGGAAATTCGCGTATTTTCAGTTTCCAGCGATCAAACTATTTTCACCCAGGGTCTGATAAAAAATGATAATCCTTTTAAAAACTAGAAGTCTTATGCATATCAGGGGTGAAAACAGCATTTTAAATCGGTCTAGAAGTGAGTTTACTGCGGGACACTTTCTTTATTCTCACTCAATTATACCGGTTCGTCTGGGATTTACGGAAATTCGCGTATTTCCGTTTTGCCAGCGATCAAACTATTTTCACACAGGGTCTGATAAAAAATGATGCTACTTTTAAAAACTAGAACTCTGATGCATTTCAGGGTGAAAACAGCATTTTAAATCGGTCTAGAAGTGAGTTTACTGCGGGACACTTTCTTTATTCACACTCAACTATACCGGCGTCCGAGATTTACGGAAATTCGCGTATTTTCGGTTTCCAGCGATCAAACTATTTTCACACAGGGTCTGATAAAAAATGATACTAATTTTAAAAACTAGAAGTCTCATGCATTTCAGCGGTGAAAACAGCATTTTAAATCGGTCTAGAAGTGAGTTTACTGCGGGACACTTTCTTTATTCTCACTCAATTATACCGGTTCGTCTGGGATTTACGGAAATTCGCGTATTTCCGTTTTGCCAGCGATCAAACTATTTTCACACAGGGTCTTATAAAAAATGATGCTACTTTTAAAAACTAGAAGTCTTATGCATTTCAGGGGTGAAAACAGCATTTTAAATCGGTCTAGAAGTGAGTTTACTGCGGGACACTTTCTTTATTCACACTCAACTATACCGGCGTCCGAGATTTACGGAAATTCGCGTATTTTCGGTTTCCAGCGATCAAACTATTTTCACACAGGGTCTGATAAAAAATGATACATTTAAAAAAGCTACAAGTCTCATGCTTTTCAGTGGTGAAAACAGCATTACAAATTGGTCCGGAGTTGATATTACTGCGGGATACTTTCTTTATTTACACTCGACTACACCGGTTTGTCCGGGATTTGCGGGAATTCTCGCAATTTCGGTTTTCACCGACCGAACTGCTTTCACTCAGTATCTGGTCAAAAATGATACCATTTTTAAAAACTACAAGTCTCATGCTTTTCCGTGGTGAAAACTGCATTTCAATTCGACACCGTAGTGAGTTTACTGCGAGATACTTTCCTTATATACATTCGACTATACCGGTTCTTCGGACGTTTACGGCAATTCGCGAATTTCCGATTTCCGACGATGAAACTGCTTTCACTCAGCGTCTGATCAAAAATTATACCAATTTTGAAATCTACAAGTCTCGTGCTTTTCTGTGGCGAAAACCACATTTCAAAAAACGGTCAGGAAGTGAGTGTATTCCGAAATACTTTCTTTATATACAATCGACTATACCGGTTCGTCCGGGATTAACGGAAATTCGCGTATTTTCGGTTTCCAGCGATCAAACTATTTTCACTCCGTATCTGATCAAAAATAATACCATTTTTAAAAACTACAAGTCTCATGCTTTTCAGTTGTGAAAACTGCATTTTAAATCGGTCCGAAAGGGAGTTTACTGTGGGATACCTTCTTTATATACAATCGACTATACCCGTTCGTCCAAGATTTACGGAAATTCGCGTACTTTCGGTTTCCAGCGATCAAACTATTTTCACACAGGGTCTGATAAAAAATGATACCTCTTTTAAAAACTAGAAGTCTCATGTATTTCAAAGGTGAAAACAGCATTACAAATCGGTCCGGAAGTGAGTTTAATGCGGGATAATTTCTTTGTTTACACTCGACTACACCGGTTTGTCCGGGATTCACGGGAATTCTCACAATTTCCGATTTCAGCGATCGAGCTGCTTTCACTCCGTATCTGATCAAAAATAATACCATTTTTAAAAACTACAAGTCTCATGCTTTCCAGTGGTGAATACAGCATTACAATTCGGTCCGGAAGTGAGTTTACTGCGGGATACTTTCCTTATATACATTCGACTATACCGGTTCTTCGAAGGTTTACGGCAATTCGCGCATTTTTGGTTTCCGACGATGAAATTGCTTTCACTCAGCGTCTGATCAAAAATTATACCAATTTTGAAATCTACAAGTCTCATGTTTTTCAGTGGTAAAAACAGCATTACAAATCGGGACAGGAAGTGAGTTTACTGCGGGATAATTTCTTTATTTTCACTCAAATACACCGGTTTGTCCGGGATTCACTGGAATTCTCGCAATTTCCGATTTCAGCGATCGAGCTGCTTTCACTCAGTATCTGATGAAAAATGATAACATTTTTAAAAACTAAAAGTCCCGTGCCTTTCAGTGGTGAAAACTGCATTTCAAATCGGCCCGAAAAGGAGTTTACTGTGGGAGACCTTCTTTATATACAATCGACCATAGTGGTTCTTCCAGGATTTACGGAAATTCGCGTATTTTCGGTTTCCAGCGATCAAACTATTTTCACACAGGGTCTGATCAAAAAAGATACTTCTTTTAAAAACTAGAAGTCTCATGTATTTTAAGGGTAAAAACAGCATTTTAAATTGGTGTAGAAGTGAGTTTACTGCGGGATACTTTCTTTGTTCCCACTCGACTACACCTGTTTGTCCGGGATTTGCGGGAATTCTCCCAATTTCGGTTATCACCGACTGAACTGCTTTCACTCAGTATCTGATAAAAAATAATACCATTTTTAAAAACTACAAGTCTCATGCTTTTCCGTGGTGAAAACTGCATTTCAAATCGGTGCGAAAGGGAGTTTACTGTGGGATACCTTCTTTATATACAATCGACTATACCGGTTCGTCCAAGATTTATGGAAATTCGAGTATTTTCGGTTTCCAGCGATCAAACTATTTTCACCCAGGGTCTGATCAAAAAAGATACCTCTTTTAAAAGCTAGAAGTCTCATGTATTTCAAGGGTGAAAACAGCATTTTAAATTGGTGTAGAAGTGAGTTTACTGCGGGATACTTTCTTTATTCCCACTCGACTACACCTGTTTGTCTGGGATTTACGGAAATTCTCGCAATTTCGGTTTTCAGTGATCGAGCTGCTTTCACTCCGTATCTGATCAAAAATAATACCATTTTTAAAAACTACAAGTCTCATGCTTTCCAGTGGTGAAAATCGTATTTCAAAGTTGTATCGGGAAGTGAATTTACTGTGGGACAGTTTCTTTATATACATTGGACTACACCGGCTGTGTCTGGGATTTACGGGAATTCGCGCATTTTCGGCTTCCGGCGATTAAACTGCCTTCACTCGGTGTCTGATAAAAAATGACACGATTTTTAAATACTTCAAGTGTCATTCCTTACAGTGGTGAAAACCCGTTTTCAAATCGGTCAGAAAGTGAGTTTACTGCGGGATACTTTCTTTATTCCCACTCGACTACACCTGTTTGTCTGGGATTTACGGAAATTCTCGCAATTTCGGTTTTCAGCGATCGAGCTGCTTTCACTCCGTATCTGATTAAAAATAATACCATTTTTAAAAACTACAAGTCTCATGCTTTCCAGTGGTGAAGACAGCATTACAATTCGGTCCGGAAGTGAGTTTAATGCGGGATACGTTCCTTATATACATTTGACAATACTGGTTCTATGAAGGTTTACGGTAATTCGCGCATTTTTGGTTTCCGACGATGAAACTGCTTTCACTCAGCGTCTGATCAGAAATTATACCAATTTTGAAATCTACAAGCCTCATTCTTTTCAGTGGTGAAATCTGCATTACAAATTGGTCCGGAAGTGAGTTTACTGCGGGAAAATGTCTTTATTTACACTCGACTACACCCATTTGTCCGGGATTTACGGGAATTCTCGTAATTTCGGTTTTGAGCGATCAAGCTGCTTTCACTCAGCATCTGATCAAAAATAATAACATTTGTAAAAACTATAAGTCTCATGCCTTTCAGTTGTGAAAACTGCATTTTAAATCGGTTCGAAAGGGAGTTTATTGTGGGAGACCTTCTTTATATACAATCGACTATACCGGTCCGTCCAAGATTTACGAAAATTCGCGTATTTTCGGTTTCCAGCGATCAAACTATTTTCACCCAAGGTCTGATCAAAAAAGATACCTCTTTTAAAAACTAGAAGTCTCATGTGTTTCAAGGGTGAAAACAGCATTTTAAATCGGTCTAGAAGTGAGTTTACTGCGGGATACTTTCTTTATTCCCACTCGACTACACCTGTTTGTCTGGGATTTACGGAAATTCTCGCAATTTTGGTTTTCAGCGATCGGGCTGCTTTCACTCCATATCTGATCAAAAATAATACCATTTTTAAAAACTACAAGTCTCATGCTTTTCAGTGGTGAAAACTGCATTTTAAATCGGTCCAAAAGGGAGTTTACTGTGGGATACCTTCTTTATATACAATCGACTATACCGGTTCGTCCAAGATCTACGGAAATTCGCTTATTTTCGGTTTCCAGCGATCAAACTATTTTCACCCAGGGTCTGATAAAAAAAGATACCTCTTTTAAAAACTAGAAGTCTCATGTATTTCAAGGGTGAAAACAGCATTTTAAATCGGTCTAGAAGTGGGTTTACTGCGGGATACTTTCTTTATTCCCAGTCGACTACACCTGTTTGTCTGGGATTTACGGAAATTCTCGCAATTTCGGTTTTCAGCGATCGAGCTGCTTTCACTCCGTATCTGATCAAAAATAATACCATTTTTAAAAACTACAAGTCTCATGCTTTTCAGTGGGGAAAACAGCATTAAAAGTCGGTCCGGAGTTGATATTACTGCGTGATACTTTCTTTATTTACACTCGACTACACCGGTTTGTCCGGGATTTGCGGGAATTTTCTCAATTTCGGTTTTCACCGCCCGAACTGCTGTCACTCCATATCTGATCAAAAATGATACCATTTTTAAAAACTACAAGTCTCATGCTTTTCCGTGGTGAAAACTGCATTTCAATTCGACACCGAATTGAGTTTACTGCGGGATACTTTCCTTATATACATTCGACTATACCGGTTCTTCGGACGTTTACGCCAATTCGCGCATTTTCGGTTTCCGACGAAGAAACTGCTTTCACTCAGCGTCTGATCAAAAATTATACCAATTTTGAAATCTACAAGTCTCGTGCTTTTCTGTGGCGAAAACCACATTTCAAAAAACGGTCAGGAAGTGAGTGTATTCCAAAATAATTTCTTTATATACAATCGACTATACCGGTTCGTCCGGGATTTACGGAAATTCACGTATTTTCGGTTTCCAGCGATCAAACTATTTTCACACAGGGTCTGATAAAAAATGATGCTACTTTTAAAAACTAGAAGTCTTATGCATATCAGGGGTGAAAACAACATTTCAAATCGGTCTAGAATTGAGTTTACTGCGGGACAATTTCTTTATTCACACTCAACTATACCGGCGTCCGAGATTTACGGAAATTCGCGTACTTTCGGTTTCCAGCGATCAAACTATTTTCACACAGGGTCTGATAAAAAATGATACTAATTTTAAAAACTAGAAGTCTCATGCATTTCAGGGGTGAAAACAGCATTTTAAATCGGTCTAGAAGTGAGTTTACTGCGGGACACTTTCTTTATTCACACTCAACTATACCGGCGTCCGAGATTTACGGAAATTCGCGTATTTTCGGTTTCCAGCGATCAAACTATTTTCACACAGGGTCTGATAAAAAATGATACATTTTTAAAAGCTACAAGTCTCATGCTTTTCAGTGGTGAAAACAGCATTACAAATTGGTCCGGAGTTGATATTACTGCGGGATACTTTCTTTCTTTACACTCGACTACACCGGTTTGTCCGGGATTTGCGGGAATTCTCGCAATTTCGGTTTTCACCGACCGAACTGCTTTCACTCAGTATCTGGTCAAAGATGATACCATTTTTAAAAACTACAAGTCTCATGCTTTTCCGTGGTGAAAACTGCATTTCAATTCGACACCGTAGTGAGTTTACTGCGAGATACTTTCCTTATATACTTTCGACTATACCGGTTCTTCGGTCGTTTACGGCAATTCGCGAATTTCCGATTTCCGACGATGAAACTGCTTTCACTCAGCGTCTGATCAAAAATTATACCAATTTTGAAATCTACAAGTCTCGTGCTTTTCTGTGGCGAAAACCACATTTCAAAAAACGGTCAGGAAGTGAGTGTATTCCGAAATACTTTCTTTATATACAATCGACTATACCGGTTCGTCCGGGATTAACGGAAATTCGCGTATTTTCGGTTTCCAGCGATCAAACTATTTTCACACAGGGTCTGATAAAAAATGATACTCCTTTTAAAAACTAGAAGTCTTATGCTTTTCAGTGGTGAAAACAGCATTACAAATTGGTCCGGAAGTGAGTTTACTGCGGGAAAATTTCTTTATTTACACTCGACTACACCCATTTGTCCGGGATTTACGGGAATTCTCGTAATTTCGGTTTCCAGCAATCAAACTATTTTCACCCAGGGTCTGATCAAAAAAGATACCTCTTTTAAAAACTAGAAGTCTCATGTATTTCAAGGGTGAAAACAGCATTTTAAATCGGTGTAGAAGTGAGTTTACTGCGGGATACTTTCTTTATTCCCACCTGACTACACCTGTTTCTCTGGGATTTACGGAAATTCTCGCAATTTCGGTTTTCAGCGATCGAGCTGCTTTCACTCCGTATCTGATCAAAAATAATACCATTTTTCTTTTTTTTCTTTATATACAATCGACCATACCGGTTCGTCCAAGATTTACGGAAATTCGAGTATTTTCGGTTTCCAGCGATCAAACTATTTTCACCCAGGGTCTGATCAAAAAAGATACCTCTTTTAAAAAACTAGATGTCTCATGTGTTTCAAGGGTGAAAACAGCATTTTAAATCGGTCTAGAAGTGAGTGTACTGCGGGATACTTTCTTTATTCCCACTCGACTACACCTGTTTGTCTGGGATTTACGGAAATTCTCACAATTTCGGTTTTCGGCGATCGGGCTGCTTTCACTCCGTATCTGATCAAAAATAATACCATTTTTAAAAACTACAAGTCTCATGCTTTTCAGTTGTGAAAACTGCATTTTAAATCGGTCCGAAAGGGAGTTTACTGTGGGATACCTTCTTTATATACAATCGACTATACCCGTTCGTCCAAGATTTACGGAAATTCGAGTATTTTCGGTTTCCAGCGATCAAACTATTTTCACCCAGGGTCTGATAAAAATGATACCTCTTTTAAAAACTAGAAGTCTCATGTATTTCAAGGGTGAAAACAGCATTACAAATCGCTCCGGAAGTGAGTTTACTGCGGATAATTTCTTTGTTTACACTCGACTACACCGGTTTGTCCGGGATTCACGGGAATTCTCACAATTTCCGATTTCAGCGATCGAGCTGCTTTCACTCCGTATCTGATCAAAAATAATACCATTTTTAAAAACTACAAGTCTCATGCTTTCCAGTGGTGAATAGAGCATTACAATTCGTCCGGGAAGTTGAGTTTACTGCGGGATTCTTTCCTTATATACATTTGACTATACCGGTTCTTCGAAGGTTTACGGCAATTCGCGCATTTTTGGATTCCGACGATGAAATTGCTTTCACTCAGCGTCTGATCAAAATATTTATACCAATTTTGAAATCTACAAGTCTCATGCTTTTCAGTGGTGAAAACAGCATTACAAATCGGGACAGGAAGTGAGTTTACTGCGGGATAATTTCTTTATTTTCACTCAAATACACCGGTTTGTCCGGGATTCACTGGAATTCTCGCAATTTCCGATTTCAGCGATCGAGCTGCTTTCACTCAGTATCTGATGAAAAATGATAACATTTTTAAAAACTAAAAGTCCCGTGCCTTTCAGTGGTGAAAAACTGCATTTCAAATCGGCCCGAAAGGGAGTTTACTGTGGGAGACCTTCTTTATATACATTCGACCATACTGGTTCTTCCACGATTTACGGAAATTCGCGTATTTTCGGTTTCCAGCGATCAAACTATTTTCACCCAGGGTCTGATCAAAAAAGATACCTCTTTTAAAAACTAGAAGTCTCATGTATTTAAGGGTAAAAACAGCATTTTAAATTGGTGTAGAAGTGAGTTTACTGCGGGATACTTTCTTTGTTCCCACTCGACTACACCTGTTTCTCCGGGATTTGCGGGAATTCTCCCAATTTCGGTTATCACCGACTGAACTGCTTTCACTCAGTATCTGATCAAAAATAATACCATTTTTAAAAAACTACAAGTCTCATGCTTTTCCGTGGTGAAAAACTGCATTTCAAATCGGTGCGAAAGGGAGTTTACTTTGGGATACCTTCTTTATATACAATCGACTATACCGGTTCGTCCAAGATTTATGGAAATTCGAGTATTTTCGGTTTCCAGCGATCAAACTATTTTCACCCAGGGTCTGATCAAAAAGATACCTCTTTTAAAAGCTAGAAGTCTCATGTATTTCAAGGGTGAAAACAGCATTTTAAATTGGTGTAGAAGTGAGTTTACTGCGGGATACTTTCTTTATTCCCACTCGACTACGCTTGTTTGTCTGGGATTTACGGGAATTCTTGCAATTTACGATTTCAGCGATCGAGCTGCTTTCACTCCGTATCTGATCAAAAATAATACCATTTTTAAAAACTACAAGTCTCATGCTTTTCCGTGGTGAAAACTGCATTTCAATTCGACACCGTAGTGAGTTTACTGCGAGATACTTTCCTTATATACTTTCGACTATACCGGTTCTTCGGTCGTTTACGGCAATTCGCGAATTTCCGATTTCCGACGATGAAACTGCTTTCACTCAGCGTCTGATCAAAAATTATACCAATTTTGAAATCTACAAGTCTCGTGCTTTTCTGTGGCGAAAACCACATTTCAAAAAACGGTCAGGAAGTGAGTGTATTCCGAAATACTTTCTTTATATACAATCGACTATACCGGTTCGTCCGGGATTAACGGAAATTCGCGTTATTTTCGGTTTCCAGCGATCAAACTATTTTCACACAGGGTCTGATAAAAATGATACTCCTTTAAAAACTAGAAGTCTTATGCTTTTCAGTGGTGAAAACAGCATTACAAATTGGTCCGGAAGTGAGTTTACTGCGGGAAAATTTCTTTATTTACACTCGACTACACCCATTTGTCCGGGATTTACGGGAATTCTCGTAATTTCGGTTTCCAGCAATCAAACTATTTTCACCCAGGGTCTGATCAAAAAAGATACCTCTTTTAAAAACTAGAAGTCTCATGTATTTCAGGGTGAAAACAGCATTTTAAATCGGTGTAGAAGTGAGTTTACTGGCGGGATACTTTCTTCATTCCCACCTGACTACACCTGTTTCTCTGGGATTTACGGAAATTCTCGCAATTTCGGTTTTCAGCGATCGAGCTGCTTTCACTCCGTATCTGATCAAAAATAATACCATTTTTCTTTTTTTTTCTTTATATACAATCGACCATACCGGTTCGTCCAAGATTTACGGAAATTCGAGTATTTTCGGTTTCCAGCGATCAAACTATTTTCACCCAGGGTCTGATCAAAAAAGATACCTCTTTTAAAAACTAGATGTCTCATGTGTTTCAAGGGTGAAACAGCATTTTAAATCGGTCTAGAAGTGAGTGTACTGCGGGATACTTTCTTTATTCCCACTCGACTACACCTGTTTGTCTGGGATTTACGGAAATTCTCACAATTTCGGTTTTCGGCGATCGGGCTGCTTTCCACTCCGTATCTGATCAAAAATAATACCATTTTTGAAAACTACAAGTCTCATGCTTTTCAGTTGTGAAAACTGCATTTTAAATCGGTCCGAAAGGGAGTTTACTGTGGGATACCTTCTTTATATACAATCGACTATACCCGTTCGTCCAAGATTTACGGAAATTCGAGTATTTTCGGTTTCCAGCGATCAAACTATTTTCACCCAGGGTCTGATAAAAAATGATACCTCTTTTAAAACTAGAAGTCTCATGTATTTCAAGGGTGAAAACAGCATTACAAATCGGTCCGGAAGTGAGTTTACTGCGGGATAATTTCTTTGTTTACACTCGACTACACCGGTTTGTCCGGGATTCACGGGAATTTCTCACAATTTCCGATTTCAGCGATCGAGCTGCTTTCACTCCGTATCTGATCAAAATAATACCATTTTTAAAAACTACAAGTCTCATGCTTTCCAGTGGTGAATAGAGCATTACAATTCGGTCCGGAAGTGAGTTTACTGCGGGATTCTTTCCTTATATACATTGACTATACCGGTTCTTCGAAGGTTTACGGCAATTCGCGCATTTTTGGTTTCCGACGATGAAATTGCTTTCACTCAGCGTCTGATCAAAAATTATACCAATTTTGAAATCTACAAGTCTCATGCTTTTCAGTGGTGAAAACAGCATTACAAATCGGACAGGAAGTGAGTTTACTGCGGGATAATTTCTTTATTTTCACTCAAATACACCGGTTTGTCCGGGATTCACTGGAATTCTCGCAATTTCCGATTTCAGCGATCGAGCTGCTTTCACTCAGTATCTGATGAAAAATGATAACATTTTTAAAAACTAAAAGTCCCGTGCCTTTCAGTGGTGAAAACTGCATTTTCAAATCGGCCCGAAAGGGAGTTTACTGTGGGAGACCTTCTTTATATACAATCGACCATACTGGTTCTTCCACGATTTACGGAAATTCGCGTATTTTCGGTTTCCAGCGATCAAACTATTTTCACCCAGGGTCTGATCAAAAAAGATACCTCTTTTAAAAACTAGAAGTCTCATGTATTTTAAGGGTAAAAACAGCATTTTAAATTGGTGTAGAAGTGAGTTTACTGCGGGATACTTTCTTTGTTACCACTCGACTACACCTGTTTCTTCCGGGATTTGCGGGAATTCTCCCAATTTCGGTTATCACCGACTGAACTGCTTTCACTCAGTATCTGATCAAAAATAATACCATTTTTAAAAACTACAAGTCTCATGCTTTTCCGTGGTGAAAACTGCATTTCAAATCGGTGCGAAAGGGAGTTTACTTTGGGATACCTTCTTTATATACAATCGACTATACCGGTTCGTCCAAGATTTATGGAAATTCGAGTATTTTCGGTTTCCAGCGATCAAACTATTTTCACCCAGGGTCTGATCAAAAAAGATACCTCTTTTAAAAGCTAGAAGTCTCATGTATTTCAAGGGTGAAAACAGCATTTTAAATTGGTGTAGAAGTGAGTTTACTGCGGGATACTTTCTTTATTCCCACTCGACTACACCTGTTTGTCTGGGATTTACGGAAATTCTTGCAATTTACGATTTCAGCGATCGAGCTGCTTTCACTCCGTATCTGAATCAAAAAATAATACCATTTTTAAAAACTACAAGTCTCATGCTTTCCAGTGGTGAAAATCGTATTTCAAAGTTGTATCGGGAAGTGAATTTACTGTGGGACAGTTTCTTTATATACATTGGACTACACCGGCTGTGTCTGGGATTTACGGGAATTCGCACATTTTCGGCTTCCGGCGATTAAACTGCCTTCACTCGGTGTCTGATAAAAATGACACGATTTTTAAAAACTTCAAGTGTCATTCCTTACAGTGGTGAAAACCCGTTTTCAAATCGGTCAGAAAGTGAGTTTACTGCGGGATACTTTCTTTATTCCCACTCGCCTACACCTGTTTTGTCTGGGATTTACGGAAATTCTCGCAATTTCGGTTTTCAGCGATCGAGCTGCTTTTCACTCCGTATCTGATTAAAAATAATACCATTTTTAAAAACTACAAGTCTCATGCTTTCCAGTGGTGAAGACAGCATTACAATTCGGTCCGGAAGTGAGTTTACTGCGGGATACGTTCCTTATATACATTCGACAGTACCGGTTCTTCGAAGGTTTACGGTAATTCGCGCAATTTTTGGTTTCCGACGATGAAACTGCTTTCACTCAGCGTCTGATCAGAAATTTTACCAATTTTGAAATCTACAAGCCTCATGCTTTCAGTGGTGAAATCTGCATTACAAATTGGTCCGGAAGTGAGTTTACTGCGGGAAAATGTATTTATTTACACTCGACTACACCCATTTGTCCGGGATTTACGGGAATTCTCAGTAATTTCGGTTTTGAGCGATCAAGCTGCTTTCACTCAGTATCTGATCAAAAATAATAACATTTGTAAAAACTATAAGTCTCATGCCTTTTCAGTTGTGAAAACTGCATTTTAAATCGGTCCGAAAGGGAGTTTACTGTGGGATACCTTCTTTATATACAACCGACTATACCGGTCCGTCCAAGATTTACGAAAATTCGCGTATTTTCGGTTTCCAGCGATCAAACTATTTTCACCCAGGGTCTGATCAAAAAAGATACCTCTTTTAAAAAACTAGAAGTCTCATGTGTTTCAAGGGTGAAAAAAGCATTTTAAATCGGTCTAGAAGTGAGTTTACTGCGGGATACTTTCTTTATTCCCACTCGACTACACCTGTTTGTCTGGGATTTACGGAAATTCTCGCAATTTTGGTTTTCAGCGATCGGGCTGCTTTCACTCCGTATCTGATCAAAAATAATACCATTTTTAAAACTACAAGTCTCATGCTTTTCAGTGGTGAAAACTGCATTTTAAATCGGTCCAAAAGGGAGTTTACTGTGGGATACCTTCTTTATATACAATCGACTATACCGGTTCGTCCAGATCTACGGAAATTCGCGTATTTTCGGTTTCCAGCGATCAAACTATTTTCACCCAGGGTCTGATAAAAAAAGATACCTCTTTTAAAAACTAGAAGTCTCATGTATTTCAAGGGTGAAAACAGCATTTTAATCGGTCTAGAAGTGAATTTACTGCGGGATACTTTCTTTATTCCCAGTCGACTACACCTGTTTGTCTGGGATTTACGGAAATTCTCGCAATTTCGGTTTTCAGCGATGGAGCTGCTTTCACTCCGTATCTGATCAAAAATAATACCATTTTTAAAAACTACAAGTCTCATGCTTTTCAGTGGGGAAAACAGCATTAAAAGTCGGTCCGGAGTTGATATTACTGCGTGATACTTTCTTTATTTACACTCGACTACACCGGTTTTGTCCGGGATTTGCGGGAATTCTCTCAATTTCGGTTTTCACCGCCCGAACTGTTGTCACTCATATCTGATCAAAAATGATACCATTTTTAAAAACTACAAGTCTCATGCTTTTCCGTGGTGAAAACTGCATTTCAATTCGACACCGAATTGAGTTTACTGCGGGATACTTTCCTTATATACATTCGACTATACCGGTTCTTCGGGACGTTTACGCCAATTCGCGCATTTTCGGTTTCCGACGAAGAAACTGCTTCACTCAGCGTCTGATCAAAAATTATACCAATTTTGAAATCTACAAGTCTCGTGCTTTTCTGTGGCGAAAACCACATTTCAAAAAACGGTCAGGAAGTGAGTGTATTCCGAAATAATTTCTTTATATACAATCGACTATACCGGTTCGTCCGGGATTTACGGAAATTCACGTATTTTCGGTTTCCAGCGATCAAACTATTTTCACACAGGGTCTGATAAAAAATGATACTCCTTTTAAAAACTAGAAGTCTTATGCATATCAGGGTGAAAACAACATTTCAAATCGGTCTAGAATTGAGTTTACTGCGGAACACTTTCTTTATACTCACTCAATTATACCGGTTCGTCTGGGATTTACGGAAATTCGGGTATTTTCGGTTTCCAGCGATCAAACTATTTCACACAGGGTCTGATAAAAAATGATACTCCTTTTAAAAACTAGAAGTCTTATGCATATCAGGGGTGAAAACAGCATTTCAAATCGGTCTAGAAGTGAGTTTACTGCGGAACACTTTCTTTATTCTCACTCAACTATACCGGTTCGTCTGGGATTTACGGAAATTCGGGTATTTTCGGTTTCAAGCGATCAAACTATTTTCACACAGGGTCTGATAAAAAATGATACTCCTTTTAAAAACTAAAAGTCTTATGCATATCAGGGGTGAAAACAGCATTTCAAATCGGTCCAGAAGTGGGTTTACTGCGGAACACTTCCTTTATTCTCACTCAACTATACCGGTTCGTCTGGGATTTACGGAAATTCGGGTATTTTTTGGTTTCCAGCGATCAAACTATTTTCACACAGGATCTGATAAAAAATGATACTACTTTTAAAACTAGAAGTCTCATGCATTTCAGAGGTGAAAACAGCATTTTAAGTCGGTCTAGAAGTGAGTTTACCGCGGGACACTTTCTTTATTCACACTCGAGTACACCGGTTTGTCCGGGATTTACGGGAATTCTCACAATTTCGGTTTTCAGCGATCGGGCTGCTTCACTCCGTATCTGATCAAAAATAATACCATTTTTAAAAACTACAAGTGTCATGGCTTTTCAGTGGTGAGAACTGCATTAACAAATTGGTCCGGAGTTGATATTACTGCGGGATACTTTTTTTATTTTACACTGGACTACACCGGTTTGTCCGGGGATTTGCGGGGAATTCTCGCAATTTCCGTTTTCACCGACCGAAACTGCTTCACTCAGTATCCGATCAAAAATGATACCATTTTTAAAAACTACAAGTCTCATGCTTTTCCGTGGTGAAAACTGCATTTCAAAAAACGGTCAGGAAGTGAGTGTATTCCGAAATACTTTCTTTATATACAATCGACTATACCGGTTTCGTCCGGGATTTACGGAAATTCGCGTATTTTCGGTTTCCAGCGATCAAACTATTTTCACACAGGGTCTGATAAACAATGATACGCCTTTTAAAAACTAGAAGTCTTATGCATATCAGGGGTGAAAACAGCATTTTAAATCGGTCTAGAAGTGAGTTTACTGCGGGACACTTTCTTTTTCTCACTCAACTATACCGGTTCGTCTGGGATTTACGGAAATTCGCGTATTTTCGGTTTCCAGCGATCAAACTATTTTCACACAGGGTCTGATAAAAAATGATGCTACTTTTAAAAACTAGAAGTCTTATGCATTTCAGGTGTGAAAACAGCATTTTAAATCGGTCTAGAAGTGAGTTTACTGCGGGACACTTCCTTTATTCACACTCAACTATACCGGTTCGTCCGGGATTTACGGAAATTCGCGTATTTACGGTTTCCAGCGATCAAACTATTTTCACACAGGGTCTGATAAAAAATGATACTAATTTTAAAAACTAGAAGTCTCATGCATTTCAGCGGTGAAAACAGCATTTTAAATCGGTCTAGAAGTGAGTTTACCGCGGGACACTTTCTTTATTCACACTCGAGTACACCGGTTTGTCCGGGATTTACGGGAATTCTCGCAATTTCGACCTCCGACGATGAAACTGCTTTCACTCAGCGTCTGATCAAAAAAGATACATTTTTAAAGCTAAAAGTGTCATGCTTTTCAGTGGTGAAAACAGCCTTACAAGTCGGTCCGCAGTTGATATTACTGCGGGATACTTTTTTTCTTTACACTCGACTACACCGGTTCTTCGGACGTTTACGCCAATTCGCGCATTTCCGGTTTCCGACGAAGAAACTGCTTTCACTCAGCGTCTGATCAAAAATTATACCAATTTTGAAATATACAAGTCTCGTGCTTTTCTGTGGCGAAAACCACATTTCAAAAAACGGTCAGGAAGTGAGTGTATTCCGAAATACTTTCTTTATATACAATCGACTATACCGGTTCGTCCGGGATTTACGGAAATTCGCGTATTTTCGGTTTCCAGCGATCAGACTATTTTCACATAGGGTCTGATAAAAAATGATGCTACTTTTAAAAACTAGAAGTCCTATGCATTTCAGGGCTGAAAACAGCATTTTAAATCGGTCTAGAATTGAGTTTACTGCGGAACACTTTCTTTATTCTCACTCAACTATACCGGTTCGTCTGGGATTTACGGAAATTCGGGTATTTTCGGTTTCCAGCGATCAAACTATTTTCACACAGGGTCTGATAAAAAATGATACTCCTTTTAAAAACTAGAAGTCTTATGCATATCAGGTGTGAAAACAGCATTTCAAATCGGTCTAGAAGTGAGTTTACTGCGGAACACTTTCTTTATTCTCACTCAACTATACCGGTTCGTCTGGGATTTACGGAAATTCGGGTATTTTCGGTTTCCAGCGATCAAACTATTTTCACACAGGGTCTGATAAAAAATGATACTCCTTTTAAAAACTAGAAGTCTTATGCATATCAGGGGGGAAAACAGCATTTCAAATCGGTCTAGAAGTGAGTTTACTGCGGAACACTTTCTTTATTCTCACTCAACTATACCGGTTCGTCTGGGATTTACGGAAATTCGAGTATTTTCGGTTTCCAGCGATCAAACTATTTTCACACAGGATCTGATAAAAAATGATACTACTTTTAAAAACTAGAAGTCTCATGCATTTCAGGGGTGAAAACAGCATTTTCAAGTCGGTCCAGAAGTGAGTTTACCGCGGGACACTTTCTTTATTCACACTCGAGTACACCGGTTTGTCCGGGATTTACGGGAATTCTCACAATTTCGGTTTTCAGCGATCGGGCTGCTTTCACTCCGTATCTGATCAAAAATAATACCATTTTTAAAAACTACAAGTCTCATGCTTTTCAGTGGTGAAAACTGCATTACAAATCGGTCCGGAGTTGATATTACTGCGGGATACTTTTTTTATTTACACTCGACTACAACGGTTTGTCCGGGATTTGCGGGAATTCTCGCAATTTCCGCTTTCACCGACCGAACTGCTTTCACTCAGTATCCGATCAAAAATGATACCATTTTTAAAAACTACAAGTCTCATGCTTTTCCGTGGTGAAAACTGCATTTCAAAAAACGGTCAGGAAGTGAGTGTATTCCGAAATACTTTCTTTATATACAATGGACTATACCGGTTCGGCCGGGATTTACGGAAATTCGCGTATTTTCGGTTTCCAGCGATCAAACTATTTTCACACAGGGTCTGATAAACAATGATACCCCTTTTAAAAACTAGAAGTCTTATGCATATCAGGGGTGAAGACAGCATTTTAAATCGGTCTAGAAGTGAGTTTACTGAGGGACACTTTCTTTTTCTCACTCAACTATACCGGTTCGTCTGGGATTTACGGAAATTCGCGATTTTCGGTTTCCAGCGATCAAATTATTTTCACACAGGGTCTGATAAAAAATGATGCTACTTTTAAGAACTAGAAGTCTTATGCATTTCAGGGGTGAAAACAGCATTTTAAATCGGTCTAGAAGTGAGTTTACTGCGGGACACTTCCTTTATTCACACTCAACTATACCGGTTCGTCCGGGATTTACGGAAATTCGCGTATTTTCGGTTTCCAGCGATCAAACTATTTTCACACAGGGTCTGATAAAAAATGATACTAATTTTAAAAACTAGAAGTCTCATGCATTTCAGCGGTGAAAACAGCATTTTAAATCGGTCTAGAAGTGAGTTTACCGCGGGACACTTTCTTTATTCACACTCGAGTACACCGGTTTGTACGGGATTTACGGGAATTCTCGCAATTTCGGTTTCCGACGATGAAACTGCTTTCACTCAGCGTCTGATCAAAAATGATACATTTTTAAAAGCTACAAGTCTCATGCTTTTCAGTGGGGAAAACAGCATTACAAGTCGGTCCGGAGTTGATATTACTGCGGGATACTTTCCTTACTTACACTCGACTACACCGGTTTGTCCGGGATTTGCGGGAATTCTCTCAATTTCAGTTTTCACCGCCTGAACTGCTTTCACTCAGTATCTGATCAAAAATGATACCATTTTTAAAAACTACAAATCTCATGCTTTTCCGTGGTGAAAACTGCATTTCAATTCGACACCGAAGTGAGTTTACTGCGGGATACCTTCCTTATATACGTTCGACTATACCGGTTCTTCGGACGTTTATGCCAATTCGCGCATTTCCGGTTTCCGACGAAGAAACTGCTTTCACTCAGCGTCTGATCACAAATTATACCAATTTTGAAATCTACAATTCTCGTGCTTTTCTGTGGCGAAAACCACATTTCAAAAAACGGTCAGGAAGTGAGTGTATTCCGAAATACTTTCTTTATATACAATCGACTATACCGGTTCGTCCGGGATTTACGGAAATTCTGCGTATTTTCGGTTTCCAGCGATCAAACTATTTTCACACAGGATCTGATAAAAAATGATGCTACTTTTTAAAACTAGAAGTCTCATCCATTTCAGGGGTGAAAACAGTATTTTAAGTCGGTCTAGAAGTGAGTTTACCGCGGGACACTTTCTTTATTCACAATCGAGTAACACCGGTTTGTCCGGGATTTACGGGATTCTCACAATTTCCGGTGTCTCATGCTTTTCAGTGGTGAAAACTGCATTTCAATAGTTCCGAAAGGGAGTTTACTGTGGGATACCTTCTTTATATACAATCAACTATACCGGTTCGTCCAAGATTTACGGAAATTCGCGTATTTTCGGTTTCCAGCGATCAAATTATTTTCACCCAGGGTCTGATCTAAAAAGATACCTCTTTTAAAAACTACACGGAAATTCGCGTATTTTCGGTTTCCAGCGATCAAACTATTTTCACACAGGATCTGATAAAAAATGATGCTACTTTTTAAAACTAGAAGTCTCATCCATTTCAGGGGTGAAAACAGTATTTTAAGTCGGTCTAGAAGTGAGTTTACCGCGGGACACTTTCTTTATTCACAATCGAGTACACCGGTTTGTCCGGGATTTACGGGAATTCTCACAATTTCGGTTTTCAGCGATCGGGCTGCTTTCACTCCGTATCTGATCAAAAATAATACCATTTTTAAAAACTACAAGTCTCATGCTTTTCAGTGGTGAAAACTGCATTTCAAATAGTTCCGAAAGGGAGTTTACTGTGGGATACCTTCTTTATATACAATCAACTATACCGGTTCGTCCAAGATTTACGGAAATTCGCGTATTTTCGGTTTCCAGCGATCAAATTATTTTCACCCAGGGTCTGATCTAAAAAGATACCTCTTTTAAAAACTACAAGTCTCATGTATTTCAAGGGTGAAAACAGCATTTTAAATCGGTCAAGAAGTGAGTTTACTACGGGATACTTTCTTTATTCCCACTCGACTACACCTGTTTGTCTGGGATTTACAGAAATTCTTGCAATTTCGGTTTTCAGCGATCAAGCTGCTTTCACTCCGTATCTGATCAAAAATAATACCATTTTTAAAAACTACAAGTCTCATGATTTCCAGTGGTTAAGACAGCATTACAATTCGGTCCGGAAGTGAGTTTACTGCGGGATACTTTCCTTATATACATTCGACTATACCGGTTCTTCGGATGTTTACGCTTATTCGCGCATTTCCGGTTTCCGACGATGAAACTGCTTTCACTCAGCGTCTGATCAAAAATTATACCAATTTTGAAATCTACAAGTCTCGTGCTTTTCAGTGGCAAAAACCACATTTCAAAAAACGGTCAGGAAGTGAGTGTATTTCGAAATACTTTCTTTATATACAATCGACTATACCGGTTCGTCCGGGATTTACGGAAATTCGCGTATTTTCGGTTTCCAGCGATCAAACTATTTTCACACAGGGTCTGATAAAAAATGATACTACTTTTAAAAACTAGAAGTATCATGCATTTAAGGGGTGAAAACAGCATTTTAAATCGGTCTAGAAGTGAGTTTACCGCGGGACACTTTCTTTATCCACACTCGAGTACACCGGTTTGTCCGGGATTAACGGGAATTCTCGCAATTTCGACTTCCGACGATGAAACTGCTTTCACTCAGCGTCTGATCAAAAAAGATACATTTTTATAGCTAAAAGTGTCATGCTTTTCAGGGGTGAAAACAGCATTTTAAGTCGGTCTAGAAGTGAGTTTACCGCGGGACACTTTCTTTATTCACACTCGAGTACACCGGTTTGTCCGGGATTTACGGGAATTCTCACAATTTCGGTTTTCAGCGATCGGGCTGCTTTCACTCCGTATCTGATCAAAAATAATACCATTTTTAAAAACTACAAGTCTCATGCTTTTCAGTGGTGAAAAGTGCATTACAAATCGGTCCGGAGTTGATATTACTGCGGGATCCTTTTTTGCTTTACACTCGACTACACCGGTTTGTCCGCGATTTGCGGGAATTCTCGCAATTTCCGTTTTCACCGACCGAACTGCTTTCACTCAGTATCCGATCAAAAATGATACCATTTTTAAAAACTACAAGTCTCGTGCTTTTCCGTGGTGAAAACTGCATTTCAATTCGACACCGAAGTGAGTTTACTGCGGGATACTTTCCTTATATACATTGGAATATACCGGTTCTTCGGAGTAAGTATCCCGCAGTAAACTCACTTCCGGACCGATTTGAAATGCGGTTTTCACCACTGAAATGCATGAGATTTCTAGTTTTTAAAACTGATATCATTTTTGATCAGAAGCTGAGTAAAAGTAGTTTGATCGCTGGAAACGGAAAATGCACGAATTCCCGTAAATTCCAGACTCAGTCGGTACAGTCGAATGTATATAAAAAAAGTATTCCGGAATACACCCACTTCCTGACTGTTTTTTGAAATGTAGTTTTCATCGCTGAAAAGCACGAGACTTGTAGATTTCAAATTGGTATCATTTTTGATCAGCCGCTGAGTGAAAGCAGTTTGATCGCCGGAAACCGAAAATGCGCGAATTGCCGTAAATCCCGAACAAACCGATATAGTCGAATGTATATATAGAAAGTATTCCGAAATACACTCATTTCCTGACCGTTTTTTGAAATGTGGTTTTCTTCATTCGAAAGCAGGAGACTTGGAGATTTCAAAATTGGTATCATTTTTGATCAGCCGCTGAGTGAAAGCAGTTTGATCGTCGGAAACCGAAAATGCACGAATTGTCGTAAATCCCGGACGAACCGGTATAGGCGAATGTATATAAAGAAAGTATTCCGGAATACACCCACTTCTTGACTGTTTTTTGAAATGTAGTTTTCATCGCTAAAAAGCATGAGACCTGTAGTTTTTAAAAATGGTATCATTTTTTATCAGACGCTGAATGAAAGCAGTTTGATCGCTGAAAACCGAAATAGCGAGAATTCTCGTAAATCCCGGACAAACCGGTGTAGTCGAGTGTATATAAAAAAGTACCCTGCAGTAAACTCACTTCCGGACCGATTTGTAATGCGGTTTTCACCACTGAAAAGCATGAGACTAGTAGTTTTTAAAAATGGTGTTATTTTTTATTAGACGTTCAGAGAAAGCAGTTTGATCGCCGCAAGTCGAACATACGCGAATTCCCGTAAATCTCGGACCCAGCCGGTATAATCAATTGTATACAAAGAAGGTACTTGGGGAACAAATTTACTCTCTGACCGTTTTTAGAAATGTGTTTTTCACCACTGAAAAGCACGAGATTTGTAGATTTCAGAAATGGTGTTATTTTTTATCGCGGAATGAGTGACAGCAGTTTGATCTCCGAATACCGAAATTACGTCAATTCCCGTAAATCGTGGGCCCAGGCGGTATAGTTGAATGTATATAAAAAAGTACTCCGCAGTACACTCACTTTCTGACCGTTTTTGAAAATGCGATTTTCACCACAGAAAAGCATGACACTGGTAGGTTATATAAGTGGTATCATTTTTGATCCGGCGGTGAGTGAAAGCAGTTTGATCGCTGGAAACTGAAAATGCGCTAATTCCTGTAAATCCCGGACGAACCGATAGAGTCAAATGTATATTAAAGCACGTATCTGCAGTAAAGCCACTTACCGACCGATTTAAAATGCTGTTTTCACCATTAAAAAGCATGAGAATTGTAGTTTTTAAATATGGTATCACTTTTGATCAGACGCTGAGTGAAATCAGTTTGATCGTTGGAAACCGGAAATACGCGAATTCTCGTAAATCCCGGACCCAGCCGGCATAGTCGAATGTATACCAAGAAAGTACCCGGGCAGTAAACCTACTTTGCGCCCTATTTTTAAAATGCGGTGTTTACCCCTGAAAAGGGTTGAGACGTGCTGTTTTCTAAATTCATATAATTTTTGATCAGACGCAGAGTGAAAGCTGTTTGATCGCCGGAAACCGAAAATGCGCGAATTAACGTAAATTTTGGAGGAAACGGTGTAGTCGAATTTATATAAAGAAAGTACCCGGGAAGTAAAGTCACTTTCTGACCGATTTTAGAAATGCGGTTTTCGCCACTGAAAAGCACGAGACTTGTAGATTCCAAAAATGGTGTTATTTCTTATCCGGCGATGTGTGACAGCAGTTTGATCGCCGGAAGGCGAAAGTGCGCGAATTCTGGTAAATATCGGGTTCGGTTGATAGATCTCAATGTGAACAAAGAAAGTACCCGGGGAGTAAACACACTTGCCCCCGTACCCAGCCTGTATAGTGGAATGTATATGAAAAAGATTTCCGTAGTAAGCGCACTTAACGACCGCTTTGAAATGCAGTTTTCACCACTAAAAAGAATGAGACTTGTAGTTTCTAAAAGTGGTATCATTTTCAATCAGACGCTGAGTGAAAGCGTTTGATCGCTGGAAACCGAAAATACGCGAATTCCGGTAAATATCGGGTTCGGTTGATAGATCTCAATGTGTACAAAGAAAGTACCCGGGGAGTAAACTCACTTGCCCCCGCTTTTTTCAAATGCAGTGTTTTAAAAACTACTAGTCTCATGCTTTTCAGTGGTGAAAACCGCATTACAAATCGATCCGGAAGTGAGTTTAGTGCAGGGTACTTTTTTATATACACTCGATTACACCGGTTTGTCCGGGATTTACGAGAATTCTCGCTATTTGGTTTTCAGGGATCAAACTGCTTTCATTCAGCGTCTGATAAAAAATGATACCATTTTTAAACTACAGGTCTCATGCTTTTCGGTGAGGAAAACTGCATTTCAAATCGGCCGGAAGTGAGTTTACTGCGGGATACTTTATTTATATACATTCGCCTATACCGGTTCGTCCGGGATTTACGACTATTCGCGCATTTTCGGTTTCCGACGATCAAACTGCTTTCACTCAGCGTCTGATCAAAAATGATACCAATCTTGAAATCTACAATTCTAGTGCTTTTCCGCGACGAAAACCACATTTCACAAAACAGTCAGGAAGTGGGTGTATTCCGGAATACTTTCTTTATATACATTCGACTATACCGGAATTTACGGGAATTCGCGCATTTTCGGTTTCCAGCGATCTAACTACTTTCACTCAGCTTCTGATCAAAAATGATACCAGTTTTAAAAACTAGAAATCTCATACATTTCAGTGGTGAAAACTGCATTTCAAATCGGTCCGGAAGTGAATTACTGCGGGATACTTTCTTTATATACATTCGACTATACCGGTTCGTCCGGGATTTACAGCAATTCGCGCATTTTCGGTTTCCGGCGATCAAACTGCTTTCACTCGGTATCTGATCAAAAATGGTAACATTTTTAAAAACTACAAGTCTCATGCTTTTCAGTGGTGAAAACAGCATTACAAATCGGTCCGGAAGTGAGTTTACAGCGGGATAATATCTTTATTTACACTCGACTACACCGGTTTGTCCGGGATTTACAGGAATTCTCGCAATTTCCGATTTCAGCGATCGCGCTGCTTTCACTCAGTATCTGATCAAAAATAATACCATTTTTGAAAACTACAAGTCTCATGCTTTTCAGTGGTGAAAACTGCATTTCAAATCGGTCCGAAAGGGAGTTTACTGTGGGATACCTTCTTTATATACAATCAACTATACCGGTTCGTCCAAGACTTACGAAAATTCGCGTATTTTCGGTTTCCAGCGATCAAATTATTTTCACCCAGGGTCTGATCTAAAAAGATACCTCTTTTAAAAACTAGAAGTCTCATGTATTTCAAGGGTGAAAACAGCATTTTAAATCGGTCTAGAAGTGAGTTTACTGCGGGATACTTCCTTTATTCCCACTCGACTACACCTGTTTGTCTGGGATTTACAGAAATTCTTGCAATTTCGGTTTTCAGCGATCGAGCTGCTTTCACTCCGTATCTGATCAAAAATAATACCATTTTTAAAAACTACAAGTCTCATGATTTCCAGTGGTTAAGACAGCATTACAATTCGGTCCGGAAGTGAGTTCACTGCGGGAGACTTTCCTTATATACATTCGACTATACCGGTTCTTCGGACGTTTACGCCAATTCGCGCATTTCCGGTTTCCGACGATGAAACTGCTTTCACTCAGCGTCTGATCAAAAATGATACCATTTTTAAAAACTACAAGTCTCGTGCTTTTCCGTGGTGAAAACTGCATTTCAAAAAACGGTCAGGAATTGAGTGTATTCCGAAATACTTTCTTTATATACAATGGACTATACCGGTTCGTCCGGAATTTACGGAAATTCGCGTATTTTCGGTTTCCAGCGATCAAACTATTTTCACACAGGTTCTGATAAACAATGATACTCCTTTTAAAAACTAGAAGTCTTATGCATATCAGGGGTGAAAACAGCTTTTTAAATCGGTCTAGAAGTGAGTTTACTGCGGGACACTTTCTTTATTCTCACTCAACTATACCGGTTCGTCTGGGATTTACGGAAATTCGCGTATTTTCGGTTTCCAGCGATCAAACTATTTTCACACAAGGTCGGATAAAAAATGATACTCCTTTTAAAAACTAGAAGTCTTATGCATATCAGGGGTGAGTACAGCTTTTTAAATCGGTCTAGATGTGAGTTTACTGCGGGACACTTTCTTTATTCTCACTCAACTATACCGGTTCGTCTGGGATTTACGGAAATTCGCGTATTTTCGGTTTCCAGCGATCAAACTATTTTCACACAGGGTCTGATAAAAAATGATGCTACTTTTAAAAACTAGAAGTCTTATGCATTTCAGGGGTGAAAACAGCATTTTAAATCGGTATAGAAGTGAGTTTACTGCGGGACACTTCCTTTATTCACATTCAACTATACCGGTTCGTCCGGGATTTACAGAAATTCGCGTATTTTCGGTTTCCAGCGATCAAACTGTTTTCACACAGGGTCTGACAAAAAATGATACTAATTTTAAAAACTAGAAGTCTCATGCATTTCAGCGGTGAAAACAGCATTTTAAATCGGTCTAGAAGTGAGTTTACCGCGGGACACTTTCTTTATTTACACTCGAGTACACCGGTTTGTCCGGGATTTACGGGAATTCTCGCAATTTCGGTTTCCGACGATGAAACTGCTTTCACTCAGCGTCTGATCAAAAATAATACCATTTTTAAAAACTACAAGTCTCATGCTTTTCAGTGGTGAAAACTGCATATCAAATCGGTCCGAAAGGGAGTTTACTGTGGGATACCTTCTTTATATACAATCAACTATACCGGTTCGTCCAAGATGTACGGAATTTCGCGTATTTTCGGTTTCCAGCGATAAAATTATTTTCACCCAGGGTCTGATCTAAAAAGATACCTCTTTTAAAAACTAGAAGTCTCATGTATTTCAAGGGTGAAAACAACATTTTAAATCGGTCTAGAAGTGAGTTTACTGCGGGATACTTCCTTTATTCCCACTCGACTACACCTGTTTGTCTGGGATTTACAGAAATCCTTGCAATTTCGGTTTTCAGCGATCGAGCTGCTTTCACTCCGTATCTGATCAAAAATAATACCATTTTTAAAAACTACAAGTCTCATGATTTCCAGTGGTTAAGACAGCATTACAATTCGGTCCGGAAGTGAGTTTACTGCGGGATACTTTCCTTATAACATTCGACTATACCGGTTCTTCGGAGGTTTACGCCAATTCGCGCATTTCCGGTTTCCGACGATGAAACTGCTTTCACTCAGCGTCTGATCAAAAATGATACCATTTTTTAACACTACAAGTCTCGTGCTTTTCCGTGGTGAAAACTGTATTTCAAAAACGGTCAGGAAGTGAGTGTATTCCGAAATACTTTCTTTATATACAATCGACTATACCGGTTCGTCCGGAATTTACGGAAATTCGCGTATTTTCGGTTTCCAGCGATCAAACTATTTTCACACAGGGTCTGATAAACAATGATACTCCTTTTAAAAACTAGAAGTCTTATGCATATCAGGGGTGAAAACAGCATTTTAAATCGGTCTAGAAGTGAGTTTACTGCGGGACACTTTCTTTATTCTCACTCAACTATACCGGTTCGTCTGGGATTTACGGAAATTCACGTATTTTCGGTTTCCAGCGATCAAACTATTTTCACACAGGGTCTGACAAAAAATGATACTAATTTTAAAAACTAGAAAGTCTCATGCATTTCAGCGGTGAAAACAGCATTTTAAATCGGTCTAGAAGTGAGTTTACCGCGGGACACTTTCTTTATTTACACTCGAGTACACCGGTTTGTCCGGGATTTACGGGAATTCTCACAATTTCGGTTTTCAGCGATCGGGCTGCTTTCACTCCGTATCTGATCAAAAATAATACCATTTTTAAAAACTACAAGTCTCATGCTTTTCAGTGGTGAAAACTGCATTTCAAATCGGTCCGAAAGGGAGTTTACTGTGGGATACCTTCTTTATATACAATCGACTATACCGGTTTGTCCAAGATTTACGTAAATTAGCGTATTTTCGGTTTCCAGCGATCAAACTATCTTCACCCAGGGTCTGATCAAAAAAGATACCTCTTTTAAAAACTAGAAGTCTTATGCATATCAGGGGTGAAAACAGCATTTTAAACCGGTCTAGAAGTGAGTTTACTGCGGCACACTTTCTTTATTCTCACTCAACTATACCGGTTCGTCTGGGATTTACGGAAATTCGCGTATTTTCGGTTTCCAGCGATCAAACTATTTTCACACGGGTCTGATAAAAAATGATACTACTTTTAAAAACTAGAAGTCTCATGCATTTCAGGGGTGAAAACAGCATTTCAAATCGGTCTAGAAGTGAGTTTACCGCGGGACACTTTCTTTATTTACACTCGACTACACCGGTTTGTCCGGGATTTACGGGAATTCTCGCAATTTCCGATTTCAGCGATCGAGCTGCTTTCACTCGGTATCTGATCAAACATGATAACATTTTTAAAAACTACAAGTCTCATTCTTTTCAGTGGTGGAAACTGCGTTTCAATTCGGTCCGGAAGTGAGTTTACTGCAGGATACGTTCCTTATATACATTCGACTATACCGGTTCTTCGGAGGTTTACGGCAATTTCCGCATTTTCGGTTTCCGACGATCAAACTGCTTTCACTCAGCGTCTGATCAAAAATGATACCAATCTTGAAATCTACAATTCTAGTGCTTTTTCGCGACGAAAATCACATTTCACAAAACAGTCAGGAAGTGGGTGTATTCCGGAATACTTTCTTTATATACATTCGACTGTACCGACTGAGTCCGGAATTTACGGGAATTCGCGCATTTTCGGTTTCCGGCGATCAAACTGCTTTCACTCGGTATCTGATCAAAAATGATAACATTTTTAAAAACTACAAGACTCATGCTTTTCAGTGGTGAAAACAGCATTACAAATCGGTCCGGAAGTGAGTTTACAGCGGGATAATATCTTTATTTACACTCGACTACACCGGTTTGTCCGGGATTTACAGGAATTCCCGCAATTTCCGATTTCAGCGATCGCGCTGTTTTCACTCAGTATCTGGTCAAAAATAATACCATTTTTAAAAACTACAAGTCTCATGCTTTTCAGTGGTGAAAACTGCATTTCAAATCGGTCCGAAAGTGAGTTTACTGCGGGATACTTTCCTTATATACATTCGACTATACCGGTTCTTCGGAGGTTTACGGCAATTCGCGCATTTTCGGTTTCCGACGATGAAACTGCTTCCACTCAGCGTCTGATCAAAAATGATACATTTTTAAAAGCTACAAGTCTCATGCTTTTCAGTGGTGAAAACAGCATTACAAATCGGTCCGGAGTTGATATTCCTGCGGGATATTTTCTTTATTTACACTCGACTACACTGGTTTGTCCGGGATTTGCGAGAATTCTCGCAATTTCGGTTTTCACCGACCGAACTTTTTTCACTCAGTATCTGATCAAAAATGATACCATTTTTAAAAACAACAAGTCTCATGCTTTTCCGTGGTAAAAACTGCATTTCAATTCGACACCGAAGTGAGTTTACTGCGGGATACTTTCCTTATATACATTGGACTATACCGGTTCTTCGGAGTAAGTATCCCGCAGTAAACTCACTTCCGGACCGATTTGAAATGCGGTTTTCACCACTGAAATGCATGAGATTTCTAGTTTTTAAAACTGATATCATTTTTGATCAGAAGCTGAGTAAAATTAGTTTGATCGCTGGAAACGGAAAATGCGCGAATTCCTGTAAATTCCAGACTCAGTCGGTACAGTCGAATGTATATAAAAAAAGTATTCCGGAATACACCCACTTCCTGACTGTTTTTTGAAATGTAGTTTTCATCGCTGAAAAGCACGAGACCTGTAGATTTCAAAATTGGTATCATTTTTGATCAGCCGCTGAGTGAAAGCTGTTTGATCGCCGGAAACCGAAAATGCGCGAATTGCCGTAAATCCCGAACAAACCGATATAGTCGAATGTATATATAGAAAGTATTCCGAAATACACTCATTTCCTGACCGTTTTTTGAAATGTGGTTTTCGTCATTCGAAAGCAGGAGACTTGGAGATTTCAAAATTGGTATCATTTTTGATCAGCCGCTGAGTGAAAGCAGTTTGATCGTCGGCAACCGAAAATGCGCGAATTGTCGTAAATCCCGGACGAACCGGTATAGGCGAATGTATATAAAGAAAGTATTCCGGAATACACCCACTTCCTGACTGTTTTTTGAAATGTAGTTTTCATCGCTGCAAAGCATGAGACCTGTAGTTTTTAAAAATGGTATCATATTTTATCAGACGCTGAATGAAAGCAGTTTGATCGCTGAAAACCGAAATAGCGAGAATTCTCGTAAATCCCGGACAAACCGGTGTAGTCGAGTGTATATAAAAAAGTACCCTGCAGTAAACTCACTTCCGGATCGATTTGTAATGCGGTTTTCACCGCTGAAAAGCATGACACTAGTAGTTTTTAAAACACTGCATTTGAATAAAGCGGGGGCGAGTGAGTTTACTCCCCGGATACTTTCTTTGTACACATTGAGATCTATCAACCGAACCCGATATTTACCGGAATTCGCGTATTTTCGGTTTCCAGCGATCAAACGCTTTCACTCAGCGTCTGATCAAAAGTGATACCACTTATATAACCTACCAGTGTCGTGCTTTTCGGTGCTTAAAATCGCATTTTCAAAAACGGTCAGGAAGTGAGTATACTGCGGAGTACTTTTTTATATACGTATTTTATATACGTATAAATAACAATTATGGTGCATGGACAAAAATAAAATACGGCGTACCGCAAGGATCAATTTTGGGTCCTTTGCTTTTCAATATATTTTTATGCGATCTTTTCCTTTTTGTCCCAAATATGGACATTGTCAACTATGCTGATGATACAACCCCATTTTCAATAGGAAAGAATATCAACGAAGTTATTGAAAAAATTGAATATGCAGCAATTATAATATTTACTTGGTTTGAAAATAACGGTATGAAAGCCAACCCAGAAAAATCACATTTTTTTACTAACAAAACTGATGTACGATTAAAAGTTTGTGATGAATTTCTAAACAATACTCAAACTGAAAAACTGCTTGGTATAACTATAGACAACAAACTTTCTTTCGAGGAACATGTTAATCAGCTCTGTAACAAGGCAGGCAAGAAAGTTAGTGCGCTTGCAAGGTTGTCTTCCTTAATGACATTAGACCAGCGAAAGCTGATTATTAATGCTTTTGTCACTAGTCATTTTTCGTACTGTCCATTAGTATGGATGTTTCACAGTCGTAAATTAAACGATAGGATAAACCATATACATGAAAGAGCACTAAGAATTATCTATCAAGACTATCAATCTTCATTTGAAGAGCTTTTATCGAAAAATGGGAGCGTTACAATTCACCAAACGAACTTACGCATCCTTGTTACTGAGCTGTATAAAGCTAAAACAAAAACAGGTCCAGAAATGATGAATGAACTTTTTATGTTTACTGAAGCAGTGTATAATTTGAGGAAGGACAAACTCAAGAGTAACAAAATATTTTCAGTGAGATATGAGATCGAAACACTGTCTAATGTTGGGTTAAAGCTTTGGAACTCTTTACCTAACGAGTATCGGAACGCTGGTACTTTAATTGAGTTTAGAAGCAAAATAAGAAACTGGATTCCAAACCATGGTCCTTGCAGAATATGCAAAACTTTTTTTATACCTGAATTAGGTTTTCTTTAGTTTCCCCGTTGTCTTCCTTTGTCAGTTGTGGAACGGGAACTCGGTTAAACATGTCTTGCGGTACGTCGGTTTGAGTGGGGTGCTATCATATAACGATGTTCTAGCCTTGTTATCTGGTTGCATATTACTTTCTCTCGACCCCCTGCCTGGGAGGTTTGACTGAGTTCCTGGAACCACCACTACATAGTCTATCCTTTGACATATTATTTAAAATATTTAAAAAAAAATTGTATATACGGTATTCTTTATAGATTTTTTATATTTAGTTATTTATTGTTTTTAATGTTTTTAAAGTTGACTTAAATTACCCTTAGAGCTACATTTTCTTGTAAACTTGTCAACTATAAATAAATTAATCATATCATATCATATCATATCATATGATATATACATTCAACTATACCGCCTGGGCCCACGATTTACGGGAATTGACGTAATTTCGGATTTCGGAGATCAAACTGCTGTCACTCATTCTGCGATTAAAAATAACGCCATTTTGTCAATCTACAAGCCTCCTGCTTTTCATTGGTGAAAACCTCAATTCCAAAATCTGTCAGAAAGTAAATTTACTCCCCGGGTATCTTCTTTGTATACAATTGATTATACCGGATGTGTCCTGGATTTACGGGAGTTCGCGTATTTTTGATTTCCGGCGATCAAACTGCTTTCACTCAACGTCTAATCAAAAATGATACCATTTTCAAAAACTACAGGTCTCATGCTTTTCGGTGATGAAAACTGCATTTCGAATCGGTCCGGAAGTGAGTTTACTGCGGGATACATTCTTTATATACATTCGACTATTCTGGTTCGTCCGGGATTTACGGCAATTCGCGCATTTTCAATTTCCGGCGATCAAACTGCTTTCACTCAGCGGCTGATCAAAAATGATACCAATTTTGAAACCTCCAAGTCTCGTGCTTTCTAATGACGAAAACCGCATTTCAAAAAACGGTCAGGAAGTGAGTGTATTCCGAAATACTTTCTTTATATACAATCGACTATACCGGTTCGTCCGGGATTTACGGAAATTCGCCTATTTTCGGTTCCCAGCGCTCAAACTATTTTCACACAGGGTCTGATAAAAAATGATACTACTTTTAAAAACTAGAAGACTCATGCATTTCAGGGGTGAAAACAGCATTTTAAGTCGGTCTAGAAGTGAGTTTACCGCGGGACACTTTCTTTATTCACACTCGAGTACACCGGTTTGTCCGGGATTTACGGGAATTCTCACAATTTCGGGTTTCAGCGATCGGGCTGCTTTCACTCCGTATCTGATCAAAAATAATACCATTTTTAAAAACTACAAGTCTCATGCTTTTCAGTGGTGAAAACTGCATTTCATATCGGTCCGAAAGGGAGTTTACTGTGGGATACCTTCTTTATATACAATCGACTATACCGGTTCGTGCAAAATTTACGGAAATTAGCGTATTTTCGGTTTCCAGCGATCAAACTATCTTCACCCAGGGTCTGATCAAAAAAGATACCTCTTTTAAAAACTAGAAGTCTTATGCATATCAGGGGTGAAAACAGCATTTTAAATCGGTCTAGAAGTGAGTTTACTGCAGCACACTTTCTTTATTCTCACTCAACTATACCGGTTCGTCTGGGATTTACGGAAATTCGCGTATTTTCGGATTCCAGCGATCAAACTATTTTCACACAGGGTCTGATAAAAAATGATGCTACTTTTAAAAACTAAAAGTCTCATGCATTTCAGGGGTGAAAACAGCATTTTAAATCGGTCTAGAAGTGATTTTACCGCGGGACACTTTCTTTATTCACACTCGAGTACACCGGTTTGTCCGGGATATACGGGAATTCTCGTAATTTCGGTTTCCGAAGATGAAACTGCTTTCACTCAGCGTCTGATCAAAAAATATACATTTTTAAAGCTACAAGTCTCATGCTTTTCAGTGATGAAAACAGCATTACAAGTCGGTCCGGAGTTGATATTACTGCGGGAAACTGTTTTTAGTTACACTCGACTACACCGGTTTGTCCGGGATTTTCGGGAATTCTCGCAATTTCAGTTTTCACCGACCGAACTGCTTTCACTCAGTATCTGATCAAAAATGATACCATTTTTAAAAACTACAAGTCTCATGGTTTTCCGTGGTGAAAACTGTATTCAAATTGGACACCGAAGTGAGTTTACTGCGGGATACTTTCCTTATATACATTCGACTATACCGGTTCTTCGGAGGTTTACGGCAATTCGCGCATTTTCGGTTTCCGACGATGAAACTGCTTCCACTCAGCGTCTGATCAAAAATGATACATTTTTAAAAGCTACAAGTCTCATGCTTTTCAGTGGTGAAAACAGCATTACAAATCGGTCCGGAGTTGATATTCCTGCGGGATATTTTCTTTATTTACACTCGACTACACTAGTGTGTCCGGGATTTGCGGGAATTCTCGTCATTTCGGTTTTCACCGACCGAACTTTTTTCACTCAGTATCTGATCAAAAATGATACCATTTTTAAAAACAACAAGTCTCATGCTTTTCCGTGGTAAAAACTGCATTTCAATTCGACCCTGAAGTGAGTTTACTGCGGGATACTTTCCTTATATACATTCGACTATACCGGTTCTTCGGAGGTTTACGGCAATTCGCGCATTTTCGGTTTCCGACGATGAAACTGCTTCCACTCAGCGTCTGATCAAAAATGATACATTTTTAAAAGCTACAAGTCTCATGCTTTTCAGTGGTGAAAACAGCATTACAAATCGGTCCGGAGTTGATATTCCTGCGGGATATTTTCTTTATTTACACTCGACTACACTAGTGTGTCCGGGATTTGCGGGAATTCTCGTCATTTCGGTTTTCACCGACCGAACTTTTTTCACTCAGTATCTGATCAAAAATGATACCATTTTTAAAAACAACAAGTCTCATGCTTTTCCGTGGTAAAAACTGCATTTCAATTCGACCCTGAAGTGAGTTTACTGCGGGATACTTTCCTTATATACATTGGACTATACCGGTTCTTCGGAGTAAGTATCCCGCAGTAAACTCACTTCCGGACCAATTTGAAATGCGGTTTTCACCACTGAAATGCATGAGATTTCTAGTTTTTAAAAACTGGTATCATTTTTGATCAGAAGCTGAGTGAAAGTAGTTGGATCGCTGGAAACGGAAAATGCGCGAATTCCCGTAAATTCCAGACTCAGTCGGTACAGTCGAATATATATAAAGAAAGTATTCCGGAATACACCCACTTCCTCACTGTTTTTTGAAATGTAGTTTTCTTCGCTGAAAAGCACGAGACTTGTAGATTTCAAGATTGGTATATTTTTTGATCAGACGCTGACTGAAAGCAGTTTGATCGTCGGAAACCAAAAATGCGCGAATTGCCGTCAATCTCGAACAAACCGATATAGTCGAATGTATATATAGAAAGTATTCCGAAATACACTCATTTCCTGACCGTTTTTTGAAATGTGGTTTTCGTCATTCGAAAGCAGGAGACTTGGAGATTTCAAAATTGGTATCATTTTTGATCAGCCGCTGAGTGAAAGCAGTTTGATCGCCGGAAACCGAAAATGCGCGAATTCCCGTAAATTCCGGTATAGTCGAATGTATATAAAGAAAGTATTCCGGAATACACCCACTTACTGACGGTTTTTTTAAATGTGGTTTTCGTCGCGGAAAAGCACTAGAATTGTAGATTTCAAGATTGGTATCATTTTTGATCAGACGCTGAGTGAAAGCAGTTTGATCGTTGGAAACCGAAAATGCGCGAATTGTCGTAAATCCCGGACGAACCGGTATAGGCGAATGTATATAAAGAAAGTATCCCGCAGTAAACGCACTTCCGGACCGATTTGAAATGCAGTTTTCATCACCGAAAAGCATGAGACATGTAGTTTTTAAAAATGGTATCATTTTTTATCAGACGCTGAATGAAAGCAGTTTGATCGCTGACAACCGAAATAGCGAGAATTCTCGTAAATCCCGGACAAACCGGTGTAGTCGAGTGTATATAAAAAAGTACCCTGCAGTAAACTCACTTCCGGATCGATTTGTAATGCGGTTTTCACCACTGAAAAGCATGAGACTAGTAGTTTTTAAAACACTGCATTTGAAAAAAGCGGGGGCAAGTGAGTTTACTCCACGGATACTTTCTTTGTACACATTGAGATCTATCAACCGAAACCGATATTTACCGGAATTCGCGCACTTTCGCCTTCCGGCGATAAAACTGCTGTCACACATCGCCGGATAAAAAATAACACCATTTTTGGAATCTACAAGTCTCGTGCTTTTCAGTGGCGAAAACCGCATTTCAAATCGGTCCGAAAGGGAGTTTACTGTGGGATACCTTCTTTATATACAATCGACTATACCGGTTCGTCCAAGATTTACGGAAATTAGCGTATTTTCGGTTTCGAGCGATCAAACTATCTTCACCCAGGGTCTGATAAAAAAAGATACCTCTTTTAAAAACTAGAAGTCTTATGCATATCAGGGGTGAAAACAGCATTTTAAAACGGTCTAGAAGTGAGTTTACTGCGGGACACTTTCTTTATTCTCACTCAACTATACCGGTTCGTCTGGGATTTACGGAAATTCGCGTATTTTCGGTTTCCAGCGATCAAACTATTTTCACACAGGGTCTGATAAAAAATGATGCTACTTTTAAAAACTAGAAGTCTTATGCATTTCAGGGGTGAAAAGAGCACTTTTAAATCGGTATAGAAGTGAGTTTACTGCGGGACACTTCTTTTATTCACATTCAACTATACCAGTTCGTCCGGGATTTACGGAAATTCGCGTATTTTCGGTTTCCAGCGATCAAACTATTTTTTTCCAAATGGGTCTAGAAGTGAGTTTACTGCGGGACACTTTCTTTATTCACACTCAACTACACCGGTTTGTCCGGGATTTACGGGAATTCTCGCAATTTCCGATTTCAGCGATCGAGCTGCTTTCACTCGGTATCTGATCAAAAATGATAACATTTTTAAAAACTACAAGTCTCATGCTTTTCAGTGGTGGAAACTGCGCTTCAATTCGGTCCGGAAGTGAGTTTACTGCAGGATACGTTCCTTATATACATTCGACTATACCGGTTCTTCGGAGGTTTACGGCAATTTGCGCATTTTCGGTTTCCGACGCTCAAACTGCTTTCACTCAGCGTCTGATCCAAAATGATACCACTTTTAAAAACAACAAGTCTCATGCTTTTCAGTGGTGAAAACAGTATTACAAATCGGTCCGGAGTTGATATTACTGCGGGACACTTTCTTTATTTACACTCGACTACACCGGTTTGTCCGGGATTTACGGGATTTCTCGCAATTTCCGATTTCAGCGATCGCGCTGCTTTCACTGGGTATCTGATCAAAAATGATAACATTTTTAAAAACTACAAGTCTCATGCTATTCAGGGGTGAAAACAGCATTTTAAATCGGTCTAGAAGTGAGTTTACTGCGGGACACTTTCTTTATTCTCACTCAACTATACCGGTTCGTCCGGGATTTACGGGAATTCTCGCAATTTCGGTTTCCGACGATGAAACTGCTTTCACTCAGCGTCTGATCAAAAAATATACATTTTTAAAGCTACAAGTCTCATGCTTTTCAGTGGTGAAAACAGCATTACCAATCGGTCCGGAAGTGAGTTTACAGCGGGGTAATTTCTTTATTTACACTCGACTACACCGGTTTGTCCGGGATTTACAGGAATTCTCGCAATTTCCGATTTCAGCGATCGCGCTGCTTTCACTCAGTATCTGATCAAAAATGATAACATTTTTAAAAACTACAAGTCTCATGCTATTCAGTGGTGGAAACTGCATTTCAATTCGGTCGGGAAGTGAGTTTACTGCGGGATACTTTCCTTATATACATTGGACTATACCGGTTCTTCGGAGTAAGTATCCCGCAGTAAACTCACTTCAGGACCGATTTGAAATGCGGTTTTCATCACTGAAATGCATGAGATTGCTAGTTTTTAAAACTGGTATCATTTTTGATCAGAAGCTGAGTGAAAGTAGTTTGATCGCTGGAAACGGAAAATGCGCGAATTCCCGTAAATTCCAGACTCAGTCGGTACAGTCGAATGTATATAAAGAAAGTATTCCGGAATACACCCACTTCCTGACTGTTTTTTGAAATGTAGTTTTCATCGCTGAAAAGCACGAGACCTGTAGATTTCAAGATTGGTATAATTTTTGATCAGACGCTGACTGAAAGCAGTTTGATCGTCGGAAACCAAAATTGCGCGAATTGCCGTCAATCTCGAACAAACCGATATAGTCGAATGTAAATATAGAAAGTATTCCGAAATACACTCATTTCCTGACCGTTTTTTGAAATGTGGTTTTCGTCATTCGAAAGCAGGAGACTTGGAGATTTCAAAATTGGTATCATTTTTGATCAGCCGCTGAATGAAAGCAGTTTGATCGTCGGAAACCGAAAATGCGCGAATTGTCGTAAATCCCGGACGAACCGGTATAGGCGAATGTATATAAAGAAAGTATTCCGGAATACACCCACTTCCTGACTGTTTTTTGAAATGTGGTTTTTGTTATTCGAAAGCAGGAGACTTGGAGATTTCAAAATTGGTATCATTTTTGATCAGCCGCTGAATGAAAGCAGTTTGATCGTCGGAAACCGAAAATGCGCGAATTGTCGTAAATCCCGGACGAACCGGTATAGGCGAATGTATATAAAGAAAGTATTCCGGAATACACCCACTTCCTGACTGTTTTTTAAAATGTAGTTTTCATCGCTGAAAAGCATGAGATCTGTAGTTTTTAAAAATGGTATCATTTTTTATCAGACGCTGAATGAAAGCAGTTTGATCGCTGAAAACCGAAATAGCGAGAATTCTCGTAAATCCCGGACAAACCGGTGTAGTCGAGTGTATATAGAAAAGTACCCTGCAGTAAACTCACTTCCAGACCGATTTGTAATGCGGTTTTCACCACTGAAAAGCATGAGACTAGTAGTTTTTAAAAATGGTGTTATTTTTTATTAGACGTTGAGAGAAAGCAGTTTGATCGCCGCAAGTCGAACTTACGCGAATTCCCGTAAATCTCGGACCCAGCCGGTATAATCATTTGTATACAAAGAAGGTACTCGGGGAGTAAATTTACTTTCTGACCGATTTTAGAAATGTGTTTTTCACCACTGAAAAGCACGAGATTTGTAGATTTCGGAAATGGTGTTATTTTTTATCGCGGAATGAGTGACAGCAGTTTGATCTCCGAATACCGAAATTACGTCAATTCCCGTAAATCGTGGGCCCAGGCGGTATAGTTGAATGTATATAAAAAAGTACTCCGCAGTACACTCACTTTCTCACCGTTTTTGTAAATGCGATTTTCACCACTGAAAAGCATGTCACTGGTAGGTTATATAAGTGATATCATTTTTGATCCGACGTTGAGTGAAAGCAGTTTGATCGCTGGAAACTGAAAATGCGCGAATTCCTGTAAATCCCGGACTAACCGATAGAGTCAAATGTATATTAAAGAACGTATCCGCAGTAAAGCCACTTACCGAGCGATTTAAAATGCGGTTTTCACCATTAAAAAGCTTGAGAATTGTAGTTTTTAAATATGGTATCACTTTTGATCAGACGCTGAGTGAAATCAGTTTGATCGTTGGAAACCGGAAATACGCGAATTCTCGTAAATCCCGGACCCAGCCGGCATAGTCGAATGTATACCAAGAAAGTACCCGGGCAGTAAACTTACTTTGCGCCCTGTTTTTAAAATACGGTGTTTACCCCTGAAAAGGGTTGAGACGTGTTGTTTTCCAAATTCATATAATTTTTGATCAGACGCAGAGTGAAAGCTGTTTGATCGCCGGAAACCGAAAATACGCGAATTAACGTAAATTTTGGACGAAACGGTGTAGTCAAATTTATATAAAGAAAGTACCCGGGAAGTAAAGTCACTTTCTGACCGATTTTAGAAATGCAGTTTTCGCCACTGAAAAGCACGAGACTTGTAGATTCCAAAAATGATGTTATTTTTTATCCGGCGATGTGTGACAGCATTTTGATCGCCGGAAGATTGGTATCAAAGATGATACCAATCTTGAAATCTACAATTCTAGTGCTTTTCCGCGACGAAAACCACATTTCAAAAAAAAGTCAGGAAGTGGGTGTATTCCGGAATACTTTCTTTATATACATTCGACTATACCGGAATTTACGGGAATTCGCGCATTTTCGGTTTCCAGCGATATAACTACTTTTACTCAGCTTCTGATCAAAAATGATACCAGTTTTAAAAACTAGAAATCTCATGCATTTCAGTGGTGAAAACTGCATTTCAAATGGGTCTAGAAGTGAGTTTACCGCGGGACACTTTCTTTATTTACACTCGACTACACCGGTTTGTCCGGGATTTACGGGAATTCTCGCAATTTCCGATTTCAGCGATCGAGCTGCTTTCACTCGGTATCTGATCAAAAATGATAACATTTTTAAAAACTACAAGTCTCATGCTTTTCAGTGGTGGAAACTGCATTTCAAATCGGTCCGGAAGTGAGTTTACTGCGGGATACTTTCTTTATATACATTCGATTATACCGGTTCGTCCAGGATTTACGGAAATTCGCGTATTTTCGGCTTCCGGCGATCAAACTACTTTCACTCTGTGTCTGATCAAAAATGATACCATTTTTAAAAACTAGAAGTCTCATGCATTTTAGGGGTGAAAACAGCATTTTAAATCGGTCTAGAAGTGAGTTTACTGCGGGTCACTTTCTTTATTCACACTCGACTACACGGGTTTGTTCGGGATTTGCGGGAATTCTCGCAATTTCCGATTTCAGCGATCGAGCTGCTTTCACTCAGTATCTGATCAAAAATGATAACATTTTTAAAAACTACAAGTCTCATGCTTTTCAATGGTGTAAACTGCGTTTCAAAAAACGGTCAGGAAGTGAGTGTATTCCAAAATACTTTCTTTATATACAATCGCCTATACCGGTTCGTCCGGGATTTACGGAAATTCGCTTTTTTTTCGGTTTCCAGCGATCAAACTATTTTCACACAGGGTCTGATATAAAATGATACTCCTTTTAAAAACTAGAAGTCTTATGCATATCAGGGGTGAAAACTGCATTTCAAATAGGTCTAGAAGTGAGTTTACTGCGGGACACTTTCTTTATTTACACTCGACTACACCGGTTTGTCCGGGATTTACGGGAATTCTCGCAATTTCCGATTTCAGCGATCGAGCTGCTTTCACTCGGTATCTGATCAAAAATGATAACATTTTTAAAAACTACAAGTCTCATGCTTTTCAGTGGTGGAAACTGCGTTTCAATTCGGTCCGTAAGTGAGTTTACTGCAGGATACGTTCCTTATATACATTCGACTATACCGGTTCTTCGGAGGTTTACGGCAATTCGCGCATTTTCGGTTTCCGACGATCAAACTGCTTTCACTCAACGTCTGATCAAAAATGATACCACTTTTAAAAACTACAAGTCTCATGCTTTTCAGTGGTGAAAACAGCATTACAAATCGGTCCGGAAGTGAGTTTACAGCGGGATAATTTCTTTATTTACACTCGACTACACCGGTTAGTCCGGGATTTACAGGAATTCTCGCAATTTCCGATTTCAGCGATCGAGCTGTTTCACTCAGTATCTGATCAAAAATGATAACATTTTTAAAAACTACAAGTCGCATGCTATTCAGTGGTGGAAACTGCATTTAAATTCGGTCGGGAAGTGAGTTTACTGCGGGATACTTTCCTTATATACATTCGATTATACCGGTTCTTCGGAGGTTTACGGCAATTCGCGCATTTTCGGTTTCCGACGATGAAACTGCTTCCACTCAGCGTCTGACCAAAAATGATACATTTTTAAAAGCTACAAGTCTCATGCTTTTCAGTGGTGAAAACAGCATTACAAATCGGTCCGGAGTTGATATTCCTGCGGGATAATTTCTTTATTTACACTCGACTACAATGGTTTGTCCGGGATTTGCGGGAATTCTCGCAATTTCGGTTTTCACCGACCGAACTTTTTTCACTCAGTATCTGATCAAAAATGATACCATTTTTAAAAACAACAAGTCTCATGCTTTCCCGTGGTAAAAACTGCATTTCAATTCGACACCGAAGTGAGTTTACTGCGGGATACTTTCCTTATATACATTGGACTATACCGGTTCTTCGGAGTAAGTATCCCGCAGTAAACTCCCTTCCGGACCGATTTGAAATGCGGTTTTCACCACTGAAATGCGTGAGATTTCTAGTTTTTAAAACTGGTATCATTTTTTATTAGAAGCTGAGTGAAAGTAGTTTGATCGCTGGAAACGGAAAATGCGCGAATTCCCGTAAATTCCAGACTCAGTCGGTACAGTCGAATGTATATAAAGAAAGTATTCCGGAATACACCTACTTCCTAACTGTTTTTGAAATGTAGTTTTCATCGCTGAAAAGCACGAGACTTGTAGATTTCAAGATTGGTATAATTTTTGATCAGACGCTGACTGAAAGCAGTTTGATCGTCGGAAACCAAAATTGCGCGAATTGCCGTCAATCTCGAACAAACCGATATAGTCGAATGTATATATAGAAAGTATTCCGAAATACACTCATTTCCTGACCGTTTTTTGAAATGTGGTTTTCGTCATTCGAAAGCAGGAGTCTTGGAGATTTCAAAATTGGTATCATTTTTGATCAGACGCTGAATGAAAGCAGTTTGATCGCTGAAAACCGAAATAGCGAGAATTCTCGTAAATCCCGGACAAACCGGTGTAGTCGAGTGTATATAAAAAAGTACCCTGCAGTAAACTCACTTCCGGACCGATTTGTAATGCGGTTTTCACCACTGAAAAGCATGAGACTAGTAGTTTTTAAAAATGGTGTTATTTTTTATTAGACGTTGAGAGAAAGCAGTTTGATCGCCGGAAGTCGAACATACGCGAATTCCCGTAAATCCCGGACCCAGCCGGTATAATCAATTGTATACAAAGAAGGTACTCGGGGATTAAATTTACTTTCTGACCGATTTGAGAAATGTGTTTTTCGCCACTGAAAAGCGGTAAAAACTGCATTTCAAATCGGTCCGGAAGTGAGTTTACTGCGGGATACTCTCTTTATATACATTCGACTATACCGGTTCGTCCGGGATTTACGGCAATTCGCGCATTTTCGGTTTCCGGCGATCAAACTGCTTTCACTCAGCGGCTGATCAAAAATGATACCAATTTTGAAATCTCCAAGTCTCCTGCTTTTGAATGACGAAAACCACATTTCAAAAAACGGTCAGGAAATGAGTGTATTTCGGAATACTTTCTATATATACATTCGACTATATCGGTTTGTTCGGGATTGACGACAATTCGCGCATTTTTGGTTTCCGACGATCAAACTGCTTTCACTAGGCGTCTGATCAAAAATTATACCAATCTTGAAATCTACAAGTCTCGTGCTTTTCAGCGATGAAAACTACATTTCAAAAAACAGTCAGGAAGTGGGTGTATTCCGGAATACTTTCTTTAAATACATTCGACTTTACCGACTGAGTCTGTAATTTACGGGAATTCGCGCATTTTCAGTTTCCAGCGATCAAACTACTTTCACTCAGCTTCTGATCAAAAATGATACCAGTTTTAAAAACTAGAAATCTCATGCATTTCAGTGGTGAAAACCGCATTTCAAATCGGTTCGGAACTGAGTTTACTGCGGGTTACTTTCCTTATATACATTCGACTATACCGGTTCGTCCGGAATTTACGGCAATTCGCGCATTTTCGGTTACAGGCGATCAAACTGCTTTCATCGACGTCTCATTAAATATTATACCATTTTTGAGAACTATAAGTCTCATGCATTTTAGTGGTAAACACCGCATTTTTAAAAATCGGACGGAGGTAAGTGTACTGCCCGGGTACTTTCTTGGTATGCATTCGACTATACCGGATGTGTCCAGGATTTACGGGAGTTCGCGTATTTTCGATTTCCGGCGATGAAACTGCTTTCACTCAACGTCTAATCAAAAATGATACCATTTTTAAAAACTACAGGTATCATGCTTTTCGGTGATGAAAACTGCATTTAAAATCGGTCCGGAAGTGAGTTTACTGCGGGATACTTTCTTTATATACATTCGACTATACCGGTTCGTCCGGGATTTACGGCAATTCGCGCATTTTCGGTTTCCGGCGATCAAACTGCTTTCACTCAGCGTCTGATCAAAAATTATACCAATCTTGAAATCTACAAGTCTCGTGCTTTTCAGCGATGAAAACTACATTTCAAAAAACAGTCAGGAAGTGGGTGTATTCCGGAATACTTTCTTTATATACATTCGACTGTACCGACTGAGTCTGGAATTTACGGGAATTCGTGCATTTTCAGTTTCCAGCGGTCAAACTACTTTCACTCAGCTTCTGATCAAAAATGATACCAGTTTTAAAAACTAGAAATTTCATGCATTTCAGTGGTGAAAACCGCATTTCAAATTGGTCCGGAAGTGAGTTTACTGCGGAATACTTTCCTTACATACATTCGACTATACCGGTTCGTCCGGGATTTACGGCAATTCGCGCATTTTCGGTTACAGGCGATCAAACTGCTTTCATCGACGTCTCATTAAATATTATACCATTTTTGAGAACTACAAGTCTCATGCATTTTAGTGGTAAACACAGCATTTTTAAAAATCGGGCGGAAGTAAGTGTACTGCCCGGGTACTTTCTTGGTATGCATTCGACTATACCGGATGTGTCCAGGATTTACGGGAGTTCGCGTATTTTCGATTTCCGGCGATGAAACTGCTTTCACTCAACGTCTAATCAAAAATGATACCATTTTTAAAAACTACAATTCTCATGCTTTTTAGTGGTTAAAACCGCATTTCAAACCGGTCGTTAAGTGCGCTTACTCCGGAAACCTTCTTCATATACATTCGACTATATCGGTTTGTTCGGTATTGACGGCAATTCGCGCATTTTTGGTTCCGACGATCAAACTCCTTTCACGCAGCGTCTGATCAAAAATGATACCAATTTTTAAAACAACAAGTCTCAACCCTTTTCAGTGATAAACACTGCATTTGAAAAAACCTGGGGAAGTGACTTTACTTCCCGGGTAATTTTGTTTATGTACATTTGACTACACCGTTTCGTCCAAGATTTACGTGAATTCGCGCATTTTCGGTTTCCGGCGATCAAACTGCTTTCACTCTGCGCCTGATCAAAAATTATATGAATTTAGAAACCAACACGTCTCACCCTTTTCAGGGGTAAACACCGCATTTTAAAAATAGGGCGCAAAGTAAGTTTACTGCCCGGGTACTTTCTTGATATACATTCGACTATACCGGCTGGGTCCGGGCTTTACGGAAATTCGCGCATTTTTGATTTCCGGCGATCAAACTGCTTTCACTCTGCGTCTGATCAAAAATTATATGAATTTAGAAAACAACACGTTTCAACCCTTTTCAGGGGTAAACACCGCATTTTAAAAATTGGGCGGGAAATAAGTTTACTGCCTGGGTACTTTCTTGGTATACATTCGACTATGCCGGCTGGGTCCGGGATTTACGAGAATTCGCGCATTTTCGGTTACAGGCGATCAACCTGCTTTCATCGACGTCTCATTAAATATTATACCATATTTAAAAACTACAATTCTCATGCTTTTTAATGGTGAAAACCGCATTTCAAATCGGTCGGTAAGTGACTTTACTGCGGATATGTTCTTTAATATACATTTGACTCTATCGGTTCGTCCGGGATTTACGAGAATTCGCGCATTTTCAGTTTCCAGCGATCAAACTGCTTTCATTCAGCGTCTTATAAAAAATGATACCATTTTTAAAAACTACAGGTCTCATGCTCTTCGGTGATGAAAACTGCATCTCAAATCGGTCCGGAAGTGAGTTTACTGCGGGATACTTTCTTTATATATATTCGCCTATACCGGTTCGACCGGGATTTACGACAATTCGCGCATTTTGGGTTTCCGACGATCAAACTGCTTTCACTCAGCGTCTGATCAAAAATGATACCAATCTTGAAATCTACAAGTCTCGTGCTTTTCCGCGACGAAAACCACATTTCAAAAAACAGTCAGGAAGTGGGTGTATTCCGGAATACTTTCTTTATATACATTCGACTGTACCGACTGAGTTCGGAATTTACGGGAATTCGCGCATTTTCGGTTACAGGCGATCAACCTGCTTTCATCGACGTCTCATTAAATATTATACCATTTTTGAGAACTACAAGTCTCATGCATTTTAGTGGTAAACACCGCATTTTTAAAAATCGGGCGGAGGTAAGTGTACTGTCCGGTTAATTTCTTGGTATGCATTCGACTATACCGGATGTGTCCAGGCTTTGCGGGAGTTCGCGTATTTTCGATTTCCGGCGATGAAACTGCTTTCACTCAGCGTCTGATCAAAAATTAAACCAATCTTGAAATATACAAGTCTCGTGCTTTCTTTTCAGCGATGAAATCTACATTTCAAAAAACAGTCAGGAAGTGGGTGTATTCCGGAATAATTTCTTTATATACATTCGACTGTACCTACTGAGTCCGGAATTTACGGGAATTCGCGCATTTCCAGTTTCCAGCGATCAAACTACTTTCACTCAGCTTCTGATCAAAAATGATACCACTTTTAAAAAACTAGAAGTCTCGTGCATTTCAGTGGTGTAAACCGCATTTCAAATCGTCCGGAAGTGGGTTTACTGCGGGATACTTTCTTTATTTACACTTGACTACACCGGTTTGTCCGGGAGTTACGGGAATTCTCGCCATTTCGGTTTTCAGCGATCAAACTGCTTTCACTCAGTATCTGATCTATAATGTTATCATTTTTAAAAACTGCAAGTCTCATGCTTTTTAGTGGTGAAAACTGCATTTAAAATCTGTCCGAAAGTGAGTTTACTGCGGGATACTTTCCTTATATACATTCGTCTATACCGGTTCGTCCGGGATTTACGGCAATTCGCGCATTTTCTGTTTCAGGCGATCAAACTGCTTTCACCGACGTCTCATTAAATATTATACCATTTTTGAGAACTACAAGTCTCATGCATTTTAGTGGTAAACACCCCATTTTTAAAATCGGGTGGAGGTAAGTGTACTGCCCGGGAACTTCCTTGGTATGCATTCGACAATACCGGATGTGTCCTGGATTTACGGGAGTTCGCGTAGTTTCGATTTCCGGCGATGAAACTGCTTTCACTCAACGTCTAATCAAAAATGATACCATCTTTAAAAACTACAAATCTCCTGCTTTTCTGTGACAAATGTAAATTTACTCTCCGGGTAATATCCTTGTATATATTTGACTATACCGGCTGGGTCCGGGATTTAGTGGACTTCCTGCATTTTCGGTTTCCGACGATTCAATTGCTTCTACTCGGTGTCTGATCAAAAATGATAACATTTTTAAAAACTACAAGTCTCGTGTTTTTCAGGTGACAACCGCATTTAAAGATCGGTCGGGAAGTGAATTTACTCCTAGGGTACTTTCTTTGTATACATTCGACTATACCGGCTGGGTCAGGTATTTACGAGAATTTGCCCATTTTCGGTTACCGGCGATCAAACTGCAGTAACTCAGCGGCGGACAAAAAAAACGCAACTTTTAAAAACTACGAGTCTCGTGCTTTTCAGTGATGAAAACCGCATTTCAAAGATCGGCGGAAAGTGGGTGAAAACCACATTTCAAAGATCGGTCGGCAAGTGAATTTACTGCTAGGGTACTTTCTTTGTATACATTCAACTGTACCGGCTATGTCCTGGATTTACGGGTGTTCGCGCATTTTCGGTTCCCGGAGATCAAACTGCAGTCAGTCAGCGTCTTATAAATCAAACACAATTTTAAAGAAGTACAAGTCTCGCACTTTTCAGTGGTGAACACCGCATTTCAAAGATCGGGCGGAAGGTGAATTTACTCCCAGGGTACTTTTTTTGTATACATTCAACTATACGGGCCGACCCGGGGTTTACGGGAATTCGCTCATTTTTTGTCTCCGGCGATCAAACTACTTTCACTCAGTTTCTGATCAAAAATGATACCATTTTTAAAAACTAGAAGTCTCATGCATTTCAGTGGTGAAAACCGCATTTCAAATCGGTCCGGAAGTGAGTTTACTGCGAGATACTTTCTTTATTTTCGACTATACCCGCTGGACCGGGATCTACGGGAATTTGCACATTTTCGGTTTTCGGCGATCAAACTGCTTTCATTCAGCCTCTGATAAAAAATGACACCATTTTTGAAAACTACAGGTGTCGCTCTTTTTAGTGGTGAAAACCCCGTTTCAAAAAAAATTTACTCCCCGGGTAACATCCTTGTATATATTCGACTATACCGGCTGGGTCCGGGATTTACGGGAATTTGGGCATTTTCGTTTTCCGGCGATCAAACTGTTGTCGCTCGGTGTCTGGTAAAAAATGACACCATTTTTGAAAACTACAAGTCTTGTGCTTTTCAGCGGTGAAAACCGCATTTCTAAAATCGGCCGGAAATGAGTTTACTACGGAATACTTTCTTTATATACATATGACTATACCGGCTGGGTCCGGGATTTACGGGAATTCGCTCATTTGGTGTCCGATCAAAAATTATTCCATTTTTGAAAACTACAAATCTCCTGCTTTTCTGTGGTGAAAGCAGCAATTCAAAAATGGGGCGGGAAGTGAATTTACTGCGGGGTACTTTTTTATATACATTCGACCATACCGTCTGGGTCCGGGATTTTCGATAATTCGCGCATTTTTTGTTTCCGGCGATCAAACATCTTTAACTCGGTATTTGATCAAAAATGCTGTCATATTTAAAAACCACAAGTGTCATGGTTTTCAACGGTAAAAATGGCATTTCAATATACTGGTAGGAAGTGAGTTTACTCCCCGGGTACTTTCGTAGCATATATTCACATGTACCAGGCGGACCCGAGATTAACGGGAAACCGCGCATTTCCTGTTTCGCGCAATTAAACTACTTTCACTCGGCCTCTGATCAAAAATGATACTATATTTGAAAACTTTATGTCTCATGCTTTTCAGTGGTGAAAACGGCGTTTCAAAAATCGGTCGGAAAGCGAGTTTACTCCCCGGGTACTTTCTTTGTATACATTCGACTATACCGTCCGTGCCGGGATTTAAGGGAATTAGCGCACTTTCAGTTTCCGGCGATTACAGTGCTTTGACTCGGCGCCTTATCAAAAATGATACCATTTTTGAAAACTAAAGTCTCGTACTTTTCAGTGGTGAAAACCTCATTTCAGAAATCGGTCGGGAAGTGAAATATAATTTAGCTAGCTAGCAAGTACTTCCTGAATAGAACTTTTGTTAGATAGTTAATTGTTTAGATTTCAAATCCAGTTTATGGAAGTTTTTATTTTTGTGGCGTTCTGAATCCTATGGATAGAAAACAATGTAGACAGCTTCAGATTATAACAGCCTGCTTTAGATATATATTTGGATGTAAACGAAGTATATACTTCTCTGTTATCAAGATAAATCTTGAGTGGAGTTATAGGTCCTAAATTAATTAGAAATGAAGTTTTTTATGATTGGTAGTAGTCTTTTATGATTGGTTTAATTGTTAAAGACTTGCTTCATGAATATTCAGTAATCTTGAAATTTGTGATGAGCTAAAAAATTTAGAAAAATATTTTGTTTACAAAAGGCTTCAGATAGCTTACAAACGTTTTCGAACATTTTGTTATGTAAAAGAGCAGAACTATTACTAAGGGAATTTTTGTGAGAACTAATTTTTGAAACACTTTTAAATTTTTACGAGAACTATTTTTTTTGCAAAGTTAGGAAGTTTAAAATATCTGGTTTAAAATAGCTCCTTAAGTTGGATACATTAACATGTGTGAGTCTATGTACTTAAAGGGATAAAGCTAAAAGTGCCCAGCAAAGTGGGCTATAAAAAATACTTCTCTTTCGAAACCATACTTTTTGCTAACAATAAAATTGAAATAAAGCGTTGAACCTTGGTATGACATGTTTTTAGGCTGGTTTGAAAAAAAATAGAAACAAAATATTTTCACTATTATCATAGTTCCTGAGTTCCTGTTTTAACCATTTTCAGGGACACCGATAAACGATTTGTAACAGTTATACAGGATTCCCACTCTTTTTTCAAAACAAAATTTGAGAAGATTTGAGGACTTTTTTAAGGAGATTTTTGTGATTTTTGAGGAGCTTTTGTTAACAAAATTGAGGAGATTTGCGGAGAAAAACTTGCACTTGTAAAAATGAAGGAACACACAGACTGGCATCTCAATATTTTCTTACAAAAGATAACTAAGAAACTTTGCTTCACATACAAACACAACAAAAAAAAGTAATGTTTGCAGGCCACAGCAACCACAAATTGTTGTGATACAAAATGAATAATATAAAAACTAGCATATATAAACAAAAACCAAATGTCAAAATTTTGTTGAGCAGATTTGAGAAGAAAACCTAGATTTCCAAAAAAATTGTGGACATTTGAGGAGAATTGAGGATACCTTTTGAATTTGAGGAGATTTTGGGAGTTATGAGGAGGCGTGGGAACCCTGTTATATCAATTTTGACAGTATATCAATTTTGACATGTATCTACATGTGCAAAAAACATTAAGAGCAATTTTCATTATTGAAATATGTCTAAGTGTTATGTTAGGGTCTAAATAAAAATTTGTTCCATGTTTGATTGGTACAACCCAGTTTCATATTTGCTAATTTTTTGAACGCACTATCTCACAGATAGAAAATAAAATAAATCTTTCATAATCGTGTTATAAAATTCTGTTGCAGTATACCCATAAAAGAAAAGTCACCAAATGCCAGCTGCGGGTAGGTTGATTTTACCTGCTCCTGTATGAATACAGTTAAGGTAGTTATGAAATTCAGGGATTTCTCAGACACTAGATCCCCCCTTTCCAAAGTTTAATAATTACATTCTCTTTTCTTAAATAAATTCATCAATTTTAAGTTAATATTTGATAAATATTTGCAAATAGGGTCCCAAGAAATATACGTATTTTTAGGAATCCGATTTCAAACAAATATTGCAAGTCTTTGAAAGAAATTTAATTAAGGAACAAAGAAACAAAGTTTCTAATCCTCTCTAAATTTGCAAATTTTACTATAAAAAAGTTAAGCTAGTTAGCTAGTTAGCTAGCTAATAGCTAAATCTATATTATAATGCCCGTATACGTCTGTCCGTCACGCAAAATGGTAGCTTAGCTGCGACGGGCGAACCCGTGGATTTTTCCACGGGCTAACGACTAGTGTAAACAAAATACCAAGCTAAAATATGTAAAGCTAGCTGTCATCAACACGTCTACATTAGGTTTTTGATCACCTACTACGTGCTAAACATAGTAAAAACCTTGTTACCTAGCTACATATACTTGTTTTTCTTATATTACTAGCCCACTTTTTATGCCCCTATCTTTAATGTACAACGCGTCACCATGAACTAGTCAAAACCAAATGTTTTTTTATAAATTTAACTAGCTTTATAACAAAGTTTTGTTGTTTACAAATATAATGGACCACCACCACGGCTCAATGCGCAATTTTAATCTTCATCTGAAAAAGTGCTGACTAAGGAAAAAAGTCGTAATAATTATGCGAAAATGTAAAAGCCAATAATATTTCAATATCCGGTTAACGATACCAGTGTATTTTTCGACGTCATCCCTCATATCAAGAACGCAAAACACCTTGGGGACGAGGGTGGGGTTACATGAACTTTTAACAAAAAGTGAATATGTCATTGGGAATTTCTTATGAAAATCTTTCAGGTAAGTCTAACTTGTAAAAGTACCGTGGGATCCCTTCAACATCTGTTTCGGCATCAGATTTCAATACATATTCTGAATCTTTCTCCGATTGTTCAAATTACAGACGCTCTCAACTAGTGGGCTTGAGTAACCTGAAAACATAACCGTCAAAATGGCTTAAACTGTGAGGAACCATATGTTATTCGAAAAATGCAGCTTATAACAAAATTGTACGCTGACCAAAAAGAAGACGTGGTTCTTGGCTCTTTTTTGGTAAAATCTTCTGAAACTGTTGTTCAGCCGAAAGCAGCCGAAAAGAAAGAATGCGAAGACCCTACTGTTCAAAAAAAGTAGATACTTTTGTAATCGATGGCTAAAGGTAGTTCATTTTGAAAGATAGAATAGATCATACTCATAATTTTTATTTGTTTCTTTTCATATGAGAAAACGGGGAGGTGGAAAAGGAAGTAAGGGAAAATACAAACGCTTGTGGAAGTGGAGATTTCGTTTATGGAATTTTTCTTATATTTCACGGATCTGACAATAATTCAAAAATTTCGCGGCGACAAATTTTCGCGGATGGCTACTTTCTAGATTTTCGCGGGGACTCAATTTCAATTGAAACATTCAGCCTGACACGAAGAAAATAATGTTATATAGCAGCGACATACATACACCCACCCACCCACCCACCCACCCACCCATCAGAAAAAAATCAGAAAAGAGTAAAACAAAAATTTTGCTTTTTGACCACGATCCATGTTCTTCCACTTGGAGATTACAAAAAACTTAATACGGAATGCTGATTAACGCCGAGTTGAACTTCACACAACAAGCTTAATCATTATTACTTTAATTGTCTTGGCCATCCTCCTCTTCTTCTTCATCTTCATCATCTTCTTCATCTTCTTCACTTTCCATTGTTACATCTTCGTCCACTTTTCTTTCCTTGAATTCGATTACCGAATTTTTGAACGTGTCCAACACATAATTGCAAACCTTTTGCAGTTCAACAAACGAGGCTTTCAACACTTCGTTGCACGGTTTTTCTCGAGTTTGGATGCGAAGGTTAATCTTCTCTTCAGAAGGATGTGGTACGCTATAACCGCAGTACTCCACTTCAGCATTTTTCATTAGAACGTAACGTAGTGAATTTCCCAATGTATGATCTTCGTGGTGCAAAACGTACGTTAGACAAGTACGGTCTTCCTCGTGATTTGAGGCGACAACCTCAATACGATGAATTGATTTGTTGGGAATTAATTCATTCATATCTAAACAAGAACGAAATAAGAAAAACCATCCAGTTTTATCACAAACTTGGATCATTACAAGATAGCGGAGAATTGAAAACTAGTTGTCAGTTGTCAGTACGCCAACTTAAAATATCCCGGAAATTTCGGGGATATGCAGTCGTTGGTGATTTCCGAACTTTAAACGCATGTCTAGGGATCGATGAAGTAGGCTGAAACGTTCCATTAATCACATTAATTTAAAAATATAAATATATATAAATAATCATATTAATCATATATAATCAGCGTAAAAAAATATGACTGATATTTATGCACAAAAAGCTAATGCAATTTTTTGTCAGCACAAATGGACCAACTCGCTAAAGTATAAGTCCAGTAAAAAAGCCAATAAGTACGTCTTGTGTATTTTAAGGTTTTTTATTGCTTTGCTTTTCCTTGAGATTTGATTTAAGTTGGATTGGAAGCTCCTGTACCTTTTTCTGAAGGAATATTGAAGTAATTTCAACAATTGATTGCAGTCAAAAATTGTGTAACATTTTTAAAATTTGCAAAAACAACAAAAATTAAACTTTTTGCTATAAAATTTCTAATTTTGTGGCTTACATTTCAAAATTTTAGAACTTAATTGGAATCAATAGCACGGACAATGTCAGTAACTTTATTTTGTAATGTGAACCAAAAATGTGGCTTACAGAAGCATTTTAGACACATTGTAAAACTGTCAGACACATCAGTGTAATATGAATTAAAATACATTTGTGAACTTTTATCTTTCGGCTAAGTGGTCAAACTTTGCGAAAAGTGTTAAATGTTCCAGAAAAAGTTGGTTATGAGTCCTGGGAAGTGGCTGACATTTTTGTTCATTTTTTCATGAGCAAGGATGCCCCCTATGTCCTGTAAGCCACAATTTAAGGTTAGAAACAAGATAAACTAAAAATAACATGTTACTCAAACCTAACAGGGTTTAATAAATTTTTTACACAGTGTAGGTACCAAAATGTGGCTTACAGTATATGTTCTCGCATATTTTTAACTAAAATCACCAGTAAAAGCTTAAATAATCAAAACTAGAACAATGCATACTTCACTTTAGTATCAGATAGTATGATAAGAACTCTTTTGTACTTTGATCTGTTAAATGTGGCTTACACAAGACACGATAACGTGGAGACTAATGTTATCACAAATAAGTAAGAGAGTCACTACAGAATGTACAACCTCATAAACTGTAAAATATTTAACTTAATAGAAGAAATTATAACTAAATGCTAGGAACTTATAAACTTGTAGAATACCAATCAAAAAAACTAAATGTTACTGTTCTGTCTTGTTGTAATGTCAATGTTCTGCTACTAACTTTACAAATGGCAAAAACCGTTTTCCTCAACAAAATGCAAAACATCAGAAAAGTCCTGATTGTCTAAAACCCATCCACATTTATCATTCACCATGTTTACATAGGGGTATAAAATGCTCTCTTTGTAAAAGTAGGTGATTTTCTTGCTGACATTGAAGATCTGTTTTGTTTTGGCATATGAATTTCGTTCTAAGAAATTACCCTTTATAAATTTCAAACCTGGTAAAATTTTATGACCATAGTCATCAATATCATCCCTTGCAAGGCAATCAACTTCTGATACCTTGATAAACCAAATTGTATCTGGAGAGTTTTTATCAGCTGCAATAGCTACTATTGATTCAGGGATAATGAAATCAGACATACTTTCACCATCAGGTATTGATCTTTTGTGTGGAATATCAGAACGTAGTTGTACCTGATTTTTTTCTTCAGTGCAAAGAATGTGCTTTGTAAATAGTGAACATGTTCCATATTCTCTCTCACAAGTAGAGCAAATGCATAATCGTTGTGCTGCACTTATAACATTGCTGTTTGGTTTAAACATCATAACATGAAACTTTGATGAACCTTCAATTGTTGAATAAGATCTCATTTTTGCTTCAACACGTTCAGTTTCTAGTTCTTTGCTATCTAATTCTTTGAAATAGTAAACTGGTGATAAATGATTTTTAAACCTTTCATTTAAAAATTCAACCATATCCGCTGAACTAGCAAAGAACTCTCCAGCTGCAATCTCACTTGGATTGCGCTGTGTCTGATTCATGTTACTTGAATGCAAAGGACATGAACATTGTAAAGTTGATGACAAACAATCTTAAGATCCCTACTGGCACTTTGAAAAACTCAAAAGCCATATATAAGCCAAAACCATCTTCTCAGATTTGCATAAAAAAGTTTCATAAAAAAATAAGTTGAGGTTGAAAGTGATTCCAGTGATTCTGAAACCGAAACTGCAATGGATGATGCACGTCAGGTGGGAGCTTCAGAAATTTTTGTTATGCGTTCTGAAATGAATAGTGAATTATTAGAGATTGCACCAGGTGAGGGTAAAACCCCAACAAGCATTTTACTTGACGAATTTTGTGAGGAATTTGCATTTCCCAACCTTTTTCCAGATGGTTGCAATGTTGAAAGATCTGTTAAGTTATCTCCATCAAAGTACTTTAATCATCGGTTACTAAATTTTAAGCTAAATTTTTCATCCAATTCAGACTACATATTTTTTGCACAATTTGTCCTGCAACAGTTGGGCTTGTCTAGCCAAATAAACATTGCTATGAAAAAGACATCAGGTAATGTAACTGCAGGAATGCTGTCTTCAAACCGTAGACAAACAGTACATTCGATGATTGCATCCGACTCGGCGTTCATGTTTATGAACACTATCAAAGGAACGCCAGCATACTGGAAAAAATTTCAGCTAGAGGTACTTGCAATGATCAGGCAACTTGGTTGCCCTACATTTTTTCTTACTCTTTCTGCTGCCAATCTTCATTGGAACGAACTTATTGCTATCATAACAAAGTTGCAAAATAGACCCATGTCTGAGGAACAAATCCAAAATTTATTGTATATGCAACGCTGTGATATTCTCAACAGTAACCCAGTTTTTGTAGCTAGGCATTTTCAGTATCGGGTTGAAAATTTATTTGCTGAAGTACTTTTTGGTTGTGACGCTATTGGAAAGATAAGAAATTATGCTATAAGAGTTGAATTCCAATTTCGGGGTGTAGCGCATACGCATTCATTTATTTGGACAATATTCTGACCCTGATGCTGTTTTGTTATCCTTATTGTAAATTTTGTTATTTTAATTGTATTGTTATGTGAAACTAGGTTACAGCTATGTATATGCAGTTTTTATCAGATCTTTCCAACATTTATATTTTTAGTTCAATCTTATACCACAATGGCAAGTCATAGCAAATCTTTCACACCTCAAAAGAATTCAGGTAAGTCTGATAGTTTCTTAACACTTTAGCCAATACATTTAGACTATAAATTTATATTGTTTAAGAAGAAATGATATCTCACTGCTCACAACATTTTTTTCGCTTCACCTTCAAATTCAACTATACGTGGCTATATATCCAATGTTTCTCCAATAAAGTCATCTCGAGACAACAAGAGAAAATACTTTGATTTTACTCTTTCAACTGAGGAATCACAAAAGAGATCAGTTTGTTTCACTCCAGAAAAGCATAAGCTGATCAATACAATTAGCACTGAAAAAACTGGATGTGAAATTTCGTCATTCAAAAGAAGTATACAAAATGATATATTGGTCACTGACTACTCTTCAGTGAAAAAAACAAAACTTCTGTTTGATTCACCTCAACATGAAACGTCATATAAAGATATATCAGAAATTCTTAATGAATGTTCATTGTTCGAGATTGTAAATGTCCACACCGAGGAACATGTGGAAAGGAATGGCAAGACATTAAATTTTGTTAAAGCTGTGTTACATGACAACACAGATACCATACCTATCACGATTTTTGGCAACCTGACAAAAGAAGTGAAAGTAAATCAATGCTATTCGATTAAAAATGCAAGAATATCAAATTACATGTCACATAGACTGCTCAAACAACATTACCTTTGAACCTGTTGGCAATCGCGTTGAGGAAATGACTTTGCACACCGACGAGCAAAAAATTGAAAAAGTTGTTGATGAGCAAAAAGAACAAGTTAACACACAAAATAATGCTGAACATGAACAACATGACAATTCTGCTAGCGACAATATAGATGAAAATACCCTCCTTGAATGCATTAAGCCTATGCTTTTTTTCGTTATTCTATTCAGCCTTATGTTCCTATGCATGTGACATGTATTTTTGTTCTGAACCTAAACTGAGTTCGAAATTAGTTCAAGTATGAAATAGACTGTTCGAGCACCTGGTTATCTTTTGTTGCCTATATTTTTGTTCCTTATTCAGCTTTTATCTTGTATATCATTGAAGTGGCCAAGTTAAACATTATTTAGCTATTATGTTACTAGTACAACTACTTTTTACATTGTATTATATTTATTGAAGTCGCTACTACCATTTGTAACAAGTAGCGCATGTGACACGTTTTTCTGTTCTGTATATACCTTATCCATTTTATATTCATCGAATTAAAACACTTAATCCTATGATCTTATTAGAATAAATTTCATTATCGAAGTTCGATGAATGGAAAGTGGGCTTTGTTGTTTTGTTCAACATGGTTTAACTGTCATATTTTTTATATTTTATTTTTCATATTTTATTTCCTTAGTTTTATATTCAGAATAAAGCGAATAGAAACTACCAATACTTTTTTGCTGCTGTATGTTGTTCCTATACGTATTTCCCAACAAAGTTTATCCGTTGTTCCACAGTTCTTTAGCCGCCCGGCTTTCTTGTTATTTTTAGATTTGCGAGCTTTACGCATTAATTTGTCCCGTTCGTTCATTTCGGCCTAGTATCATAAGATAACCAAGGAGAGGATTTTCCACGAACTTGTTTTGTAATTTTTGGAGCAAGGCGATTAAAAGCTGAAACTAATTTTTTTTTTCATAGCAATCCAAGCAGAGTTAACATTTTTACAACTATATATAACGGACCATCCTATGCTGGATAAAAAATCATTTAATTTGACCGGGTCATACTTTCTGTGATCACGACAATAAAGCTTTCTAGATGGATATTTAATGTGGTTTACCTTACGAACACATCCTATGAGCTCGTAATCAGCGATTCCACAAGGTATAGCGGAAGAATGACTAATGTTTACACTTTTATTAGATGCGATTATATCAATTAGAGTTTCTGTGTCGTCATGTATTCTCGTATTAACTGTTCAAAGTCATAAAGTTGCAAGATTGATTTAAATTCTTTATTAATGCTACTTTTTAAAAAATCTACATTTACATCTCCCAAAATGATTGTGTTTTTTTCTGTCTCTGATAACTTCATTAATAGTTCCGAAAATAGAGCGTTAAAATTGCGATGCAATTAATCCGATGTGTCAAGGGGTCGATGCATAAAAAACACAAAAAAACTCTTAGCTTTTCGTGCAAAGATTTCAAAACAAATACCTTCAATTTATTCCTTTCCAGATCTGTTCTTCTTTTCCATTTAAAATGATTTTTGATGTAAACACTACCTCCACTTCCTTTCTTTCTCCGGTTTACTAACAAAATCATACCATGGAAAATTCAAATTATCTCCGTAATCCATAACGTTTTGTATGTGTTTCCGTAAGAGCAAAAATCTGAAATTTGCTTTTGAAACGTTCAACAATATAAGCTTTAGTGCTACATTTTGATGAAAAATGTACATTCCTCTACAACTTAACGAACTTTCAAGTTCTGGAATTGATCGATGTGCAGGGCAGGGACACGTCTCTATATCACAACTAAGAATCAACAAAAACTCAAAAGTTACTTTAGGCTTAAATTTTATAACTTTACAACGTTGTATCACAAACATTGATTCAGTAATGTACGTATTTTCTACATCTTCCACTTCTTCTCCATAAAAACTGTAACAGACTGAGTTGCTGGATGCTAAAGACGGTTTCTTTATCATAAGAACTAGAATTATCTTCAACGTAAGTCGAAGCATGAAGCATTGCATTAATGATGAAACTGATATCAATGTAGACGGGTACCACATGTACCATCGTCCTGATAACGGAAGAACGGTAAGAATTCAAAACTTGGATGTTGATGATAGGAGGGTTGTGCCTTATAACCCTTTCCTATGCAAAAAATATATGGCACATATTAACTTGGAAGCTTATGTGTCAATTAAAAGTGTTAAGTATTTGTATAAATATATTTACAAAGGTTATGATACTGCACACATAGAAATCAATGAGCGCATCGCTCATGATGAAGTAACAACATTCTTAGAAGCTAGATATGTATCTGCACCTGAAGTAACTTGGCGTCTCTGTAAATTTCCTATGCATACTCCGAGTCATTCCATTATAAGACTTCCTGTTCACCTTCCAGATCACCAACAAGTGTTTTTTTAGGGAAGGTAATGAGGCTGTTGCATGCTTAGCACGAGGATTGTTAGCTGATAACAATCTTTGGATTCGCACTATGAATGAGTTGGTGAAATATGCTTCTCTATCTAAATACGAAAAGCATTTTCTTTTATATTGAATCATGGTGAGCCAAATAACCCACATGAATTTTGGGAAACCTTCCATGCTGCAATGATGGAAGATTACTTACGTCACCACCCTGAAATACAGGCAGAACAAATGATGCTAGGTAAAATTAAAGGTGTTATTCAGCAATTTGGTAAGCATCTTTCTGATTTTGGTCTTCCTGCTTTACAGGAAGCTTTGCTTGATGATTTGCCAAATGCTGAAGAAATGAGGCAGAGGCTCTAAATTTCAGACCTTTGTTAAATGCTGAGCAACTTCATGTAGCCGATTCTATTTTGAATTCCGTCACCAATAATAACATTAATGTTGCCAATATTTTCTTCCTACTTTAAAGGAAGAAACTTTCGCTGGAAGAAAGTTTCGCGGTTTCGCGGTTTTTAGGGCCTTTCCGCGAAAGTTTCTTCCGCGAAATTTTCTAAAACGTGTTGTCCGCGAAAGATTTTTCCCGCGAATTTTTCTAAAACGTGTTGTCCGCGAAAGTTTTTTCCCGCGAATTTTTTTGTAAACTATAACAAAGGTGATAAAGAAGCAGAACTATAATTTTTGTAATTTTTGTCAACGAGAAGATTGCGAAGACATTATAATCATAGACTAAGAATATTATATAGTATTTTTTTTGTGTGATAAAATAATTACAACTTTCATATCCTTTGTTTTATATTGTTTTTTAATACTTCATTATCATCGGTCCGCGAAAGTTTTTTCCGCGAAAGTTTTCCCGTAAAAAATTTCCAAATTGCTCGTCCGCGAAAGTTTTTTCCCGCGAAATGCAAAATTTTCGCGGTTCTTCCGAACCGCCAAACTTTCTTCCAGCGAAAGTTTCTTCCTTTAAAGTAGATGTGGCACAGTTAAAACTTTTACATATATTTACATAATTAAGGAAGTTATTGCGAATAATCTGTGTGTTGCTACTTGTGCCTGGGCAGGTATTGGTGCTACATTATTGCAGAATGGTAAGACTGTCCACTCTCTTTTCAAGTTACCAGTCCCTGTTTTAGACGGCTGTACATGTAATATCAAACCCAATAGTGACCATGCAGCATTTTTAAGAAGACGGGACATGATTATATTTGATGAAGCCAGCATGATTTCCCAAATATTGGCTCTTACTTGAAACTAACATTTAAATTTCTATGAAATCTTTATAATTAGTAAATCCTTAGAATCAAGGCAAGCAGGCGAAAAACGATCTGCAACATATATCTATACAAATTGTATGCATCAATTATTGAAATTACTTGATACACATGCAACAACATGAATGACAACATGACTGTATGCTTGTTTATGTTGAAATATATGGTGACATAAGTATCAGCTATGTCTATGTTTCAGATACAGATTGTTAGATTGTTTAGATTGTTTGTTTTTGTTTTCATTGTTTCCCGTGAGTTTTCGAAATAGATTGCAACAGATTCCGTGGCTTCGAGAAATCGATTTTCATAACTAGTGCTGGTACATTTAGGTGAAAAAAATAACACAAGCAGCATTCGTCTTCTATTTTGTGGAATATCATGAGGTCATCTCCTGAATCGTTAACGCGAATGTCACATTATTATCCGAGTTCCGTGTTTTATCTTGAAAGACCGTACCTTAATTCGTGAAATTGTTGCACACTTTCTACGGGTTGTCCAACTCAATATATTGCATATATTTTAGAATAAGGGTTTTAACTTTATAAGGTATAATTTGGCATGGTTTATTGGTGCCCAAAAACTTCGTCAATGTTGGTTTACATCAACCAACACTGACAATATTGTGATTAGCATTCTTAAATTTTTTTTTCAATTCTGTGGAAAAAATTGTCACAAAATTTTACCTCTTTTTAATATTTTTTTTAGTTTCTCGCGATCTAATTTTCTCGAATTCGCAAAAAATCACTATTTTTGCGCAACGAATTGTTTCGCAGAGAGTTCGTTTCACAACCTCGTCCCTAAAGTTGTTCTACGCTGATGATATTCAGCTTTGTATTCCCACATATAAGCTGCAGGAAGATGTTAGAGCCTCGTCGTATTATATTGAAGCAAAACAAAAAGCACTAGGAACAAGTATTGGCTGGTTTCAAATTTGCTTGCAACTTGCGAAATGCTTTGCAACTTTTTTTTGGTTTAGCAGCTACACTGCGATATGGTGGCGAGTCGAACCAGGGTGATGCTGCTGCTCGCTAAAAATCGCCATTTTAAATTTGTTAATACACCGGTAGACAAAAAGTCGCATTGACCGCCGCCACGACCACGACGAAAGCAGACGAAACCAAAAACACATTTATACTGAATGTGTGAAAAAGCGTTATTTAGCTGTGAGCTTTGCGAACGAGGATGTAAATATTACATGCAGTAAACATGCAATCGCTTTCTGAGTTGAGATTATCTGTTCTTGTTTTTGTGACATGTTGAGACTTTCCTTATATCGTTCTTAAAAAACTGTTTAAAATAATTTTTATACTGATCCTTGACTGTTCTAAATTTCAACAAGGTTTTTAGTTTATTTTGTGTAATCTCCTATACATTTTCATTTACAACGAACGAGGAAATCCTTTTATACACCAGCAGGATGTCCCTGTAGCCTAACATGTTTTTAATTTGTTACTTTTTTATAGCCAAAATCTAAAGGCTATAAAATTAGATATACGCACCATTAATTATGAATAAACAACGTCAGTCCTATCCAGTTGAGAAACGCACATACGAATGCCACAACGGCTGTACTTGGAATCAACAAACCAAAATAACACAGTGAATATTCAAAACAGCACAATGGAAATGTCTAGAAAGAAAAGAATACGGTGAATTATCATAACAGCGCAATGGAAATGTCTAGAGAGAAAATACCACGGTGAATTCTCAAAACAGCACAATGGAAATGTCTAGACAGAAAATAACATGGTGAATACTCAAAACAGCACAATGGGGATGTCTAGAAAGGAAATAACACTGTGAATACTCAAAACAGCACAATGGAAATGTCTAGAAAAAAAGAATACAGTGAATTATCATAACAGCGCAATGGAAATGTGTAGGAAAAAAATAACACGGTGAATACTCAAAACAGCACAATGGAAATGTCTAGACAGAAAATAACACGGTGAATATTTAAAACAGCACAATGGAAATGTCTAGAAAGGAAATAACACTGTGAATACTCAAAACAGCACAATGGGAATGTCTAGAAAGAAAATAACATGGTTAATTCTCATAACATCGCAATGGAAATGTGTAGGAAAAAACTAACACGGTGAATACTCAACCAGCACAATGGAAATGTCTAGAACGAAAATAACATGGTAAATTCTCAAAACAGCACAATGGAAATGTGTAGGAACAAAATAACACAGCGAATTCTCAAAACAAAAATTAAACATTTGCCGTAAAGTAAAATATACGATTTGATAGGAAAAATAAAGCTCTTCGACCGTTAGACTCCAAAGGACGCGTATTGGTGTCGCAACGAGAGTGCAATACCAACATACTATCTGTTAGCCATATCTCGTGATTACTCAAATTTTAGATATCAATAGAGGCTCATATATAACTGTCTAAGAGTTAAGTGCAGAAAATCTGGCGAGGTTTGGCCAACTTCATGAAAGTCTGTGACGCGAAAAAAAAATGGTGCTTTAATGCAAGAACGATAATGTACGCTAAAAAAGATCCGGCAAAGAACGGTTTATTTCAGCTTAATTTTATGCTTTTATAATAAAAAGAAAATACGTTTTAAGGTTCAATCTTTGAAATTTTAAGCGTAACTGTTAGTGATTCACCAAAATCTTTTAATATGGCTAATTAGCAAATCTTTATGTTCGCGAAATGAAGTTTCAGATTTCAGGTGCATTTTGTTCTTGTTTATAAAACACCTTCGCCACAAGTCCTGCTCGTTTAGTGCAATAGTACTAGAATAAATATAAAAATTGTAGACAGTCGTATTTTTTAACTTGCAAAAAAAGTTGCCATGACAGTTGCAATACCAGAGATCTTATGCGGAGAGGACGGCAGCTTAGCCGACGGTAAACAGACCAATGGCATGAGAACGGCAGCCGTTGTCTTTAACAACCTTACGCAGAGAGAAAGTAAACTAACATAAAGAAATTATTTTTGTATAATACAAATGAAGCGATTATATCTTTATGACACAAGTGGAAAACTAAAAAAAATAAGGAACTTTTCCTTAACAACTACCTTCCTCTTGCTTTAACACAACACATCAGTATAAAAAACCGAAAACGCAAGTAAATTCGAAAAAATCTATTTCTTAATTAACACAGCAGTACAGAAAAGCCAAAACTCAAGAAAATTAAAAATATATATATTTCCCAAAAGTACCAGAAGCTAAAACTTTAGTATGAACTTAAAGAAATATATTTTTTCGAAATAAAGATATTTATTAACCTTTATGTTACGAAAGCATAAATCCTTCATGTGAAAAGATAAAAAAATGTTGCAAAGAAATCTAAAATGACAATGAAATGTATTCTTCACAAGGTAAAACAGCTTCGTTCCACGTTCAATTCTTTAACAAGACAGCGTTCAAAATGGGTTTTCCCTGTAACAAACATGCACAGTGAGTAAAAACTGCAGTATTCTATCGCTCCATCCTGTTTGCTTAAGATCGCTAGTAATGGTAAATAACACCGGGTTGAACAGTAGGTAAACCATGTTGCACATATGTGTAGAGTGCTTACAGTACTGCTCCACTTAAGGAGTAATGATAAGGAGTCCTTTTTTTAAAAAATATTTTCCCGTAACTTTGGTTGACTAAAAAATACAATTACCCTGTTCAGTCAAGCGATTTTATTTTGCATACAAGTTTTCGTGAAATTTGCAAAATTAATCGTATAGCAATAAATATAACTTTGGTTTAAATAAAAGCAGCCTATTGTTACACTGTGTAGCCAAACAGTCACATAGTACTTTTATTTTGTGGAATAGGATTTCATAAAAGCTCTAAAGTTAATCATCAGTGTAAAACACAGCCAACAGCTTGTCATTACAAGATGAATTGTAAGATTGGGAATTTTGTTGAATTTTCAACAGAATATTTACTTAGACTTTTTAGCTGAAGGTTTAGCAATATTCAGCCACAATGCAAGTTGTTGCTTAGTGAATAATATATATATATTGGCTAGGATAAATAGCAACTGCACCCAAACTGAATAAAATGCAGTTAGTTAAGTCGCTTTTACACGATCAAATTTTATATGATATATGATCATATAAACCACCTGCTCTTCTCATCATATTGCACTGTTGTTACACGATCATATATTGTGCATCAAATTTTACTTTCACTTCTTTTTCTTCATAAACATGAGCGACAAGGAACTTGCCGCCGCTGCTGTAATAATAGCAGTTGTCTCAACAAAAAAAAGTCAAGAAGAAGAAAAAGAAAGTATTGGGTGAAGCCGTGACTCAGTACGCGGCCAAAACTGGCTCTTTGTGAAACTTTGATCTCGGAATTGCGTTTAGAAGAGGAGAATGACTATAAAAATTACTTGCGAATGACAGCAGAAAATTTGGACGAAATACTTGGACTTGTTGAAAAAAATATAACGGGTTAGAACACAGTAACGAAAGATAGCGATAGCGATCCCCGTGAAAATTAAACTAGGAAACTCAATCTGCTTTCTTTCTACTGGGGAATGCTATAAAAGCTTGCAATACCAATTCAGAGTACACAAATTCCACATTGAGTAAATTTATTCCAAAGGAATGCGAGGAAATTTATAAGAAATTAAAGGATCAAAAAAGATCAATATAGATTTTTTTTATAATTTCATTTCTGTTCTTATTGATACAGTAAATAATGATCCTTCGGTTGAGAATGGTATTTTGGTGGACCTAAAGGTGGAGAGCCAAAGGGTGTGTGAACGGGAGTTTGTATTATCCGCATGAATTGTCCTTGGCCTTGATTCTCGGAACCAGGTAAAAACTGATTCCCTTGGGATCTGTTAGTCATAAACTGTGCTTCAGAAAGAACTCCTTGAATTTTCATATTCAAAACATGTTTGGTTGGAGAATAAATTTAAAGCAAAATATATGAGAAACTTGCGCTTAATCCCAAAAGTTTCTGCTAATCTGTTTAATGCTAACTGTCTCATGTTCCTGTTTTAGTATTCCTCAAAAGTCACGTTCCGCAAACACTCTTCCTTCTCCCAAACATTAATAAATTTGTCTGTGTCAATTTTAGATTTTCTTTCTGCCATGTTTTTCTCTTGAACATTTCCTCGCTCTTCTGAATGTTTGTTTATGTTTAAATAACTTCGGCACAATTGAAAATGCGTTATGATTTGTTAACATCTCAATTTCAATATAAGACAATAGGTTTGTATGATGATATATCATATGAAAAATAGGACGTGTTCTATCTTTAAAAAAACATTGATCATTTACATATGATCATAGAAATTTTCATCATATAACGTATGTTCCACGATCAAGTTTATATGATCATTATTGTATATGTCATATAAAATTTGATCGTGCAAAAGCGGCTAAGATCTGGGTTTGGCTGTTTTTTATGATGCAGCTGGCTATAGCTACGTTTTTTTGGAAAATCATTAATGGATTTGTTTAAAGGGATCCTTCCATGCAAAAGTAACAATGTGTGAAACAATACAGACTACTTTTCTATACAACAAAATAATAACAATTTTTTCAAATTTGCAATGGACTGAAGTATTTTAAAATATACTTTTCAACTTACAGCGTCTTCGTTTCTTCCAGGGGTCCTTCCTCGCCAACTAAAAAAATCATAATCACTTGCCACATGCGTCACGACCAAAATCTTTACAGACCAGATTTGAGTATTATACAAGTTTGCGTTATTCCCTTGATAAATATAATACAAACATGAGCAAAAATAATTCTCAGGAAAATAATTTATTTTAAGAGAAGGTGTCGAGAATGAGTACACTTGTGTTTAGTTAGACAAGGCTTTTATTTGCCTGGAATGAAAACAGAAAGTATAATAATATAACATTTTCCCCTCACCAAAAAAATAAACAAGGCAAGGAGCAAAACACAAAATAAAGAAGGCTATTTTAACCATGTAGATACCAAGTTCGATATCAAAATGTCTAAATGATGCAGGAACTACTCCATAACAAAGTCATTGTATTTGTCAGGACGTTTCGACGAACGAGAAGATCTCCTGAGCGTTGGGATAGAAGTTTCTGGACTTTCAACGTTTTGTTCGTTATAAGTTGGAGCGTTTTGAAAAGATTCACTTCTTTCAGTCTGTTGTGTTTGGATTTCGGTTCGTGACGTTTGTTGTTCGTTTGGTTCTAATTCTCCAACGTGCTCATGGTTTGGCATGCTACGATTATCTGCATCAGTGGCTTGCGGTTGATCATTACCATCCGGATGTCGCGATATATCTCGAAGACTGACAGTGGTTTCAGTACCGGAAGGCAGACGTACATGGGCGTATTCTGGGTTTACATGTAACAGAGTTGTGGGTGGAACCAAGGGGTCGTTTTTACTTCTTCTGACGTGATCTTTTACATAAACTGGGCCTGGTTTGATCCAGGATGGAATCGATTTCCCAGAGGTTGATTTTCTTGGGAAATTGAAGAACCTTTCGTGCGGCGTAACGTTTGTTGCGGTACAAAGCAATGAACGTATCGAATGGAGTGTGTCTGGAAGTACGGTCTCCCAATCAGAGTCCTTCAGTTTCTAAGAATGAAGTGTTACTTGTACAGCTTTCCAAAATGTACCGTTTAACTTTTCCACCTGTCCATTACATCTTGGATTATAGCGACTGGTTTTGGAGGTTGCTATCGACTTGTTTAGTAGGTAGGATTTGGTTTCTTCAGAAAGGAAATCAGTTCCACGGTCATTATGTATCATGTCAGGCATCCCAAAGATCGAGAAAATAGGTGGTTGAAACATTGTGTGACAGTACCACTTGACATGTCGCGACAAGGATAGGTAAACGGGAAGCATGAGTATTCATCAATAATGGTAAGTAGGTAACGGTTACCCTTTTGCGAAGTGGATCAAAGTCCCTTGTGTTCGTAAGAATTTAGGTTTAAGATACATACATGACTTGCAATTGTTGATTACAGTTTTTACTTGATCTTGTGAGAAGGGAAGGTTCCTCTGACGGACGAAATGAGTTAGACGTGTGATACCGGGATGGCATAGCTGCTCGTGGATGTTGTGTAGTTCTTGGATGGGATGACCAATTGTAGCGATTCTGGAAAAGGTGTTGGGAGCAACATTTTGATTTCCTGGTCTGTACACGATATCGTACTTGTACTGAGAGAGTTCTACTCTCCATCTAGCAATTTTCACATTTTTTATTTTGGACTTACGCTGGTTGTCAAACATAAAACTAATAATTTTCTGGTCAGTGATCAGTTTAAATTTCCTACCGATTAAGAAATGTCGCCATTCTCAAATTGACTCCACAATTGCAGCTGCTTCTTTCTCGACCGAATGATGATTGATTTCGTTCTGATGAAGCGTACATGAAAAGAATGCAACCGGACGACCTTGCTGGTTTATAGAGTAGCTGCTATGCAGAAGTCACTGGCATCAGTTTCTACAGTGAATCATCTGGATCAACTGGTTTCAATGCAGCATTTTTTAATTCCGCTTTGAGTGTCTGGAAAGCACTAAGCACGTCCTGAGGAATAGGGAAAACGGTGTTTTTGTTCACGATGTTAATTTTGTCAGAAAAATGTCTGATAAACTGGCTGTAATAGGAGAACATGCCGAAGATTCGTTTTTGTGCTTTGAGGTTTGCTGGCGGTGGCATTTCAAGGAGTGGCTGAAGTCTGCTTTGATCAGGTGCTATGTGGTTGTTGCTTACTGTATATCCCAAGAGGTTTATTGAGGTGGTACATAGGATAGTTTTGTCGTTGTTCAAGGTGAAGTTATATTTGTCTATAATTTTATAGAACACTTGGACGTTATGATCGTGTTCCTCCTTTGTCCTACCACAAACAGTTATATTATCAACAAAAGGGAAGGTATCCTTTAAATTTTCAACCCATATAACTTTGTCAATGGTTCTTTGAAATGCACTGACTCCATTGGTCACACTGAAGGGTATACACGTAAATTCCCATAACTGTCCATCGAATTCGAAAGCCGTATATTTTCGGTCTTCCTCTCTGATCGGTATCTGTGGTATGCTGCCTTTAAATCGAAGGTTGAAAAATATTTATACTGCGATATTTCTTGAATCATTTTTAAGACGTTAGGCATCGGATAAGCATCCAATTCGGTGAACAAGTTGATGGTTTCGGAATAGTCCACAACCATTCTTCGCTTACGTCGTAAATTGTTTTTCGCTACAAATACTTTGGCTCTCCACGGTGAGACAGATGGTTTAATGATGCCATTTTGAACTAACTTTGAGATTTCCTCCCTTGTGAACTTTTGATCAGCCGATGACTGACGACGTGACTTTGTGGCGATTGGTCTGGCATGCTTGGAGAGGTTTGTGAAGAGTGGTGGAGGGGTAATGTTTACAGTTCCGAATTTCGTTTGGTGATTTGGTGAACTGTCCTCTGTGTCAACTACTCCAATAACTAGGTTATCACCTGGACCGTTGAAGTTGAAAATGACTTTACCGTGTTTCTGCAGGCGGTCTCGGCCTATAATAACGTCCGCACATGTTCTTTATGACTTCGGCTACTACCCCTCGATGCATTTGACCATTGATTTCGATATTTATAACAACTTCGCCAATGAGTTTGGCTACTTGGTTGTTATCGGCGAGTGAAATTGATCTTTGTTTCGGCAGGATGTAAGGTTTGAGTCTCTCAGCGACTGATTTTTTGATGAAGGTGTGGGAGCTCCCCGAATCAATCATGGCACTAACGTTCGCGGCATCATCAATACGACATGTTGTATGTGTTATTGGATGGTTGCCTAGTCATAAGAGCGAAGGTCCGTCCTGACATCAAAACAGCTCCTAGTGTTGGGGCAGATTTACAGACTTTTGACCAATGCCCCTTTTTCTGGCAGCGTCGACACTCTGAATCACGTGCAGGGCACTTGGAACGGGGGTGTCTGGTACTGCCACAAAAAAAGCATAGATCTTTATTGCTCTTTCCGCCATTTCAATGATTATTTGATGGATTTTCAGTTCGGTTCCTTCAATTGTTGGGCACTGCAGCAATTGGCTCGTCCAAAAGGTTGTTTGGTGCAGCTGGGATTGAAGCAACGATAATGGTGTTGGTACTTTCGTAAGATGCCGATTGAGTTTGTGCTTGCTCCAAAGCCTGTGTTGGGTAAAGGCATTTTCGAGTGTTAGTTCTCCAATGTTCTCTAAAAGGCGTTGGCGTATATGGGAAGAATATATACCATTGATGAAGGCATCTCGTACGTACTGTTGTCGATATTCTTCAGCGGTAACAGTTCTAAATTCGCATGTTTTGGCAAGGCGCTGTAATTCCTGCTTGAAATTATCTATCGATTGAGTGGGTTCCTGCTTGTGGGTCATAAGTTTGTGCCTATTGTATACAACACTTCTCGGTTTAATGTATGTTGCATCGAGTATTTGAATTGCACTGTTGTAGTCGGAACATTCACTGATAAGTTCGTAAATGTCTGCGGATATATTGTTGAACAAGGCGAACATTTTCTTTTTTTCTGTGGCAGCTTCTGCAGCTGCAGTTGCTGCAGCATCACTACCCGGAACTGCTGGTTGAATTGATGTATCAAGGAAATTTGGGAAGGTTGTCTTCCAGTGTCAAACAATTTCTCCGCGCTTGTATTGGATGCTTCCGTTTCAAAAACTCTTGGTTTCAGTAGTTTGTCCATGTTTCAAGGATGAAGGCAAATAAAATTGTTGAGAATGAATACACGTGTTAGTTAGACAAGGCTTTTATTTGTCTGGAATGAAAACAGAAAGTATAATAATATAACGGAAGGTATAAAGGTTTTTCGAAAATTATTTAAAAACTTAGTGTTAGATTCTCAATTCGAGCATGGAAGGAATTTATAGATGTGCATACTTTACATGGCTAACCTCACAAATATTGAGGGATATACCCTGTCTATTATTTCCAGGAGAGGTCATGACTTAGATGGGGAGTCCTAGAGTATTTAATGCTCATTTTGAGCTACGCAGACCCAATCAGGGTCCGTGGTCTACCAGACAACTCCCTGCAACATCCAACAGCCCTAACAGTGTGCCATCTCCTTAATTTTTCTCACATGGCTTGTGTCAACCTGGGCCTATAGTAACTTCACTCGCTCATATTTAATCGCCGCCAACAGGAATCAAACCCCGTTCTCCTGCACGAAGTGCGATAGTTATAACCACTAAGCTAGATCCAGCAAAGTAGACATCAGAATGGTCTCAATCTATCAGAAATTAAAAGATTGGCGCCAATATTCTGTTCTTTGTGCCTTGTTGAATCGAACTTAACTTTTGCTGTTCGATTTAACTGGATTTATGTGAACTGAAAACATAATCTTTTTGAGGGGTATTATCTCAAAAAGTCTCTGAACACCTGAGCAGGCCTGGTCATGAATGACGTGCGATCAAACGCGCACGCCTCGTCACACGCCTAAAAGGAACTTGGGAGTGTGATGTCTCGCACGCCTCAGAACCTGTGTGGAGAGCGATGTACAAAATAGAAAATCAACAGTTTGATTTTCGATGTTAAAATGAAAATTATTTGCAGTTGATAACAACAGATTTTATCTACAATTAAATCCATGATATAATATCTGTTCCGCCTGTAAGTGCAGTTTTGCAGACTTGCTTCATCCGTGCTCCGTCGGCGTTCACCTCCGCATTAGTTAAGAACCGCATGGCTGGATTTCTTGTGTAAGACCTGGTTACCAACGACGAAGGGGTCAAGCATTAGGGATTCATGTCTACGTAGTTCTTTTAACTAAGTCAGGAGTCAGTGAATTAGCTAGGATGGTCAGGTTGGCTATGAATAGGCTTGCTCGTGGATTAAAAGGACTAGAACTATTCAATAATTCTGAGATCTAAACAAATGGAAGTGTCCGACCAAGACGGAAATCTATTGGAGGTTTTGTCCGACGAAAGTTCGAAAGAGCTAATGGACATGTCCGACCAAACTGGAAATGTTGCGGACATTTCGTCTGACGAGTCTCCAAAAATTATTTTGAGGTCTGCCTTCTAGGAAGTTTTTTAGGAATCGCACGCCTACTATCTTTCATCGCACCCCTAAATAGAACTCAGGCGTGCGATGTTTGTTGCACGCCATCGCAACTTTAGGAGTGTGACCTACCGCATGCCAGTCATTTTACTCATGACCAGGTCTGCCTGAGCGTCGTCTCTCTAGGGTGAAATAGGTGGCCTGCATGAAATACGTATTTTAACTAAATCATATAACATTTGAATTGAACTCATTAGGCCTTTGTCCACCAATAATGTTCCGGCCATTCTTGCATTATATTAATTTATTAAAGGACCAGCTAGACATAGACAGACCTGGTGGTGGAATAATGAGGTTGACCAGTGTATAAAGGAGAAGAGGAAACTTTGGAAAGAGTGGAAGTCAGGTGGTAGTAAAAATATTTACTTAGAAGCTAAGCGTCGTGCTCGTACAGCAGTGTATAAGGCAAAATCAGAAGCAGAGAGAAACAGATTTGCAGATGTGTTAAGAAGGGAAGACCAGCGCAATGAGGTATTCAAGATAGCAAAGCAAATGAAGAAGACTAATCAAGATGTTGTAGGTGAGAAGTGTATACGTAATGATGAAGGTGTTTTGGCTAGCACAGAGGAGGAGAAAAGGGTAGCTTGGAAGAATTATTATCAGAGGTTGCTTAACACTGAGTTTGATTGGGATGAGGACAATTTGTCTGATGATGATGTTGTAGAAGGTCCAGCTATGCAGATCAAGACAGAATGGGTAGTGGAGGCTATTAGGAAATTGAAGATTGGCAAGGCTGCAGGAGTATCAGGTATTGTTGCAGAGATGGTAAAAGCATCTGGATATATTGGAGTTGAGCTTATTACAAGTCTTGCTAACCAGATTATAAAGGATGGTGCTATTCCGAGTGAGTGGCAGTCGAGTGTAATAGTGAATTGTTTCAAGGGCAAGGGTGATGCATTAGAAAGGGGTAACTATAGAGGTTTGAAGTTGGTGGATCAAGTAATGAAAGTTATTGAAAGAGTGATTGATAAGTTACTTAGAGAAAGAATTGATATAGATAAGATGCAATTTGGTTTTGTTCCAGGGCGTGGCACTACAGATGCAATATTTTTACTCAGACAGCTTCAGGAAAAGTATTTAGGAAAGAGAAAGAATCTCTATTTTGCCTTTGTAGATTTAGAGAAAGCTTTTGATAGAGTGCCACGTAAAGTTATTTGGTGGGCTATGAGAAAATTAGGTGTGGATGAGTGGCTAGTTACGATGGTACAGTCTATGTACAGCAATGCTAGAAGTCGTGTCAGGATTAACGATTCACTTAGTGATGAATTTAGTGTAAATGTTGGTGTACATCAGGGTTCTGTACTTAGTCCTTTGTTGTTTGTTCTAGTCTTAGAAGCGCTGTCGATGGAGTTCAGAACAGATTGTCCATGGGAGTTATTGTATCCAGATGATTTGGTTCTCATAGCAGAGTCGATGGAAGAATTAGTTGAAAAGTTTGAGAAGTGGAAGAAAGGACTAGAAGAGAAAGGGCTAAAGGTAAACACAGCAAAGTCTAAAGTCATGATTAGTAGCATTGCAGCCAAGTGTGACCTTGTACAGTCTTGGTCATGAATGGCGTGCGATCGCACACGCACGCCTCCGCACACGCCATGTGAAATTCGGGCGTGCTCTTTATCGCACGCCTTGTTCTACTTCGTACACACGCCAAGCAGAACTGAGCTATTTTAGAGTAATCCCTTACCCAAGCTTTTTTACCCAATACATAATTGTTCTTCCGCGTTAAAATGTATCTCTAAAATGTATTTCTATTAAATACCCACCTTAATAGTTCTGTCCCAACTAGCTCTCTATGTTTTAAGATAAACTGATTAGGAAGTAAGTTGTACACGTGCTATTTACGAACTGAAGGTCAGGGCATCATTAAGTTGAATATCGCAGAAATCGCCGGTGACATGCTTCAAAAATGCTTGTCACAGGCACAGTTCAATGCAAAGCAGAACTGTACAGGAAACTTAATTGAGAGTCTTCGTAGATCATTTCTCCTCACAAAACCGAGGGCAGGGCTTACTTATTGCCTGCTGTGTCGTGTGGGAGAGAGAACTTCTGGACTTCTTTTTAATACGATATACATTCTTGTCGATCATTATTACGAATCGAAAGGCACCGAGGTTGAAGGTTAAATTTATGAATTTGATCCATGTATAAATAATCTTTAAGTTCGTTAAAAATACATAGCAAAACTTTGTATATTTATAGAGACAACAGCACGTGGGTTTCGTTTTTAAAATTGTTTGAATAACACTTGCGGCATTAAGAAAAAAATCCATTAAATTCGGACCTGCTATGGTTTCCAATTGTTTTGTCAAATGAAGAAACTATCTACAATTAAATCCATGATAAAATGTCTGTTCCGCCTGTAAGTGCAGTTTTGCAGACTTGCTTTATCCGTGCTCCGTCGGCGTTCACCTCCGCATTAGTTAAGAACCGCATGGCTGGATTTCTTGTGTAAGACCTGGTTACCAACGACGAAGGGGCCAGGCAAAAGAGATTTATGTCTACGTAGTTCTTTTAACTAAGTCAGGAGTCGGTGAATTAGCTAGGATGGGCAGGTTGGCTATGAATAGGCTTGCTCGTGGATTAAAAGGACCAGTATTATTCAATAATTCTCAGATCTAAAAGTAATCTGTCAACGGAGGTACGCGGTTTTTCCCGTACCTCACGTAATTTAGGTACGCGATAGGGCGTAGGAACGCGATCGCGTGCCTCAAAATGAGAAGCCTGCATTTACTACTTGGTTGTTTGGGGTCTGGATCAAAGTGAGTTATACACTTTTCACATGCTTCATTCAATATGGCAGCTTGTTGTGAACATGGCTTGTAAACATCTTGTTGCTGAAATAAATAAGTCAACAAACGAAAAAGAAGCAAATAAAGAGTAAAAAACAATGCTTCAAAAACTCTGCGCTGCCGCTCTCCTGAATGTAATAATTGCACGCCAAAATCATAAGCTAGGCGTGCGATACTGATCGCACGCCTGTATTAGTGTAGGCGTACGTACCACCGCACGTGGGTGCAAATATTCATGACCAAGACTGTTGTAGTTGGAAAGTGGCCTTGTGGAGTTTGCAGGAAAGGGGTTGGTAGTAACTCAATTTTTTGTCAGACTTGCAAGCATTGGGTACATAAGAAGTGCAGTAGTATTGGTGGAAGGTTAAGAGCTGACATTCAGTTTGTATGCAAGCGTTGCAAAGGTGAGATTATAGAGAATGAAGTATTTCCAGCTTTAATGATGTACAACAGTGGCTCGTTAGAGATAGTTGAGAACTTCTGTTACTTAGGTGATATGTTGGGCAGTGAAGGGGGTGTTGGGAGAAGTGTTACTTGCAGGATATGTTCTGCTTGGAAAAAGTTCAGAGAGTTACTTCCTTTGTTGACTAGCAGAGTCTTGTCAATTGAGGTAAAAGGTAGGTTGTATGAGGCCTGTGTAAGAAGTGTTATGTTGTACGGTAGTGAGACATGGGCAGTGAAGCAGGAAGATCTTGACCGTTTAGAAAGGAATGATATGAGAATGGTTAGGTGGATGTGTAACGCCAGTCTGAGAGACAGAAAGAGTTCAAATGAGCTAAGAAGCAGGCTAAGTCTCCGTAGAATTAAAGATGTTATCCAGATAAGAAGATTGAATTGGCTGGGGCACTTGGAAAGAATGGAGGAGGATAATTGGGTAAGAAAGTGTAGAGACTTGATAGTTCCTGGGGCAAAGCCAAGAGGCAGACCGAGAAAGACTTGGCAGGAGGTTATAAGGACAGACTTGATACAGAGGAAGTTGAGTTTAGATCTAACACAGTCTAGATCAGATTGGAAGAGGGTCATTAATATACCCCGTCCAACCCATGCTAGCATGGAAAACGGACGTTAAGCCGAGAATGATGAATGATGATGATGACTGCCGGCTCGATTTGCCTTTTTTTATCACAAAAACTATCACGTGCGAAAAAAACTCCTCGGCTTTGGAAAATAATGTCCCAGACACCGGGCGATTCTAAACTTTCTTAAAAGATCCATAAACAGAATGCTCATCTTCTATGGAGAGACAGTGTACCTTGGTTAGTATCATGGCGCATATTTCTGCTATTCTAATAAAATTTGATATGTTTCTACCAGTATAAGAGATTAAAGGGAACCCGAGGTGTAAAATGATGTTGGACTTATATTATAGAGCTTAAAAAGTTAGCTAACAAGTCTTTTTAAATTTTTTAAAAAGCTCTTTTCGTTCTCAAGATATTCACATTTAAAGAATTTCAGATTTAATTATGCTGCATGAATTATGATGTCATATTTCAGTAATAGCAAATTTAGACATTTTCTTTCATCAGTAATTTTAGACCTGTTAAGGGGTGTGCATTCAAACTTTATCAATGCATAGATATTATAAAGGTTAATTGATTAACATAATTTTTTTTGCCAAAATGACACTTGTTTGCTCGTCCCAGGCCTCTTAATTTTTTGCTGACGAACTCATAACTTGGGATCTGCATGTCGGTTGGCAATCAAATTTTGTGAGTAGACATATAGGGCTTATACAAGCTTACCCACAAAATTTGATTGCAAACCAAGTTGTAGATCCCGAGTTATTGAGTCGTCAGCAAAAAAATAAGAGGCCTGGGACGAGCAAGGGAGTGTCATTTTGACAAAAAAATTTATGGTAATCAATTAACGTTTATAATATCTATGCATTGATAAAGATTGAATGCACACCCCTTAACAGATCTAAAATTACTGATGAAAGAAAATGTCTAAATTTGCTATTACTGAAATATGACATCATAATTCATGCAGCATAATTAAATCTGAGATTCTTTAAATGTGAATATCTTGAGAACGAAAAGAGCTTTTTAAAAAATTTAAAAAGACTTGTTAGCTAACTTTTTAAGCTCTATAATATAAGTCCAACATCATTTTATACCTTGGGTTCCCTTTAAGTAACTTCGTTCTCAGGATTTCTTTTTTCATTTGTAATAGAGCGCTTGCTTAGGAATATCGACCCTTCAACCCATTAAATCGTGTAAAACCTGTGCACACATCATATTACTCGAGAATTGAGGAAAAAAAGAGTATTGAATTATTGAATAATATAGATATTATCATGTCATGAAAAGGCAAGTTCATTCTATAGGCTACGTTTCGACAGCTAACATCTGTCATCGATGGGTAATGATCGTAATCATCTTTGTTAGTTGAGGAGATAATTAGAGGATCAAAATTAATTAATCAGATCACAGCAATTAACGTAATTAACTCTCTTAGGGATCGTCTCCGAGATCGTTTCACAAAAAATTGTTTCAAATCGTTTCATTTTTTAATTAGCATAGCATGTGATACGAATTTGAAACGATTTTAAAGTAATGTTTAATTTTTTAAAATCGTTTCACATCGTATGGAAATCGTTTCACTATTTTGTAAATCGTTTCATTAAAAAATAAAATCGTTTCATAATCGTTTCATAATCGTTTCAAGATTGTTTTATTATATTTACTTGAAATCGTTTCACATACCATAATTCGTTTCAAAATCGTATCATTATGATCGTTTCAGTATATTTATTTTAGATCGTTTCAAAATCGCTTCAAGGTGTTTCTTTTACATTCTTTTAACATAAAAAATAAAAGAAATTATTAATCTAACAAAGGTCTCTCAATAAAACCTACGCGCTGTCACATAGGTTTTTCTATCGCTGCTTTTCGTTCTTAAACTTTTAAAATGCGATCTCTAACGAAAGCTTTTTTATTGCCGCCTTTCGTTCTTAAATTTTTAAAATGCGATCTAAAAAAGCATTTCTATCGCCGCTTTTCGTTCTTAAACTTTTAAAATGCGATCTAAAAAAGCATTTCTATCGCCGTTCTTCGTTCTTAAATTTTTAAAATGCGATCTAAAAAAGCATTTCTATCGCCGCATTTCGTTCTTAAATTTTTAAAATGCGATCTAACGAAACTTTTCTATCGCCGTTCTTCGTTCTTAAATTTTTAAAATGCGATCTAAAAAAGCATTTCTATCGCCGCATTTCGTTCTTAAATTTTTAAAATGCGATCTCAAAAATCTTTTCTATCGCCGTTCTTCGTTCTTAAACTTTTAAAAAGCGATCTAAAAAAGCATTTCTATCGCCGCCTTTCGTTCTTAAATTTTTAAAATGTGATCTAAAAAAGCATTTCTATCGCCGCTTTTCGTTCTTAAACTTTTAAAATGCGATCTCAAAAAGCTTTTCTATCGCCGTTCTTCGTTCTTAAATTTTTAAAATGCAAATCTAAAAAAGCATTTCTATCACCGCATTTCGTTCTTAAATTTTTAAAATGTGAACTAACGAAGCTTTTATATCGCCGTTCTGCAATCTTAAATTTTTAAAATGCGATCTAAAAAAGCATTTCTATCACCGCTTTTCGTTCTTAAATTTTTAAAATGCGAACTAACGAAGCTTTTCTATCGCCGTTCTTCGTTCTTAAATTTTTAAAATGCGATCTAAAAAAGCATTTCTATCGCCGCATTTCGTTCTTAAACTTTTAAAATGCGACGTAACGAAGCTTTTCTATCGCCGTTCTTCGTTCTTAAATTTTTAAAATGCGATCTAAAAAAGTATTTCTATCGCCGCATTTCGTTCTTAAATTTTTAAAATGCAATCTAACGAAGCTTTTCTATCGCCGTTCTTCTTTCTTAATTTTTTTTTCATCGCAATATTTTCCATTTTAAAGGAAATTGCTATTTTAAGAAAAACTGTTTATTTTTAGTTTTGAAAAACTGTTTTACGATATTTACGATAAAAGATGTTGTTGATGATGTCGATGTTGTGTTGAATAAAGGAAAGAGAAACAATAATTTTACATTTATATATAAGTTTAATTGGTTTTTAATTAGTTCAACATCTTTCAAAATTCGTTTCAATAACTTCAAAGACTTTTACATCGTATCACAAATAATATTTTGACAATCGTATCAAATCGTTTCAGAATTTTCTCTAATCGTTTCAAAATAGTTTCAAAATCGTTTCATTTTTACGTAGTTTATACAAAATCGTTTCGCAAATAAAATATGAAACATTTAATTCGTTTCATGATACGATTATGAAACGATGTGAAAAAAATATTGAAACGATTTCCATACGATGAAAATCGTTTCAATTCGTATCAAAACTGAAACGATTTTGGAGACGATCCCTTACTTGCAAACGGGTACTCAAGACAAACTATTAAAGGAAAATCAGGAACAGAACTGATAAGAACGGTGACGGGGAGGATGAACCAGTAGCTACTGTGTGTATGCCATATATACCAGAGACAAGTAACATACTTCGTCGGGTATTAAAAGATCATTATGTCCAATGAAAAATTAAAGTATATCCCAGATCGCAATACCCCATAGTTAGAAAAATGAAATTTCCTATTATATACATTAGCTTGGATTGTGGGATTGTGCTGTTCACAAAGTTCAAAGTCAATCAATACAAAGAGCAGTAATAAGTGTTAGTTTGGGACTCCGCTCAAAGCAACATACATCTGTTAATAACAGCAACTTCTGTTTCTAAAGAATATGAACCTTCAAAGACAATGACAACTGCAAGGTATACAAATATTATCCAATTCACCCAAAAACATTAATAAACATGATGCTGCCCATAGCTTCAAGTCAAAATCAACATTGAGGGTGGAAAAGATTTTAAGGTCCTACAACGTTAATATGCACAAAACATGTAAAAAAGTTCTTATAATGTATATTTTCAAGAAAACAACTAAGAACCTATAACTAAATCAATATAAGATTTGAAGTAATTCTACATACCTCTCCATATATTGCATCAAAACAAACCAAACTGAATGAGGAAATAACTGCCAAGCCAACAAGAAGAAATATCGATTTTAATTCTATGTAGTTGAATGTGCCATTCATATCCAGCACTAAATAGATAAAAATGGGGAGATGCAAATCTGTTTTTTGGTGCTATTCTATATGCGATATCCCAGGGGTTTTTTAAACGGTCAAAACATTTCTATTTTTGCCTTCCAGTGGCTTCTATTTTCGTTTTTGGCTTCCAATGCTCATAGAACGTGCTGAAAGAATGTGCTTTCCAACGGCAAGAAAAATATTGCAACCCACACAAAGTCTAACCTTTTTTACAATACCCCAATAATCTACTGCAAAAATTAACCTTGGGTTACTAGTCATAACAATGTAACAGTGTAGAAAAATGTTATTAAAGGGAGTACCGGTAATCGGGGAGTTACAAATTCAGTAAGTTGGGGAGTTACGGAAGGGGAGTTGGGGAGTTAAGTCTACCATTTTAATTTTTGTAAAATTCTCCGTCGCCGAAACTCCGGAAAAATATCTCAAAAACGAAAAGCGCAGCATACAAACTCGACTTACAGAATCTCAGATTTTTCTCATAAATATTTAGTTGGTTCTAACTGACCGCTTTCTCAGGGGTTCGCTTTTATTTCAATAGCTTTTCAATCATTAAATTTCTTTGTTTTTCATTGGGACAGCGGCGTCATTTCTCACTGGCCACTTTCACAAGGGTCCGCATTTCGTTTCTAATGATCTTTTAAGATTCTTTTTCTTTGTTTTCCACCCAACCTAGCAGCGGTTATTGCGGGTGTCCGGTTTCTACAGCCACTTAGGGGCAGTTTCTGTCCCAAACTTTTTGAATTTTATAGTTATTTGTTTTTAAAAAAAAACTGGTGCATAAAGGGCTATTGCACAAAGATAAGGAACAGATTTCTATCACCACTGCATTTCGGGTAGGAAAATGAAATACAAAACAATTTGCATTTCCCATGTTTTTCCTCTTTTGCTTCAACTTTCTGACTAGAGATGTCGTTCATTGATTTAACGAAAGAAACACAAACGCCCTCCTCAAAGGTACGTGATTTTATTAACTCAATTGAAGCATATAAAACTTCTAATTACAATACTTTTAAATCCTATAATTTCTACAGAATACTGTTATAACCATATCGGATGATGATACCAACTCTCCTGACAAAAAGAAAAGTAAAATGACGATGTAAGTTGCGTGCATTTCAATCACATTTCCGAGTTTGCTTCACGAAAGTAAACAAATTATTCTTTATAGTATTAGATTGGATTCAACATCACCAGTTCGTAGAAAAATATTTGACCATAACACGTTTAAATCCGAAAACCTGAAAAACGAAAGGTACATGATATTATATAAGAAATACGAATTAGAATCAGTGTTGTAAACGTTTTTTATAAGATTAGATAGGATGTTAAGTTTTCAGCATTTATGCTTTTCAGCCAGTGTTTTGTAGGAATTCATTTTGTAAGAATCGTCAAGGCTAAACTTTTAAAAATTTAAGAAAAATTAACGTTTTTTATAAAATACAATAATTATATACAAAGTCCTTATAACATTCTTTCATAACTATTTAGCCTTGATGATAGTATTATTGAAATTGCTGAAAAATCTTATGAAGTCAATTCCACAAATCCAGTCACATGGTAAGCTAATATTATTTTTTTGAAAGGTAGACAACAAAAAAGCTGTTGTGTAATGAACAATTAAAAAAATAAACATTTTTATCCTACCATGTTATTTTAGGAAAAACGAATCATGGGATAGTCAATCCAGTGATGACTTCAGTGATGACTTCAATGACGAAATTCTTTTGACGGACTTGCTGCACAATCAAGTAAAACCAGCTCAACCTAAAGACACAAATAGGATTGATACATCACCTGCACATCACAAGCAGAGCATACTTAGGTATGTATTGTGGAGATTTTATTTAATTATTTATTTCAAATGCAATTTTTTTTTTTGAAAAAAAAGAGTGTGATGGAAGTGCTCTATTTACACTTTACTTTCTACTTTCAAAACAGATTTATATATTTCATTTAGGGGGTCAATGGATTCCTACATGAAAGGAACCAAAGTTTACCTCCCGATCGAAGGTTGGTCTGACATATCAATCCAACATGTAGACAAAGTGCCCTATGACATCGATGGAAAGCAGGTGTATCAATTAAAGTATGATCCTGAAAATAGAATGGCATCTTCTCTAGATGGTCGACAATGGCAGAAATATTATGAATCTAGAAGAAAAGATTTTGATGGATTAAGGCGGCTGGCAAAATGTAAAGGAAGCAGAAAATGTGTCAATGACCAATGCAGCTACCTAAGGGAGTTTGGGGAGAGAAATCGTCACCATTTTAAAAGAAATAAGTGCAACCACTGCAAAATTACAGGAGAATTCATATTGTGTGATGCAAGGAAAGTGTGGGAATTTTCATATGATGTAGTCACCATATATCACCATGGATACCATTCATGTGTGTGCAAGCCACAAGTTCAAAAGAAAGTTTGTGACAACATCATTAAAACTTTTCAGGATGATCCAAAAATGAAACCATGCCAACTTGCCAGCAGAACTTTGTGTAAAGCGATAGATGAAGGAAAATGGGACAAACTAGACGAGATATCTGGCAATCTAATTGATGTACAGCACACAACAAACTTGAAAAAAAAAGCACTGAAGGAACTGCAACCTCATGGACATTCTTTAGGTAAAAATACTTTTTAATGAACTTTAGTATATTTTGAATAAGAAAAAATGAAAACTTTATTTTCTACATATTCTAATTTTTTTCTACATCATCTAATTTTGCATTTTTACAATATTTTAGAAGCTGTTTCTATCTTGAAAATATCTACCTCCAAAAGGGACAAGTTCCTAATTTACAAACTGAATGACAGAAAATATAATGGCGAGCCTACATATGTCTTCAAAACCAGTAGCTTCAAACTGCAACTTATGAATGACATGAACAGACATGGGAACAAGATACTGTCAACACAATATGCCCACATTGATGGAAAAGAAAGAAGATGTTCCCACTTCACTACGATCACATTAAGTGTGTACCATCCAACATTGCTGAAACAAATTAGGCTTGCTACAATGGAATGCGAAGGGGAGTCTGCTGTAAATATTACAAAATTTTGGAAATTGGTCAACGAAGCTCTTGCAGAGAAATTTGATGACTCTGTTACTTTTGACACTTGGGGTTTAATGAGTGATGAAGCAGGTGCATTTTGGAAATCTGCCATTGATAATTTTCACCATGAAGTAATTGCCAACAGTGTAAGCTGCGAATTTCATTTTAAAGAAAATGTCAACAAACACTCCAGAGCACTAGGTAAAATATAATTGATTCATATTGAGCCTGCAATAAAATTTTATACTGTTTTATTAAAAAATAGCTTGACCTCATTCATTAAATGTTAATTAAGGTGATGATGAAACACAACAGCAATTCAAAAGATTAGCATTCCAATGGATGGAGTCAACAACCAATGCTGGGTACCAGACATCTTTAGGTATATTGGAAAATTTCTGTCGAGACACTCCTGCAAAGAAAAATCTAACCAACTTTCTGAATTGGTGGGATCAGAGATGAATTCACTGGTCACGTGCATATAAAACAAACCTATATTCACCAACCACTAACTTAGCAGAAGTTGTAAATGCCTCATTTGTTCATGGAGCAAGTACCAACCTCACCCTATTGAAGGCTGCACAAGAAGATACTGCTGAAAGCATCATAGTTGAAACAATGTGGAAGAAGTATCAAGAAGGAAATCCTACAACAGGATACGGTCCTTCATTTGAGCAGGCACAACAAATATCAGCAAGAAGACAGCTGGATGCAGCACAACAAATGTCAGTGGAATTGGATGAATTAGAATTGAATACAGCAATACCTAACAACACAGATGAAACAATAGACTTATCTTGCAAGCACAGACCTTTTACAGAAAAAGAAAGGTATATATATAATGATTATTATTTTTCAGTTGTTTGTGTATCCATTTAGTTATTCCTTTTGAAGTCAAATTTGATACCTACTTTAATTCCTTATATATTTATGTTTACAGGTCCAAAAGAGGAAGGAAAAGAAAAAATCATATCAGTGCATTTGGTCCAACTATCCAGCACAACCAAGATGATCTGTACAGACCATCAAAATACCGGGAAAAGCCTAGTAAACGTTTTAAAGCTACCTTGACTAAAGCAATAACAGCAAAAAATGACATCAAGGTGAGTAACATTGTCAAACACAATGATACAAAAATAGTTGTCACAATAAAAAGCAAAAAGACTTACCAAGTAACAAAGGATAAACGACATGTCTTCTGGAGCACATACTCGACTTCCATCGAAATACTGCCAAGTTGTGACTGCCCGTTTGCACTTGCCAACGAAAACGATGTGTGCAAGCATATTGTTTGGATTTTATTGCATTACTGTAAATGCCCAACAAGTAACAAAATAATCCATCAGCGTGGGTACACAAGACAGGAGCTGGTTATGCTTTTCACAAGTTTATCATGTCCAATTCCAGATTCCATCAAATACACCAATGCAAATCGTTGTATAGTCGAGACAGCCAAAACACCATCATGTATTGGTGGCGATTTCCAAAATATATTTTCAAAACATCCTGATAAGAACAAAGAACAAGTTTGGACCATAACTCGCTTTGCAAAACAGAAGGGTAAATCTCCAAAATGCAAGAAATGCAGCAACATTATTCTGTTAGGTCAATTGCATGTCGTCACAAAAGGTTTATACATTCCGTTTGGAAAGGAATTTGCTGTATCATCACAATTTAGATTTTGTCCTGATAAAGACTGCTTAAATTTTATTCCTACACGAACAAATATTGAGAAATGTGGTGAATTGAAACTTGACCCAGCTATTGAACTAGATGACTCAGAAATTGCATTATGCATGGCTACAGGAAAGTACAATGGGTAGAACATAGAACTTTGATCATTCTTTTAGCTAGTAGCTATAAGCTAGCTCTAGCTAGCTACCTATTTTCTTGTGTTGTATTTTTGGTTGATTATTTTTTGGACTGTAAAAATTATATGCAGCTAAATAAATTACGTTATCGAAACTTACCTTGTATAGAAATCTTTCCTTCCAATTTTTAAAGTCTTTAAAGTCAAAAGCAATGTCTTAAAATTAAAAGACTTTATGAGCGAGCTTCTCTGCTTCTCCTCCTACCATACCGGGGAAGCTTTAGGAAATGAGGTCGCGTGCTTTGAAACAATCTTTTGCTTTGTTTTGCGGCCCCTTACCCGAGGTTTGCCCTAAGGGGCTGGAACTTTTGTAGACAGTTTGGAGCATAAAAACGAGGCAATATGCAACTATGATATATCAGTATTGATTGTGATAATTACAGAAAAGAAATAATGTTTTTTATCTATAATAATCTTTTGTAAATTATTGGCTCAGCGCGGTTTGCTACAGGGCGCAGGCCCGAGTATTTGCGAATAGCTCATACGGTAAAATAATGACCTGAAATTTTCGCCGGACATGTAACTCGGTTTACCGTAGAAATTTGTAACTCCCTAACTCCCCAACTCGCAACTTCCTAACTTCCCGGTTTTGTAACTCGAACATTTCCTAGACTCTATTAAAGGTAAGGAAATCATTGGTAAAAACACACACACACACATTTTCACAATAACCATAACACAATGTGAATACTGTTATATATGTGTTTATATCTACTACGGATGTTGATGTTCGGTATTTTATATACTGTGTTGTTCCGCACATTGTCCGGACCAGCACTCCGTACAGAGTCCGGATCGGCACGAGTTATGTTGTTTAGGTTGTGATCAAATATGATCCGACACCGTGTTATCCGTTGCCCCAAATTGACCGAGGTTTTGAATAATCGAGAATGGTCAAAACGGGTCGGCTTCTACCACCACGGGTCGGGTCAGGCACTTCTTTCCGTCCTGCCTTTCTGGGAAAGCAGTTATCGCTAGCCATGCCACGATGCAAGTAGTATCCGTTGTGTTGTCTTGTTATTTGTGCAGTATTTTTAAGGTAGTTTTTTCAGCAGCGATTGATTGTTCCACCTATCTGATTGGCTAACGTTGTATTTTGTCTGTAGCTAGCTAGCTAGCTATAGCTAGTGACTTGTTTAAATTTTAACTAAGGGCTCTTCTAACATGTGTCTGGCATGTAAAAAAGATGCTAGTGAGCTAAAACTTTCAAATGCCTTTTCCCATGGATTTCTTCAAACAATAGTCAGTGAGGTTTTAAACTTATCGAGAGTGTGGCTGGATTGCAACAAGGGTTATAAAATGATCTTGAATTCCTCCAGTCAGAATGTCACATGGTACAACTTTCAGTTGAGGAAAAACATGGACGTTTCACGGTCAAACTCTCACAGAAGAAGCTTTGATTAAACAAGAACTACAAGTATCTGAATTAAAGTAAGGCTAAATTAGCAAAAACTCGCCTAAAACTACACAATATGACAGGTTTGAAGTTAAAAAATAAAGATTCTACAAAAAATTCAGCCCCTATTTATAAAAACGTGACTGCGTAAACAGCGTGTTTTCCCTCAAATCATAATGGCTACCCTGAAAAATACAGACATGTAATTGGTTAAAAAAGTTTCACGTCATATTTGCGGACCAGGAGAATAGATTTTTGCTTATTAAAGCTATATAGTTTGAGCTTTTTTAAATCATTTCTAGCCCAAAACAATCTGCCCAGGGTAAAATCAGAAATAAGACATAATCCTAAATATTTTGAGCCTTAAATGTTTTTTAACTTTCCTTGGTTAAGTTTAACAAGTATATATATTTATATAAAAATTTCAAAAATGGTTGTAACAGAACTTGTCCATATGTCAAGATGTATTAGCTATATGTACCTAAAGACAGAAAAACTCCTGATACTTTAGCGCCCATCTGGTTTGTACACAATAAAAAAATTATTTTTGATGTACACTGTCATGAATTATCGAAAACCAGCTTACATTACATTCTTTCTTTTAGATAATATATATAAGGTTAAAAGAATATTTTTAAAGTCTTTTATTCATCTTTTACTTATCTTTTACTTATGTTGTAGTATAAATAATAAGAAAGAAATTGTTCATTTGCATGTGCAATGATGTAGTGACTCCGCTAGACAAACTTGTTTCAGAACTAACGGAGCAATTAATGCCTCAGCTATTATCTCATTTCCCAGAAATGGGCATGTTTGCATGCACAGGCGTTTTCACATGCTTTTTATGGATAGTCCTGTTTTAATGCATAAGGCTGGAATACTATTCAGTGCTGGTGTTTTGTTTTCTTGAAGAGCTCAGAACTTTATAAAGTGTTTATGATCCAGCTTTTAGTTGGTATTCTGTTAATTCGAAGACACAACTATACAGGTGCAAATCCTGTCTGGATCTTCTATTTAGTTTTTATCAGACTAGTGTTTATTTAAGAATACCAAGGGCAATATATACATGTTTTTAATTGTATTTGCTTTTATATATTAAAAGACGCAGCAACAAAGTTTTGCTATTGAAAAGTTTTACCATGTTTCTCTATAGGGCAACCTTTATTGCTGACCTAAAGTTGACCAAGAAGAAGAAGAAGAAGAAGAATAGAATATATTTTTACCAACAATCTACAGTGAATCTCGTGTATATATAGGCCTAGGCCTAAGAATACAAATTTAATTATATATATATAAAAAAAACATAGCTGAAAATGTTGGAGGGAGGCTACCATAATAGCTAAGAGCTAGGGGTATGATAGCCACCGTGGAACGAATACAAACAGGCACAAGCCTAGAAAAACACTAGGTTACAGGGACAAACAGAGACAAAACTAGAATCTATATAGTGTGAGACAAATCTTATCTATATATAGTAGGATGCAATAATATGATTATGGAGGCTCTCTTTGAGCATACAAGATGAGGCATCTAAGAATTTAATGTGTGGCATAAGTGTTTGAAGGGAGTTCCATGATATAATAGCTTGATGACGAATTGATTTAGTACCAAATAGATTGGTGCGTGAGAAGGTATTTTTTATAAGACCATTAGATTGTGCTCGTGTGGTGCGGGGGTGAGTGAAGTCAATAGCATATGTAAAGCAAATAGGTTCAGGAAGTGTCTTTGGATACAACTTGAGTAAAAGAAGAACATTATTCATATGTACAGTATCAGAAAATTTAAGTATATTAAGATTTGCATAGAGAATAGTAGCAGATGTGTATCTATTGACAAAAGACATTAAACGAATAGCCCAGTTTTGAAGTGTATAAATCCGTTTTACAGAAGCACTAGGTTGACCCCAGATTTGAGAACAATAAAGTAGATGAGAATGAAAAATAGCATGATGAACTAGGATGAGGACATCACGTGGTATAAAATGTCTAATCTTGGCTATTGCTCCATTAGCACATTTCAGCCTAACTGCAATTTTATTAATTTGCGATTTCCAGCTGAGGTTAGAGTCTAGCAAAACACCAAGGTACTTGATGTATTCACTGTGAAAAATTATTTTCCCACCAATCTTAAGTCTCACAGGATGATTCAAAGGCTTGTTGACGTGTCTAAAGATGATGTATTCAGTCTTACTAGCATTAAGAGCTATCATATTGGCGTTAAGCCAATGCCAGAGAAACTTCAGATCAAGATTTACCTTTTTTGTGAGACTTCTCAGGGAACTATTTATGTGAAGAAGATTGGTATCATCTGCAAAATGATGCACCTCTGAGAATTTTATTGCTGAATGAAGGTCATTAAAATATATCAGAAACAGAAGTGGACCTATTACTGAGCCTTGAGGCACTCCATGATTCACAGGTAGCTTTTCTGATGTGGTGTTATTACCAAAAACGAATTGTTGTCGCCCAGAAAGGTAAGACTTAAAAAGGGAAAGAGCTTTACCTCGAATACCATAGTGGGATAGCTTTTTGAGTAATATATTGTGGTCAACGGTATCAAAAGCCTTCTGCAGGTCAATAAAAATACCACAAGCATAGTGACCCTTATCGAGCGCATCAAGAATTATTTGGGAAATGTTCATGAGGGTGTGAGAAGTAGAGTAATGTTTTCGAAAACCAAATTGATGACTATACAAGACCTTAAACTTTTCAAGAAAACTATATACACGTTTATACAAAAGTTTCTCAAATATTTTGTCAATATTAGACAGAAGACTGATGGGACGGTAGTTGGTGCAATCCATTTTAAAGCCTTTTTTAAATACAGGAATGACCTTAGCATATTTGAGGTTAAGAGGGTATTCACCAGTTGAGAAACATAAATTGATAACTTCGGATAGTGGGGCAGATATATCATCCTTGATGAAAGATAAAATTTTGGGGGGAATGCTATATGGACCAGTACCTTTTTTTAAGTGAAAAGTTTCAATACAATCAGCAACTTCCTGTGAGGACACAGGATTAAGGAAAATAGAACTGGGAATAGAATTACCAAGAAAGCTAGAAAAATGTTTATTGGCAAAGGGTATTTTAGATCGGATTTTATCAGCAATGGAAGAGAAAAAATTATTAAATTCGTTTGAAATTTGACCAGGATTAGAGGAAACAGAACCATTGATATTCAAGGAGGTGGGTACAAACTTATCATTATGTTTTAATGAGATAATAGACCTAACACCCTTCCATACATTAGAGATGTTATTGAGATTATCTTTAAAATATCTCCTATAAAAATTACGCTTACTTTGTCTACAGAGAGAAACAATCCTATTACGATATCTTTTGTAGTTTTCTCTATGTACAGCTTTCTGAGTTGGATTTTTACAATGCAAAAAATTTCTATAAAGACGATTTCTAACCTCGATTGAGTGGACGATGCCACAAGTCATCCATGGAGAGTTGAACTTTTCGTTATGCTTTTTACTTGAGGATTGTTTAATTGGTGCATGAAAATCAAGTAGGTTTTCAATTACTTTAAAAAAGTTATCAAATGTGGTATCAACATTTTGATTAGGTAATTTTAACACATCATTCCAATTTACCTTTCGAAGGTCATTACGAAAAACACATTCGTCAAAGTTCCTCCAATCACGGCTATAGTTAATAGTAGAATTATTTACATGTCTGTCGCTCTGATTCAGAACGAGAAATTGCGCAAAGTGATCAGATATAGAGGTGGTAATATTACCAGATATAGTGTTGGTTTCTGATGACGAACAAAAAATGTTGTCAATTATAGTTTGGGAAAATGATGTAATACGTGTTGGTAGAATGATATGTGGTAATAAGGAAAAAGAGGAAATAATGTCAAAAAAATTAGTAACACTTGGAATAGAGGTAACTTTTAAAAGATTGACGTTGAAATCACCTAAAAGGATTAATGTTTTATTTTCAAGTGAGACCTTTTCCAGAAGCGGTGTAAGGAAGTCAGAATTAAAATCATTAAGAGACATACAGGGATGTCTATATACACATCCAACAACAACCAGCTTATTTCTATGTCGAAATTCAATAAACTTAGATTCAAGTTCTTTTGGTCTATATGCAAGAACATCCAGGTCTGGCCTACACGAATATTTGATCTCTTTAGATACATATAGTAAGGCACCACCTTTTCTACCTTCACAGGGAGTATGCTCTAGAGAATAGTTATTAAGAAAACAGTTCGATGATGGTACAGCATGATGAAATTTTGTTTCAGTAATACCAATGACGTCAAAATCATGACCTAATTCATCAAGATATTGCTTAAGTTCATCAAAATGTAACGATAGAGAACCAATATTCAAATGAAAAAAAGAAGTATTCCTGTAGTGTGAATTCTCAAGAGAGAATTCATTAGAATTGTAGTACTTGCAATTTACTCCAGACACATCAGCATGTTCACTCATAAATTCAGCAGAGGATGTGAGAGAGTTGAGCTGGTCTAAAAATTCACTTATATCACTTGAAATACCACGTCCTATCATGCTATCATAATTGAAGGGAGACGTTGCAAATGGGATAGCGTTTTCGTAACAGGTAAAACATACCCATTCATTTTCTGATGAAAATAAATTTTCATATTCTACAGTAGAGATGCCATTACACTTTCTATGGGACCATAAATTACATGAGTCACACTGAATTGCATCCTGGTAATCAGTTACCAATTTGTTACACACACTACATGGGAATCTAATCATTACACAAAAAATAAAAAACACTTAAAAAAAAGAGCAACTAGTAACGAACGCAAAAGTTTACCGAAAATTATAAGGGCTAGCCATTATAATTCTTTTCCTTAAAAAAGAGAGAATATATACCTCTGTTGCTGTCAACAAAACACCAGGCGTGGAACACTCACCAGCCATATTTAAAACTCATAACAAAAATTGAACCAAATCCTTTCTAGTCAGCTTGGTCAGCAATAAAAGTTTCTAGACAGTGTTTGGTCAACTTGGGTCAGCAATAAATGTTGCCCCATAGTGACTAGAAGGTGTTTGGTCAACTTGTGTCAGCAATAAATGTTGCCCCATAGTGACTAGAAGGTGTTTGGTCAACTTGTGTCAGCAATAAATGTTGCCCCGTAGTGACTAGAAGGTGTTTGGTCAACTTGTGTCAGCAATAAATGTTGCCCCGTAGTGACTAGGTGTTGTTTGGTCAACTTGGGTCAGCAATAAATGTTACCCCGTAGCGACTAGAAGGTGTTTAGTCAACTTGGGTCAGCAATAAATGTTGCCCCATAGTGACTAGAAGGTGTTTGGTCAACTTGGGTCAGCAATAAATGTTGCCCAATAGTGACTAGAAGGTGTTTGGTCAACTTGTGTCAGCAATAAATGTTGCCCCATAGTGACTAGAAGGTGTTTGATTAACTTGGGTCAGCAATAAATGTTGCCCCATAGTGACTAGAAGGTGTTTGGTCAACTTGGGTCAGCAATAAATGTTGCCCTATAGTGACTAGAAGGTGTTTGGTCAACTTGGGGTCAGCAATAAATGTTGCCTCATAGTGACTAGAGGGTGTTTGGTCAACTTGGGTCTTTATTTACTGCTGAAATTTTATTCTATTACCGTAATGCTTCGAATAAACGCCCGGGGCGTTTATTAAATTTTTTGACATTTTTGGGGGGCGTCTATTCGAGGGGGGCGTTTATTAATTTTTTTACACTTCGTCTCTTTTGCAGTTTTTAAGGATACCTATAACATATATCCTCACAACAGAAAATAAAAGATATTCACATGTTTTAGAGAATGAACTTCAAAAGCGAAAAACTAAATTTCCAACCTTAAACCTAAGATTTAGGAAAAAAGTACGTAAGTAAGTATACTTTTACTATCGCCTCGAATAAACGCCCCTAATGAGGGAGGGGCGTCTATTCGAGGGGGGCGTCTATTAGAGGGGGGCGTTTATTTAAAAAATTACTGAAAAGAAGGGGCGTCTATTCGAGGGGGGCGTTTAATAGAAGGGGGGCGTTTATTCGAAGCATTACGGTATATCTGCAACTTGAAAAATACAGAGGAATGTAGTTTATTTGCACTTTGACGTTGGTTTTTTAATGTGCTTTGTGAAGCATCTGCAGAAAAATATTAGTTTGCTAACTCCGTCAATACGGATCAACTCCCTTCAAAACGGGTCGGGTCCAAAATTCGGTCAATACGGGGCAAGAGGTCAATACGGGTCGGAACAAAATATAACATGGCGCTGCGAGAGTAGCATTTTTTCCAAAAGTTATATCTGGTTTTATTTGATCAATCAGTAGTGAAATCATAGTTTTTATTTATTGCTACAAAAGCATGGAGGCCCAGATGAAACAAGCTTTAGTTCCTCCAGTCTTAGATCTATCTGTGGATCGTTATCATGCCTGGAAAGTCTGGAAGAAGAAATGGTCAGATTACTCGCTGTTGGCAGGACTTCGAGAAAAAGCCCCAAAATACCAAAGTGCAATGTTACGATACACTTTCACGTCAGAAACTACCAATATTTATGAATCATTGAACTTATCTAATGAAGATAGTGAAGACCCTGAGACTATTATGAATGCGATAGAAACATTTGCTAGAGGTATTATTAACGAAACGATGGAAAGACATGGATTTTATAAACGTAAACAAGAGGAGTTTGATGATTTTTTAACAGAAGTAAAAATTCTAAGCAAGAACTGCAACTTTTGCGGAGAGAAGCGAAGCCCATTCCTCATTAAATAAGCCAAATATAAGGGACGGAGGAGAGTGTATAGGATTTTCGCCCCCACTATACATCAAAATCATTGATTTTTCGTGGAACTTTTTTTTGGACTGGGTTACCCAGTACTTTAATCCGGTCATTCTCCTATATAATTACTAAATTAAGCGAGACAAGGTGTTTTTTTATTGACACAGCTTTTGTTGACAGTTTATTGACAGTGCTTTTGTTTATCTAAAGATGTCCTAGCGTAATTTGTACCGTTTCCAGTTAAGAGTTAGTCATCCTACACTTTTTAGCCACGTCATACATAAATCAGTTTTACTAATATCACATGACCATTTCTCGGACACATACCGCCTCAAACTCAAACTTTCGTTAATCTCAGCTATATCGCATATATAATTCTTTCAGACAGATTTTCTAGCTATAGCTAGCTAGCTTTACATATACTACACAGTGTGTGAGATAATTCTACTCTCTGGGAAATGTCCCGTCACATAGCTTGTTCTAGCTACAATTGTGCACAAAATTTGTTATCTCTGGCAATTTTATACCAAAAACCAAGAACCATAAAGTTTAGCAAAGTCATCAAAAGAACATATAGCTAGCTATTGTTACATATTCTGCAAATAGTACGTTACGTTCCCACTTATGATCAACTTTTTTAACCCTGCCGCTGAGCATACACCAGTGCGGCTCAAGTTACAGAAACGGAAATTATTTCAATATATATATATATCAGGAAACTTTTTTAACGTCTACATCACCGAGGCATTTATATAAATTCTGACTCAGTGGTTCTCGTGCAATCATCAACATCTACTGAAAATCTTCAAATATATATATATATATATATATATATATATATATATATCATTCATTTTTTGAGTTCAATCAGAACAAATTTCAGAAAAATGAAAAAATTTCCTGTTCGGGAAATCTCATAATTTTTGAACCAGAAAATAATTTCCCGATAAAGAAATATTTTCCGTTTTTGTAACTTGACCCGAACTGTACACTGATGTCGGACACCATTCTTTTTCCGTTTAACCTTTTTTAGCATTTTCTAATCTATGCCCTGAACTTTTACACCAATGCGGGATATCAAGCTGAAGTCCAGTAGCCTAATTAATTGCTATTGTTTTGAAGTTTCTGTTCAGTTGGAAATAAGAATTTTTTATCCTATTGTCATGCAGGGTAACAACGGCTGTTTCCGCTGTTTTTATTTAAACCGAAGTTGCAGTAAAGTTTTTTTGAAAATTGTATTACGCCTATCTGATTTCACGATTAATTTTTGATCTTGCACAAGAACTTTTCCCATAAAATATTGCAGGATTCTTTTTGCTTTAGGAGTGTAAAAACAGGTTTTAAACTGTGTTTTTATTTTTAAATGTTACAAAAACTTTTCCGCAAAATAAAATTGCTGAATGATTGTTTTAGCGGTGTAGTATAACAACAGGGTGTTTACTGTATGTTTATTTGAACCGAAGTTAGGATAGTTTTTCGGAAAGGGGTTATGTCGAAACGTATATGTGCGCCACAGTATATCTGTACTAATCACTCAGCCTAGTGTTAACGACAAGCTATTACCTGTGTTTCTATTTAACAGAAGTTGTGCTAAAGTTTTTTTGAAAGGGTTTGTTTACCTATACTAATGGCGCACCACAGATTAAAGTACATATATATTTTAAGTTTCACCGGGAACATTTTGTGAAAAATAAAAAAGGTTTGCTGACTGTTTTCGCTATGACATGGCACAATATGTAAATTGTGTTTTTATTCCAGCTAGAGTTGAAGGAAATATATTTTCTGAATCTGAAAAATATAATTCTTAAATGTTTTGTGTTTCACTCGATTTGCGATATATTGCACACCTGTACTAAGGCGCTCCACCTAATTGTGTGGTACAGTTTACAATTTGTATTAACTGTTCCACCAAGCGTTTTACGCCAGGTAACACAGTTACTTGTGGCTTAACCAGCATTTCTCAAAAGGTTGTGCTGTAAATTCCTAAGTGTATATAATATTCACCTGTAAAGTTTTGTATATATATATATTTATGCCCTGCTGGTCTAATGGCTATGACACTCATGCAAATGAGAGATCCAGGTTCAAATCCTGGACAGGGCTAGGAATAACATAATTATCTTGCACTTACAACAACCAGGTTTTCATAAGTATATGATATTAGCTATATTGAGTATAATAGCTAATCTTTGAGTGGTAGAGGGGGGAGTTGCATACATTCATCACTTTAATTTATAGAGCCCAAAGATGCTTTGCTTTTGTAATAGATCTATCACTTTATGGTAAAAGGTTTTGTGTTGATAAACCTGGTAGGCACAAGAAACCAAAAAAGGCGTTTTTTAATAAATTTTTTTGCCTTTCTCGTGGACTTCTCTGATTATTTCTATATCTTGACTTTTTAATGTTGTTGTCATTGGAACCACTTTTTTTTTGAGATATTGAATTTGAAATATTTGCACCTCAATATTTTCTATACTCCTGGACTAATATGATACTTATCTTAGATATATTGAGTATACGCAATATTTGAGTTGTAGGGGGGAGATTTTCTATTAAAGTCAGGCACCCCTGCCTTGCCGTTCCATTGCCTTGTCAGCACTGACCGTGCCTTTGCCTACCCTTCCTATGCCTTTTCTGGTGCCTGCCTACTATGCCCTTGCCTGTGCCTCCCCCTGCCTTGCCTCCCCCTGCCTTCCTGATTCCTCTTCCTGTTTCCTTGCCTGCCTTTGCCGTGCCCTTTCCTTGCCGTGCTTAATGCCTTTGCCTTGGCAACCTCTCTCCGCAACACTTTCTATATTGATTGCGGAGCAAAGCGGAGCCCATTTCCTCATTGCGGAGCTAAGCGAAGCGAGCGTAGCGAGCTGAGCGCAGCGCAGCGGAGCCCATTTGGCATTTAAGCGCGTATTATTGCGGAGCGGAGTGAAGGGGAGCGCCAGCGAGCCGAGCGCAGCGGAGCTATTTTCCTCGTTCCCATAAATATATTAGAGCGTGACGAATTTCCGCGTTTTCCCCTAGTACATCAAATTTTGAAAACGTCCGATTTTTGACCCACTTACCCAAATATTTTTTATGGTCATTTCTTCCGTGAAAATCTGGTTGATGCACTTGTGAGAGAGTCCAGAGCGATTCAAAAAAATCTAATAGCTGGCAGAAATCAAAGATCGACAGAATCTCTAGCAAAGTCTTTTAGAGATTTGATGTTTTCAGGAAAAGTGAACGCGGCATTGAAGCTACTATCATGTGAAGGAAAACAGGGCATATTGCAAATTAATGATGATACTGAAAGAATTTTGAAAATGAAACACCCTGCGGCGAAAGAACGTTTTGATGAATTTCTTCTTCAAGGACCTGTTGAATTGATTGATAGTGCTGCATTTAATGAATTAACCGGTGATGCGATACGAAAAGCTGCCTTGAGAACGAAAGGTGCTGCTGGACCATCAAATCTGGACGCTGATGGGTGGAGAAGAATATTGGTGTCGAAATCATTTGGTTCATACTCTACAGATTTATGCAATGCTATCGCTAAAATGACTAGAACCTTGTGTATGGAAGAAATTAGTGAGAGAGACAATTCTCTAGAATGCTATACCGCTTGTCGCCTCATACCCTTGGACAAATCACCTGGTGTGCGCCCCATTGGTATTGGGGAGGTATTAAGACGAATCATTGGCAAATCCATAATGTGTCTTGTTAAAAGCGACGTTATCGATGCAGCTGGAAATCTCCAACTATGTGCTGGACAAGACTCCGGGTGCGAAGCAGCGGTTCATGCAATGAAGGATATATTCGAAGATGAAGAAACTGATGGTGTACTTTTAGTAGACGCATCAAATGCTTTTAATAGTTTGAACAGAAGAGTTTTATTGCACAATCTGAAAATTATTTGTCCGAAACTAGCTATTTATGTTACCAACTGCTATCAGACTCAAGCGAGATTATTTGTTACTGGTGGACTGGAGATATCATCTTGTGAGGGAACCACTCAGGGAGATCCTACAGCGATGGCAATATATGCACTTGGTATTCGCCCACTGCTAGAACTTTTGATGATACACGAGGTAAAACATGTAGCTTATGCTGATGATATCAGTGCTGGGGGCGAGCCAGCCCGCTTAAAAAATTGGTGGCAAATGCTTATCGAAAAGGGTCCGTTAATTGGCTACTATCCAGAAGCGTCCAAATCATGGCTGATAGTTAAAGCTGACAAGGAGGAGCTGGCTAGAGAGGTATTCAAAAGCTTTAACATCAACATAACATCGGAAGGAAGAAAACATCTAGGCGCCTCAATTGGTTCCCTTAAATACAAGAAACGTTACGTAGAAGACTTGGTCAATACATGGGTGAACGAACTGCTGAGTTTATCAGCAATTGCAGAAGTTCAACCTCAAGCTGCTTATTCTGCCTTTATATCTGGATACAGGCATAAATTTAACTATTATATTCGTACAATACCTGGTATTTCGGAGTTGTTGCAACCAGTAGAAAATGTAATTCGCACAAAATTGATCCCATCCTTATGTGATGGAAGGGCATGTAGCGATGACGAGAGAGTATTGTTGTCTCTTCCGGTGAAAATGGGAGGCCTTGGTTTGATAAATGTTGTTGAGATCTCGAAAATGGAATATGAATTTTCAAAACTTGTCACCAACGAACTCACGAAAGAGATAAAGCATCAAAACTTGATGGTGACAACAAGTGCTTTGACGAGCAAACAAATTAAGTCAAAGGTTTCCAGGGAAAGAAATGTATTCTATTTAAACAAGCTAAAAGATGTGACGACACGATTATCCCAAGATGAAGCAAAATTAAACGAAATTGCAAGGTCGACTGGTGCTTCTAGTTGGTTAACAACTCTACCATTAAAAGACCATGGATTTTGCCTGAATAAGCGTGAATTTCTTGACAGTATTTCTTTACGTTACGGATGGAGCATTAAAGGATTGCCAATAGTTTGTGCTTGTGGCAAACAAAATTCGATTGAGCATGCATTGTCATGTCATGTTGGTGGTTTCGTAAATATTCGACACAACGAACTGCGCGATCTGATGGTTACCTTATTGCAGGAGGTATGCAGAGACATACGCTGTGAACCTCCCCTGATTCCCCTGACCACTGAAGCAACTGATTTTCCCCGTTCTGCAGTTACAGACGCAGAAGCAAGAGCTGACATAAGTGTAAGAAGTTTTTGGCAGAGAGGACAACGAGCATTTTTAGATGTAAGGATTTTTAATCCCATTGCTCCAAGTTATCGACGCCAAACAATGTCATCATTATTTACTTCTCAAGAAAAAGAGAAAAAAAGTTCTTATAACAGACGCATCATAGACGTCGAACATGGGACGTTTACACCTCTGATATTTAGCATCAATGGGGGTATGAGTCGAGAAACAAGTGTTTTCGTATCCAGACTAGCCGACATGATCGCGGAAAAAAGAGATGAAACAAAGGGAGAAGTTGTAGCGTGGCTGAGACGCAAAATTTCGTTTAGTTTGGTGCGTTCGGCAATTCTATGTCTGCGTGGTTCCAGAAACTATTCCGTCCGTAGCATGTGCGACGACGACGTGCGGATTACAAATGAGTTAGCAATAATCCGAGAAAGTTGAACTGTTAAATCGATATTTTAGTTTATGTTGTGTTTTTCAGTAATGTTAACTATCAATGTTTTATGTTATCTTTCCACGTATAACGTCTACGTCCTTTAGTGTTGTATTGTAAAAAAATTATTTAGTTAAATACAAGAGGCAATGAATTTTCAGTTGAGATCAGGTCGGCACAGAGCTTTAGCCACGGTCACTCTTACTAATATCACGTGACATTTCTCCTGATACATAGCGCTTGAAATGAAAATTGCGTTGATAGTCGTAATGGACGGAAGGGCATTTTCAAGAAACGAAGAAAGGGTATGTTTAGCTAGCTAATATATCACTATTTTTTTACATGTAATGATCCCTTCTTCGCCTTTCTCACACCTAAAGCTAGCTAGCATAAAACTGCCGACTTAGCTGGAATAATAATAGAACTTAGATAGCATATAGCTATAGCTACCTAGCTACTTCTTGTTTGCTCATTTTTATGCTAACTAGCTAGCATAAAAAAGAGCAAACAGTGCCATATAGCTACCATAATACACTAGCTACAAAGCTAGCATAGAATTAACTACTTAACTGGGATAAAACTACCAATGTAGCTAACATAAAATTAGCTATTTTTGCTAGCATAAAATCAGCTACATAATAGCAGCATAGAAAAATTCTTTTGGACAGATTTTCTAACTAGCTATACATATACTACACAGTGAGTGAGATAATTCTACTCTGTAGGAATGTCTTGTTCTAGCTACAATCATCCACAAAATTTCTTGTCTCTGCTGGCAAGTTTATTCCAAGAACTAAAAAGTTTAGAAAGTCAGCAAAAAAAGAACATAGCTAGCTAGCTAGATATTTTGCAGATAGTACGTTCATAAAGGTATGTCACGTGTAATCGTTTACCTTGCTGAGCCACAAAGGTCAGTGTTAAACATGAGGGGGAATGGAGAGCCATATTTTTGTGGATGATTGTAGTTATATATATATTGTACGCACGTCCAGGAAATGTTTCATCAAATCGAAGATGAAACCGTTTGATCGATTACCATGAAGCACGTGGGAACTTTGTTTTTTATACGATTCATTATACGATTCAATTGAGAGGGGCATCTAAAATTTTTCGCTTGCGAACCTAGGGGACTCAGTCCCACGCTCCGCAACACTTTCTATACTAGTACTTATTGCGGAGCTAAGCGAAGCGAGCCAAGCGCAGCGAAGCCCATTTTCTGATGTCAATAGTGCGGGCGTATAAAAAATTTCCGCCATTTCCCTAACATATAGGTGAAATTTTGAGTTGGACCAACCCGATAGGCGTTTGGGGCACAAGACACTCAAGCGTAACCGCGGTCACTTCTTCTGAGTACAGTTGAATAACAAAGGCAAAAGGTCCGGGTACGAAGTTTGGAGCAAACTAAAATAAATAAAATAAAAAATGGCTGCTAGGTGACGATTTGTTGTGATTTGACTTCTCTACGTGGTGAAATGGAGAAAGAGTATGTATATATATATATGTAGCTAATATATCACTATTTTTTACATGTAATGAACACATTCTTATTCTCACTCACACCTAAGGCTAGCTAGCATAAAATTACCGACTGAGCTGGAATAATAATAGAACTTAAATAGCTAGCTAATTTTAATTTTTATTAGACTTTTAGCCAGCTGGCACACAAAATAGAGCAAACATATTACATATACAGCCAGCATAAAACTAGCTACAAAGCTAGCATAAAATTAACTACTTAGCTGGGATAGAACTACCAATGTAGCTAGTATAAAATCAGCTATGTAGCTGGCATAAAATCAGCTACATATAGCTAGCATAGAAAAATTCTTCTGGAAAGATTTTTCCAACAAGCTGGCCAGCTAGCTATACATATACTACACAGTGAGTGAGATAATGCTACTCTGTAGGAATGTCCCATCACATAGCTTGTTCTAGCTACAATCATCCACAAAATTTCTTGTCTCTGCTGGCAATTTTATACCAAAAACCAAGAACTAAAAAGTTTAGAAAGTCAGCAAAAAAAGAACATAACTAGCTAGATATTTTGCAGATGGTACGTTCATAAAGGTATGTCAAGTGTAATCGTTTACCTTGCTGAGCCACAAAGGGCAGTTCTTAAACATTGAGGGGGAATGGACAGCCATAGTTTTGTGGACGATTGTAGCTATATTGTACGCACATCAGGAAATAAACATTTTTAACCCTGTCAGTGAGCATACACCAGTGTGGCTCAAGTTACAGAAACGGAATTATTGCAATGTAAATATATATATCGGGGAAACTTTTTCAACATGTATATATACATTTGTTATTACTGAGGCGTTTTAAATTCTGACAAGCGGTTCTCATGCAATCATCAACGCCTACTGAAAATCTTCAAATATATATATATATTATTTATTTTTTGGGTTCAATCAGAACAAATTTCAGAAAAATGAAAAAATTTCCTGTTCGGGAAATCTGATAATTTTTAAACCAGAAAATAATTTCACGATAAAGAAATATTTTCCGTTTTTGTAACTTGACCCGAACTGTACACTGATGTCGGACACCATTCTTGTTCCGTTTAACCTTTTTTAGCATTTTCTGATACATCAGGTTCTAAACAAAATATGTCACCGGCCCATGCAATTTTGTGTCCGGAACACACTACGGTACTGCTAATGCAGAAACTCCAGGAAATGTTTCATCAAGGCAAAGATGAAACCGTTTGATCGATTACCATGGAGCACGTGGGAACTTTGTTTTTTATACGATTCGTTATACAATTCAACCGAAAGGGGCCTCTAAAATTTTTCGCTTGCGAACCTAGGGGACTCAGTCCCACGCTCCGCAACACTTTCTATACTAGTTGCGGAGAGTAGCGGAGTGCGCGCTAGCGCACGGAGCGTAGCGGAGCCCATTTCCTCATTAAATAAGCCAAATATAAGTGAAAAGTAAGCACGGTGGAGAGTATATAGGATTTCTATACGATTTCCGCGCCCCGTCCCCCTATACATCAAAAATATTAAAAATCCGTCGTTTTGGGGCCCAGTCTCCCAGCGATTTAATATGGTCATTCTTTAGTACATTTTTTAGTGAGCGAGACAACATGTTTTCAGCACGGCGATGGAGTTTTTGTTGTTTTTTAAATATGGTACCAAGCGTAAATGGTGCCGTTTCCAGTTTAGGTTAAATCTGCCTACACTTTTTAGCCACGTGATACATAAACCACTTTTACTAACATCACATGACCTTTTCTCGGACACATAGCGCCTCAAACTCAAACTTTCGTTAATCTAAGCCATATCGCAACTGACGGAAGGGCTTGTTATGTTCAAGAAACGAAGAAAGAAAGGGTATGTTAATCTAGCTAGTATATCATTATTTTTTACATGTAATGAACCCTTTCTTATTCTCACTCACACCTAAGGCTAGCTGGCATAAAACTACTGACTGAGCTGGAATAATAATAGAACTTAAATAGCTAGTAGCTAGCTTTTTCTAAGACTTTTAGCTAGGTGGCATAAAATAAGGCAAACATATAACATATAGCTACAGCTATCATAAAACTAGCTACAAAGCTAGCATGAAATTAACTACTTAGCTGTGATAAAACTACCAATGTAGCTAGCACAAAATTAGCTACTGCAGCTAGCATAAAAGAAGGCGCTACATACCTAGCTTAAAAAAATTATTTTGAACAGATTTTTCTATAATAGCTAGCTAGCTATACATATACTAACACAGTGAGTGAGATAATTCTACTCTGTAAGAAAGTCCATCACATAGCTTGTTCTAGCTACAATTGTGCACAAATTTGTTGGCTCGGACAATTTTATATCAAAAACCAAGAACCAAAGAGTTTACAAAAGTTAGCAAAAGAATATAGCTAGCTACAGTATAGTTACATATTCGACAAATAGTCATTCCGTCCCTACTAATGATTAATGTTTATATAGTGGTTGGCGTAGTCATGTGTAATCATTTAAGCTGCTTAGCCACAAAGGGCACTTCTTAACATTGAATATGGAGGGGGAGTGGGGAGTCATATTTTTTGTGGACGATTGTAGCTATATTGTAGGAACGTCAGGAAATCAACTTTTTTAATCCTGTCGGTGAGCATACACCAATGCAGCTCAAATTACAGAAACGGAAATTATTTCGATATAAATATATGTATCGGGAAACTTTTTCAACATGTATATATATATATATATACATTTGTTATTACAAAGGTGTTTTTAAATTCCGACAAGCGGTTCTCATGCAATCATCAACATGTATTAAAAGTCTTCAACTATATTCATTATTTCTCATTTAATTTCCGGAGATGTATACAAATAATGTCCCAATAGTTTCTGTTTCTGTAACTTGACCTGATCTTTACACCAATGTGGGATATCATGCTTAAGTCCTGCCCTAGCGAAGTTTTTGTTCAGTTTGGAATAAGAACTTTTTATACTACTGTCATAAAAACTTGTTGTACAAAATAAACATACTGCTGTTTGATTTTTAACTGGACAGGGTAACAACAGGCTGTTCCTGTTGTGTTTTTTTAAACTGAAGTTGTTTTTTTGGAAAATGTGTTACGTCTTTTCCATGTTGCGATTAATTTTTAATCTTTCACAGGAACTTTTCCAATAAAATGTTGCAGGATTCTTTTTGCTTTAAGAGGGTAAAAAAGATTATAATCTGTGTAAAATTGCTAAGTGATTGTTTTAGCTGCGTAGGACAACAACAGGTTGTTTACTGTCGGTAGGATAGTTTTTGGAAATGGGTATTATGCCGAAACGTATGTGCGACACAGTATATGTACCTGTAATAATCACTCAGCCCAGTGTTAACAACAAGCTGTTTCATGTGTTTCTATTTAACAGAAGTTGTGCTATTTTTTATGAAATGCTATTAAACCTATATATAAATGTTCAACATTGTTTACCTGTACTAAGCGCTCACCCTGGATTAAAATTCATTTTTTAAGCTTTGCCAGGAACATTTTGAGAAAATTTGCTAAGATCGGCACAACATGTAAACTGTATTTTTGCGCTCCACAGGATTGTGTGGCAGAGTTTACAATTCCTATTAATCGCTCCACCAGACGCTTAACATGGGCTAACACAGTTACTTGTGTCTAAACCAGATATTTCAATGCCTGGTCTAGTTAGATAATAAAAAAAATAGAATTTTGATATCCACAAAAAAAGTTAACTAGGCTATGTGTGCTCTAAATCCATAAGCATATATAAGATGCACCTGTAAAGTTCTCCATATAAATATATTTATGCCCTGTTGGTCTAATGGCTATGACACTCATGCAAATGAGAGATCCGGGTTCGAATCCTGGACGGGGCTAGGAACACAATTATGCATCCAACAACGGCCAGTATACCTTATGGAGGGAAAAAATCATCTATATATACCCACCAAACCTCGAATTTACTCGTTTTTTCCCCCGACTAACACTTCCCCGTGTTTTTTCCCTGATAAGATACAAAGTCAAGGAGCCAGGGGTCAAAAATTGGACAATCAAGGGCGGCAATTGACTTTGCTTTTATTCAAATACCCCAAATTTAACAAAATTAAATGTTGCCCATCGAACTTTTACTTGTAGATTAATTTGTATTTAATTTGAAATTCCCGGACTATATATACCTTAGAAATATTGAGTATACGTAATCTTTGATTTGTAGGGGGAAAGTTTCTATTAAGGTGCCTGCCCCTGCCTTACTGATTCCTCTTCCTGTTTCCTTGTCTGCCTTTGCCGTGCCCTTTGCCGTGCCCTGTTTCCTTGCTTGCCTTTGCCGTGCCCTGTCCTTGCCGTGCTTCATGCCTTTGCCTTGGCAACCTCTCCGCAACACTTTCTATACTAGTTTTTCTCAATTTTCTACTATCAGCGGGAGAAAATCAGATTTAAAAAAAAATTTTGACGAAAGTGTCACTTTTTGCGGAGCGGAGTGAAGGGGAGCGCCAGCGAGCCGAGCGCAGCGAAGCCCATTTCCTCATTAATTAAATAAGCCAAATATAAAAGAAAAAGGAAGTACGGTGGAGAGTATATAGGATTTCTATACGATTTCCGTGCCTCGTCCCCCTATACATCAAAAATATCCAAAATTCGGCCGTTTTTGAGTCAGTTTCCCAGCGATTTAATATGGTCAATTTGATCGATTACCATGGAGCACGTGGGAACTTTGTTTTTTATACGATTCGTTATACAATTCAACCGAAAGGGGCCTCTAAAATTTTTCGCTTGCGAACCTAGGGGACTCAGTCCCACGCTCCGCAACACTTTCTATACTAGTTGCGGAGAGTAGCGGAGTGCGCGCTAGGGCACGGAGCGTAGCGGAGCCCATTTCCTCATTAAATAAGCCAAATATAAGTGAAAAGTAAGCACGGTGGAGAGTATATAGGATTTCTATACGATTTCCGCGCCCCGTCCCCCTATACATCAAAAATATTAAAAATCCGTCGTTTTGGGGCCCAGTCTCCCAGCGATTTAATACACCAATCAACCCCATCCGGCTACCATTATGAAACCGCGTCGGAGGAAAAGACTAGTAACTAGTATAGGAGGGACAAGAAGAAGTAAACACGCTCATTTACAATGGAGTTTGATATGATAAGCAAGATGAAAGTTGAAGAATTAAAAAAATATTTAAGAATGCGGGGTTTAAAGGTGTCTGGAAGGAAATGTGAGTTGGTGGCAAGGGTATTTTCTGCTAGTGAGAATAATGTAAAGCTGGTAAAAACTGCAGCGCAGGTAGAAGAGCAGTTAAACGAAGAGTATGTGAGCAAATTATTAGTTGAAGATGGTGTTATACCTGACCCAATGGACATTACTTCTGGATGGTTAGCGGAGGAAGACGGTGTATCGTTTTGGCCAATGATTACATATGGAAATATTTTTTAATTATTTAACCTTTACTCCTAGCACACTGGGGAGTGACGACCTAAACGATTACAAAACAAGCAAAGCATATACCTTATAGTCAGAAATTTTCGCGACATTTTAATTTCGCGCTAAAAATTTTGGGACAATTTCGCGATTTTTATTTTCGCGATTCGTTGCCTTGAATTTTTTTCGCGACATTTAATTTTCGCGAATTTCATAGAGTTACGGAGTTGAGGAAAAACAAAATATGATTTTTAAGTACGTTTTTCTACTCTAATAATGACATCTGTAAAAGGAAGCTTTTTTTTATAAAAGGTCAATGTTATAATCAATAAGGTAGCGGAAGAACCTTTATTTTTGTTCAAGCGTGGATAGTACAACCTTTCAAACTCGCCTCGGCGTTTGCCTAAGTAATGGTATTGACGTTAATAATGTGCCTATACCGGTTGAAAATCGAAGCTTCTCCACTGCCATAGGTAAATGTTGAAGTGAATTTCAATGATGTAACATAAAACAACAAACAAAATATACTCTCGATAAGAGTTTTTAAAGTAGATGTTGGTCACAGTGATAACGGGGATGAGAACACTGTTGATTTTCAACATGTTACAGAATCTGTTATAGTAATAGACTAATTTTCATTTCTTGTCTTGTCTTAATTATATCTCATCCCTATGTTATATAATGTTTTTATTCAAGACTTTCCGACCTTTAAATTCAGTCTCGCCATTTACCTAGGGAGGAGAGGTCTTGTTCTTCATTTCAGCCAGAATAGGCTGTAAATCAAGGTCAAAACCCACCTCCATAGGAAAATGTCGAAACGAAATCCCATACTGTCTTTAGGACCCATGTCCTCCGACCTCTTCTGGCCTTTTTGGTATCTGGTTAGGAATGTCACTAGGATAAAAGAATTAAAACAGAAGAGGTTTAGGTGTAAGAGTTAGACAGGAAAGTTTAAAAAAAGAGGAAATTTCATAAAAAAGGAGAGCGATGATTTATAACACAAAATGCCATTTAGGTTAACAGGCAAACCGCCTTCTAAAATTATGTTTAAAAGTCCATTTCTTCCTTAATTTTCCCGGGTTTTATCAAACTGGGTATCACCAGAATTATTTTGTTGCGAAAATTTTACGTCTGCTACCCTGTGGAGTCTAAAAAATGAAGAAAAAAAGAAAATATTTCGCGGTTTTTATTTTCGCGATTTCGTCAATTAATTTTTTTTCGCGGCATTTTAATTTCGCGAAAATGCCCAAAAATCGCGAAAATCGCGAAAATTAGTTGTCGCGAAAATTTCTGACTATAAGGTAGCTATTTTACAAATGGTTGGCTAGGACCAATAATGTACCATCCGATTGACGAAGATTCAAAGTACTGCTTTTTAAAAGGAGATTGTAGGCCTTCAGAACGATTAAATGATCCACCTCATAAACTATGGGTATGCGTTCTGAAAGGAGAAAGTAATCGGATTATGTCAGCACACTGCACCTGCATGGCAGGAATGTCCGAGACATGTTATGATGTTGTTATGATGTTTATAGTCTGACCATGTGACAGCTTGAACATTTAAGGACTTGGATCGTTCAATGAATATCTCAGAACAATCAATTATGCACCTTACATTTCCGTACCCCTTTTCCTTGTAGATATCAGGCATATGTTCCAAAATGCTTTCCTTTGGTATCCAATTAACTAACACATCAGCTAATGTTTTTCTAAGGAATTTAACCCACGACGTAAAAATGTTAGAACATAATGTTGTGGAGATGCAAAACCTATCTGCTAAATCCTCATTTAACAGACCAAGTCTCAGTCTCATTAATGTCAATAAAAACTCATTTTTTGCAGAAAGCTTTCTCGTGGTGGTATTGGAGTTATTTTTTCGCCTTTTTATTTTAGAGTGTGTTGCTTTACGTGCTTTTGAACATCCATTCCAATAAACCATACACGAAATGTAAGGCTTCAGAAGTGCAAAAATAGCATTAAAAGCTGCAATTGTCATTATTCCAGTATAAAAGTTCATTTTGGTGTCAGTTTTAATCTTTTGTGAACTAAATGGAGTATTTTGATTTTTTTGCAATAGGGCTTCTTTTTTCAGTCTTTTGTTTTCACGTGATAATGTCCCAATTTTTCTCGTCAACGACAATATCAAGCTCTTCTTATCTTTACAGACAAGGCATTGCTTGGTGCCTTCGGACAGGCAGTACTGATGATCTTGCGTAGGTGGTGTAAAAATGTCAACAGTCAATTGTTGATCAGGAGAACGTGGCGGTGACAAGAAAGGATTTGCTTCAGTTACACCAAGGGTTTCTCGATCATCAATTTTCTTAGATTTCTTTTTTGCTGACGGTAATGGGTTTTTAAACAGTGTTCTTCTTGAAGTACTCTGACGCATTTCATAACCCATATTTAGTGTAGGATTAGGGTTTTCCACACTTGGCACATTGTCAACAAAATGAATACTACAAATGCGATCACTGCTTTTTGGCTGCCACTGACTTTTATCTGGGTTAACTCTTTTAATAAGTTTTATCCACTTCTGTCTTTTTTCCAAATATCTGACAGGCCCAGGAAAGCAATATAATTTGAAGGGTTGCTCACAGCCACATTCTTTTTTCAGCACACCATGGTGAGTTTCACATTCACTATTCTTCCACTTTTCTAACATCCTTGAGTTGTTAGTGCATTCAACAACAGCGCAATTGACTGGCCCCATTGTAGTTTTAATAAAAACTGTTTAAAAATATAAGTTTGCTATGTATTATAAAATAAATATGTCTTTCTGCTCTTGAAACCCTCTTGAAATAACGCCGGCGCTTCTTGTCTGTCCCCTCTAAACTAGAGCCCAGTTTCCTTTATGCGCGGTTGAGAGCTACGGGGTTGATTGGTGTTGCGAGACAACATGTTTTCAGCACGGCGATGGAGTTTTTGTTGTTTTTTAAATATGGTACCAAGCGTAAATGGTGCCGTTTCCAGTTTAGGTTAAATCTGCCTACACTTTTTAGCCACGTGATAAATAAACCACTTTTACTAACATCACATGACCTTTTCTCGGACACATAGCGCCTCAAACTCAAACTTTCGTTAATCTAAGCCATATCGCAACTGACGGAAGGGCTTGTTATGTTCAAGAAAACGAAGAAAGAAAGGGTATGTTAATCTAGCTAGTATATCATTATTTTTTTACATGTAATGAACCCTTTCTTATTCTCACTCACACCTAAGGCTAGCTAGCATAAAACTACTGACTGAGCTGGAATAATAATAGAACTTAAATAGCTAGTAGCTAGCTTTTTCTAAGACTTTTAGCTAGGTGGCATAAAATAAGGCAAACATATAACATATAGCTACAGCTATCATAAAACTAGCTACAAAGCTAGCATGAAATTAACTACTTAGCTGTGATAAAACTACCAATGTAGCTAGCACAAAATTAGCTACTGCAGCTAGCATAAAAGAAGGCGCTACATACCTAGCTTAAAAAAATTATTTTGAACAGATTTTTCTATAATAGCTAGCTAGCTATACATATACTACACAGTGAGTGAGATAATTCTACTCTGTAAGAAAGTCCCATCACATAGCTTGTTCTAGCTACAATTGTGCACAAAATTTGTTGGCTCGGACAATTTTATATCAAAAACCAAGAACCAAAGAGTTTACAAAAGTTAGCAAAAGAATATAGCTAGCTACAGTATAGTTACATATTCGACAAATAGTCATTCCGTCCCTACTAATGATTAATGTTTATATAGTGGTTGGCGTAGTCATGTGTAATCATTTAAGCTGCTTAGCCACAAAGGGCACTTCTTAACATTGAATATGGAGGGGGAGTGGGGAGTCATATTTTTGTGGACGATTGTAGCTATATTGTAGGAACGTCAGGAAATCAACTTTTTTAATCCTGTCGGTGAGCATACACCAATGCAGCTCAAATTACAGAAACGGAAATTATTTCGATATAAATATATGTATCGGGAAACTTTTTCAACATGTATATATATATATATATATATATACATTTGTTATTACAAAGGTGTTTTAAATTCCGACAAGCGGTTCTCATGCAATCATCAACATGTATTAAAAGTCTTCAACTATATTCATTATTTCTCATTTAATTTCCGGAGATGTATACAAATAATGTCCCAATAGTTTCTGTTTCTGTAACTTGACCTGATCTTTACACCAATGTGGGATATCATGCTTAAGTCCTGCCCTAGCGAAGTTTTTGTTCAGTTTGGAATAAGAACTTTTTATACTACTGTCATAAAAACTTGTTGTACAAAATAAACATACTGCTGTTTGATTTTTAACTGGACAGGGTAACAACAGGCTGTTCCTGTTGTGTTTTTTTAAACTGAAGTTGTTTTTTTGGAAAATGTGTTACGTCTTTTCCATGTTGCGATTAATTTTTAATCTTTCACAGGAACTTTTCCAATAAAATGTTGCAGGATTCTTTTTGCTTTAAGAGGGTAAAAAAGATTATAATCTGTGTAAAATTGCTAAGTGATTGTTTTAGCTGCGTAGGACAACAACAGGTTGTTTACTGTCGGTAGGATAGTTTTTTGGAAATGGGTATTATGCCGAAACGTATGTGCGACACAGTATATGTACCTGTAATAATCACTCAGCCCAGTGTTAACAACAAGCTGTTTCATGTGTTTCTATTTAACAGAAGTTGTGCTATTTTTTATGAAATGCTATTAAACCTATATATAAATGTTCAACATTGTTTACCTGTACTAAGCGCTCACCCTGGATTAAAATTCATTTTTTAAGCTTTGCCAGGAACATTTTGAGAAAATTTGCTAAGATCGGCACAACATGTAAACTGTATTTTTGCGCTCCACAGGATTGTGTGGCAGAGTTTACAATTCCTATTAATCGCTCCACCAGACGCTTAACATGGGCTAACACAGTTACTTGTGTCTAAACCAGATATTTCAATGCCTGGTCTAGTTAGATAATAAAAAAAATAGAATTTTGATATCCACAAAAAAAGTTAACTAGGCTATGTGTGCTCTAAATCCATAAGCATATATAAGATGCACCTGTAAAGTTCTCCATATAAATATATTTATGCCCTGTTGGTCTAATGGCTATGACACTCATGCAAATGAGAGATCCGGGTTCGAATCCTGGACGGGGCTAGGAAACACAATTATGCATCCAACAACGGCCAGTATACCTTATGGAGGGAAAAAATCATCTATATATACCCACCAAACCTCGAATTTACTCGTTTTTTCCCCCCGACTAACACTTCCCCGTGTTTTTTCCCTGATAAGATACAAAGTCAAGGAGCCAGGGGTCAAAATTGGACAATCAAGGGCGGCAATTGACTTTGCTTTTATTCAAATACCCCAAATTTAACAAAATTAAATGTTGCCCATCGAACTTTTACTTGTAGATTAATTTGTATTTAATTTGAAATTCCCGGACTATATATACCTTAGAAATATTGAGTATACGTAATCTTTGATTTGTAGGGGGAAAGTTTCTATTAAGGTGCCTGCCCCTGCCTTACTGATTCCTCTTCCTGTTTCCTTGTCTGCCTTTGCCGTGCCCTTTGCCGTGCCCTGTTTCCTTGCTTGCCTTTGCCGTGCCCTGTCCTTGCCGTGCTTCATGCCTTTGCCTTGGCAACCTCTCCGCAACACTTTCTATACTAGTTTTTCTCAATTTTCTACTATACAGCGGGAGAAAATCAGATTTTAAAAAAAATTTTGACGAAAGTGTCACTTTTTGCGGAGCAAAGCGGAGTGCGCGCTAGCGCACGGAGCGCAGCGGAGCTATTTTCCTCGTTCCCATAAATATATTAGAGCGTGACGTATTTCCGTGATTTTCTCCCAATACATCAAAATTTCAAAACGTCGGCGTTTTTGGACCCATTTTTGCCCCACTTATCCAACTTTTTTTTAAGGTCATTTGTACCGTGAAATTGGTGTCTAAAATTTTTCGTGTCTAAATCTTAATTACATCCGGTGAAATTTATCTTGCCAGTGGGCCATGTATTTTCCAAAGATGAACAATAATCAAATCAACAGGCCGCAGAGATATATCTCCAGAAACCAGCTAACAATAATCAGATAATCAGATCTATGTAATGCAGGTTATTCCAGCTAGAAGTTTCGTAGAAGTGAAATGCAAGAATTATATAGTTTTGAAAAATATCGAGTTTACCCAGAGTTAAGCTAGCTAGCTACAGCTACATTATGATTAGATCCCCCCCACCAAAAAAAACAACAACAACACAACAACAACAAACAAATAACACACACACACATAAACAGATACCATGACATGACTGCTAAAATGTAGCTATTATAGCTAAACATGAATTAAATGTCTTTTCTCTTTCTTAATATAGGTACACCACGTGCAATATTCTTTCTGTTATGGAATTTTATGTGAAACCCTGGATACAAATTTATAAAGTGTAAGTGGGATCCTAAAACAAAGAAAAGAAGCCTTGTTAGGATGACTCAAAACTTCAATGTGAACTTACTAGAAGATGTATGGTTTTGTGAAGCTATGGTACCAAAAATTACACATGGAAAAATTTAGCTAGCTATAAAGCTATGGTAAGTTATTTATGATATAGTTATTTTTTGAACACATGTACACACATGACGACAACCCCCTCAAAGTTTAGTATTTTACAGAATTTATTAGTTAATTTAGTTTTAGTAAAGTTTAACCAGAATAGAACAAATAATAATTTTATTATGCTAAGTTTCTAGCAGGTATCAGTTTCAATGAAGGTATTGTTTATTCCATATTACATTCTTGTTGATATCTGCAAATTTCTATAGTCAACAAGATACAAACTTTCAAGTCACCTGTTTCAATGAATTATTTGTTTCAGTATTTCTGAGTCACTAGATTTTTCTAAGGTTTCATTTGTTTAAGGTATCTATAACCTGTAATTCTTGTGAAGCAACCAATAGAAAATAAAATAAGAATATTTCACAATGAAGAACCAACCAAATTTTATCTATTCGTATGGATATGGCCTAATAAGGAGTTCAATTCTTCTTCATTACTTATAAGTTTCTCACATGGTTTTATTAATATTCCACAGTTATACAGTTATATCATTGGTTCAGTTGTTGTGAGAAATCTGTAAATTAAGTAGTTTATATGAGTAATTTTCAAAATAATTTTATTATTTAATCTGTTCAATTCATTTCTGTCACCACATTTAAAATGGAAGTAAATAACGTACAGGAAACATGTTTAGCTGCTTCTGAAGATGTTGGTAAATCCAAATCTGAAGGTGAAATACTTTGTTTTTGTAATTTTAATTTGAGTGTACACACATTTTTTTATAAGAAACATACCCTTTTTGGGTTTAGCCTAGATATTTTTTTTTAAATTTAAAGGGTATTTTCTGAAATTTTTAAAAATTAGGAAATATGAAAAAATCGAGTCATCGATCTATTTTTTTTTTTAAGCTTTTGGCCATAACCATTGACCATCATCAACCTTTTTTCAAAAAACAAGTTTATATATTTTAACAGTAAAAGACAAATAAATTAACCTAGCTTTAATAAAAAAATAAATAAATAAAAACGACTTGATTTTTTTTATAATTTAAATCTTATTATTATTTTAAATGAAATTAAAAAAGAGTCTGACCCCTTTTTCTACCCTTAAATTGCTTTTCAGCAAGATTCCTGTCAAATTATAAATTTACTTTTTGAAATTTTCAGTTTCACTGCAATGTCTTTTATAAAAATTGTGTATCTGTTGTTCCATTCTAAGGGATGACTCACAAATCGAAAAGTATGCAGATAAGAGAGGGTTAAATCCTTGACATTGATTTAGTATAATCTTATGGCATAATTTTCTGCCATCCCCATGAAAAAAGTATTTTGAAATAATTTGTCTTTAAAGTGCTTTTTAGAAGTGTATGACCGAGTGTGCTTGTAATTTTAGTGATTGGCAATACTAAAATATAACTTCTTTGATTTTGATCTTTAGAGCAGGGAGGATAGGGATTAAGATCTAAACATTGAATTGACGTTTAGCGTACAGTCAAATCAGTATAAGACGGCCACTCTGAGAACTTAAAAAAGGGGTTGTATTAAGCAGTTATCTTATAAAACACCTTTGTCAGATGGGCTTTTCCCTTTTAGTCTTAACCCCAACTTGTGGAATGCAAAATGCAATGCAATCTGAAATTATGCAAGGGTTTGCATACAGCAGCTCTCTCGATCTGTGTCTCCAGTGTCTTATTTATCTTAATATCTTTTTTTTTGGCTGATCATCTGCTGATATTATGATGATTGAAAATAAGTCTAAACTTAAAAAATAATGTTCTGAGGAAACAAGGCAAGGCTGTGATATTCAAATTATTCAAACTTAAAATGTAAATGTAAAGGCTTCACTACACTTTCGTTTTACTAAATAAAAGTGGGAGATGTTTGAAATTGTGAACCCCACACATTATGACTGAGTGTTTATGTGTATCTCCAGTGTCTAATTTATCTTAATATCTATTTTTTGACTGATTATCTGATATTATGATGTGCAAACTTAAAAAATAATTTTTTGAGGAAACAGGCAAAATGCAGTTGTATGGAAACCGGCCTTTAGGAGTCAATTCTGCAAATAACTATTTGACTTTGGCTTGCGTAGATCAAAAGTCACGGCGCATTTTACGACTGGGCGCAAAATGCAGCTGTATGGAAACCGGCCTTAAGTAGACAAAAATTATCTGCGAAAATACCAAAATTAAGAATGTCCTTTAATGTTAATACATTTAAGAATTATTCATGTGGCAACAATTTCTCTGACCAGGATTCGAACCTGGATTACCATTAAGGTGTCTTACCAACTAGACAATCAGAGTGAAAATTGCGCCTTAAAGTTTGAGTACAAAATAAAAATGTTTTGAAAAAATAACTTACTTTTATCTGAGAAACATTTGTGATAGAAACTTTTTGTAATTTAGCAAAACCTTTTCTAGGTAGACAATAAAAAATAATCAGTCACAAAAAAAAGTCTAGCCTAAACCTTCAAATCACTAAAAATTAACCAAATAGACTATTTTTTTTCCTTTTTCATCATTAATAATATAGACCACTTTATTTGTTTAAATAGAAGGTTGTTGCATTGCTTATTTATAAACATTTATTTCAAACATAACCTCTTTTCGAAAAGAGCAATGGCACAAAAGTTTCTCAGATTTGAGAACTACTCCTAAAAAGGCTTCTTCCTTGTGCACGAGACTCCTTTTTGAATAAAACATTTTTGAAAGTATTTCAATTTTTTTAGATCATTCAATCTTTCTTAAGCCATTAACCTTGGAGGTGTATCAACAGATTTTAAACGTCATTCTATTGGACTCTGATTTCAGTTCTGAATTGAGTGATTATGACGACCATATTTTAAATGAGATTCCAATCTTTTACAAAAAATACAAGAGAAATTTTTTTATTAACAATAATAAAAATATGAGAAAATTTCAACTCAAATTAAAAGATGGAGAACTAGAGCGCTTTCACACTGGTATACCAAAACTTCAGGTTTGCATATATAATCGCAAGACAAAAATAACTACATGGCGGGAACTGGTGCCACAAGAATATGCTGAAAAGATATTAGAAAAATTACATCAAATAAAAATTGACACAGAAAGAATGACATGTCATCCAAATTCAATCAATAATTAACTAAAAAGTTTAATGATACATACTATTTCCGTGGAATAAATGAACTAGCAAGAGTTTTTCTAAAGAACTGCCCTACATGTAAAGTATCTAATCCATTACCACAAACAGAGCTGCCACCACCAATCCCAATTCGTACCTTTTGGCCCCACCAACGTTTACAATTTGATTTAATTCTACTTGCAGTAAATAAACGCAAATATCTAAGCAATAATATATGGGGGTTCAAACACATCCTAACAGTGAAATGCACCTTTTCCAAGTATATATGGTTATTCCCAATAATATCAAAGGAAGCTGAACATGTATATACATCATTACGATTTTTATGTGAGAAAGAAGGTTTTTCCTGAAATCTTTCAAAGTGACAATGGAAAGGAATTTGTAGCTAAGATAATTACTGATTTTTTGAAAACTCATGATGTACAAATAAAACATGGTCGTCCATATCATCCTCAGAGTCAAGGTCAGGTTGAGAATGCCAACAAAGTTGTTAAGAGCCACTTGAATCGAATTCTACAACATATGACAAAAGATGAAAGTGCTAGGACTTGGCCTTTGCTTCTACCAGGTATCAGTAGCATCATGAACAACACATGGCATCAAACCATCGATGACATTCCTTTCCGTATCTATCACAACAGAGATCCTATTGCAATGCGACACCACATTATTCCAGATGATCTAATGTGGCTGAAAAAACACACAGAAAATGATAAAGAAAATGATGGTAATTCCAGTACAGATGATTCTGAAAGTGATGAAGAATGGCTTGAAGAAGGAGAAATATCAAGCAAGTCAAATGTTGGTATTACAGCAAATGAAATATACCAATCTTGTAGCTCTGCATCACTGTCATCAAGATTCTTTATTGAGAAGCAGGAAAAGTCTCAGCAAAATGATCTAGAAGCAGTCGCAGCTCCAATACAAAGCAGTGGAAGTAATGAGTGTCAAGAAAATGAATTTGATAAACTTAAATTCAACACTGCTTTGTACACATTGGCAAAAGAAAAGGAATATTATAACCTACAAGCTTTGGAAGCAACAGAGTATGGTATTCATCGCAACATCCAAAGGCGAAAACCAAAAAATGAAGAAAGGAAATTTTCACTTGGAGACAAAGTTTTAATAAAAAATCCTTTCTTTGAAGCACGGAAGCAAATGAAAGATATCACACAGGCAAGGAATGTAGTTGGAACAGTGTCAGGTGTATGTTCTGGAGGTATCTACAAAGTGCAACTCCCAAATGGCAAAGAAACATATGAAAAATCTGTCTTTCAAGGGCAAATGGTACAATACATGGACAGAGATGATGAATGTAGTTATGATGCAAATGAAACACCTAAGAAAATCACATACAACACAATTATGGAGGCCATATCTACTTTTGGGGAATGCACAAGAGAGAACATATACCAGGATCAAAAACGGTATAGACGGCGAGATAGGACAGATATTTCTTTTTTAATGATGAAGTATTACGAAGTGTTGGATTATGGAGTCCTGATGGATATGAAGGAGGAATCAGAAATATCCTCTACCTACAAAGAAAGGTTTCAAGAAGGCATGGCCTTTTTAGAGAACCAAAAATTTCCTTATTTTTTATATGGAACAGTGGCTTGGGAAAGGGACCGCAAATGTAAACTTCCTGACATATATCTGTCGTTGTTAAAAAACAAAAATTCCGAACATGACTGCTGCACATGTTTTAATGATAGTGTTAGCTGTTTTCATGAATGCTGTATAGTCAAATTGAAATTGTTTGCAGCAGCATTAAAAATGAAAGTTAAGTCTTCCACTCATGTACCTATTTCACACCATGAAAAAGTTGCACCACATAACCAAGCAAAACCGACTCAATCATCAACACCAGGAAATACCAAGAACATAGATAAAAAATTATCACAAACTACTACGTCATTCAAAACAGCAAAATCATCTACATTACCAACTCATTTAGAACATCATAAGATTGATTTATTACAAAAATATAATACCAATGTTAACTGTAAATAGCAATAAATAAGATATTTCAGATTGTTGAGAATCAAATGAAATTAAACCACCATACACCAATCCATTTATCAGTAATATGAACTACTTAACTTCAGTAATTGGTAAAAACAGTAAATGTAGTACCACAATGTTGAGAGCATCTATTAATGGAGAAAATATCAACATACACTGTCAAGAGGGGGAAAGTTTCAATGCCTTATGTGCCCTTAACAATGTTGTATCAGATCTACAAGGCATTGAAGAATTACCATTTTCCTCTGACAATTTTTATCATGTTGTCGACGAACTTTGGCTTTTAAAAGCAGGAGCGTTAGAAACTGATTTTGTAAATGAAATAGTTCCAGGAAACAGGTCTCCATCAGGCGGTTATGATCATCAGTTAGTCAAAAAGGTAGCAGAGTCTAAAGCATATGAATGGCATGACTTTGATTTAAGTAACTGGTTCAAAAACAACAACAACGAAAGGTACACTCATTTGCTTTCAGAAATTGGAGTGGCAAGTAAATGCCAGAGTGCTTATCAGTTTAAACAAAAGTCAACATGCAGCCTTAATGCTTTTTAAGGAAAGTATTGCCATCATAAACAGCTGCAATAAGCCTCCAATAAAGTATTTGCCCTTGAAAGATGGACTTGAATTGCTAAAAAGTTATTCAAAAAACACTCATTTTAAAATGGGAAGTCTGAAAATAAAGACTGCAACTAAAGAAAATAAACAGGCTAGTATTAGTAAGTATCTAGAAGATTTAATTATGCCACTTTTTTTATGTTTTGCCTATGAAAGCCTATTACCATGATGAAATCAAACATTATTTTCATTTTACGTATATATACATATATATACATATGCACATAGGCAGAATGATATTTTTAAATTTATTATGTGTGTGTACTTTTATTTTAAATGTTATTATTTTTAGAATTAAAGTCACAATCAAATATTCATTTCAATGTTGTATCAAAAAACAAATCAGGAGGTACATGTACACTTTGTTAAGGAATAAATCTTATAAGATTATCAGGGTGAACACCAATATGCTTAAACTAGAAGAATACTTGATGCTTATCGAAATTTATCTATGCAAACTTATACGTACAGATTGGCAAAAAAGAGAATATATAGATATATATACTTCATTTTTTTGCAATATTTCAGCCAATATGGAGGTTACTGCAACAGATATATGAAAAGAATGGCAAAATTTCATCACAACAAAAAAAATGTAAGAAACCCTTTATGGATCACAAAAAATCACATTTTTAGTTACTTGAGTCCACACTTACATAAATATTCCCTTTAACATGTCATGTCAAGGGTTTTTAGCTTTTACTTAAAATTACTAATTATAATTATGAATTGTTCTTTTTTAATTTATAATTATTTTACTAACTATTCGCAAAGTAGACAATAGTGACTGATAATGTATAACTAAAATTGCTCTTAAAATATATTTTTAAAAATTTTTTGTTATTCTAGACGCTTAATATTTTGTACAATTGTCTAAATCTTTTCGCACTTAATAATATAAAACTAAAGTTTGTCTGTGGAAAGTACATCTATAATGTTCATGATGATTTTATACTGTTATAGGTGAAATTGAAAACTTCATTGAAATCAGGAGAGATGGAATCACCAACTAAAAAATGCAAACCGATTGGTATGTACTTGCATGATGTATTTTCTTTTCTTTGTTAGTCATTAAACTTTAATGAAAGAATATCCTAACATTTTTTAGGTGAGAAGAAAGGCTATGTAACAAATTGGGGATTACAGATTTTTGTCAAAAACATTTCCCACACTTAGTTGAGGCCGAGATATGGTTTGAAAATAATCCACAAACTCTGAAATGCTAACCAACTCGTCCACCTTGTATTGACTAGTCAAGATGAAGAATTGCAAAGCAATATTAAAAGAGCATTGGAGGATCCATGTAGCTTTGAAGACATGAATGAATACGACCTTAGCCAAGAATACTTAATGGACTACTGTGGCTCACGAATTTTTTCTATAAAGGACATGCAAATTGCTCTTAACATTTAAGAACAAATAATATTAACATAATGGCTTTTTTTAAAAATGAGGAAGATGAACATTTTTAACTCCTATATATAGTAAACATAGTATTTATTTTAGGGATAGGCAAGGTGTCCTTGAAGGTCTTTTTTTGTAATAACTTTTTAAAAGAGAAGAACAAATATTTATGTTTTTATCTTTTACTCCTTCGATATTTTTCTTTAAATATTTAAAAACACTTAATAACATAAAAAACAGTGGTGTCAAGAATAGTATATATGACTTAAATAATGTTTATTATATACATTATTTTTATTATTTCAGAGTTTGTTGTTTTTTATTGGTTTTGTCTTTAGTTTATATTTTACCTGAGGTTTCACACATGAAAGCTTCTTTAATGTGTACAACGATGTTATTTAAAGATTGTTTATATGACGAAAAACTTTACCAGTTTATCTATTAGTTGTAACAAGTTACTCTCTCTTTTATACTATCAAACGTGCTATGATGAGAATTAGCCCTACCATTTTTTGTCTCTTACCGTTCCCATCAAAGATTTTTTTTGTGCCTTTTTATGTGAATAGTCTTATTATTTTTTTTTAATTTTAAATTTTTTGCTGCCCTCCGAACTAAAATTGCCCTATTTATTTTTGTGTATATACAGTACCTTACTCAAAAATAGCATGCATTTAGGAGGGAGGGTAGAAGAGGGACATAATAAACAGTCAATTTGCCATTAACAAACAAAACTAATTCCTGCAAAATTGCACATTTAAATCAAACCCGAAAAGTTAATCAGTCACAAAAGTTCTAATTTAAAAAAAATATCAATTGAGGAGGAGTCCCTTCTCTACTCCCTACACCTCCTTCACCACAAACAACAACCATTCACTCTTCCGCCATCCCGGCAAGTGTAAGCAGAACAATGAAAAGTAGAACAGACACGCTAACAAATTAGATGCTGCCTTCAATGTAAAATAATCTCATTAGCGACTTAATAAATGATAGTAGATACACAAACAAACATGTCTGAATAATTTTTATCTTGCTACCTACAAACTTTTCTCCTGTATCTCGGGCCGCCATTATACTCTCTGGTCTTTTGTGGAGTGTGTTAATCGATTATATATCGTGACCTAGGCAAGGGAATCGATAAGGGAATCGATAAGTGTCAAATAACTCTTGTCAGATAATTATATTTTGTCGATATAAAAGTACAATATTCAAATATAGAAGTAAGAAGTAAAAGAAGTTGTAAATTTTCTTTTTCAAAGGAAAAGAGCAACTAATTTATCTTGAACATTTAAAAGTTTCGATAAAGTTTCGATCCCGTTTCGATTAGTGCCGATCTGTCATAATGCCCCGGGTTTTCATATCCAGAGACGCGCTTGAATTTCCCCCGCCCGTGTCCACAAAAAGACTATTTTTGATCTCATTTCATGAAATTAATCTATTAGTTCTCACGAAATAATAGAAAGACTAGCGCGCAAATTTCCCTTGTGGTGCGGATCCCGTATATATACGGGATAGCCACGGGGCGTTTTACAGGGCCCGCCCAGCTGCGTCACAACCAATTTCAACAAACTGGTTTTGCTCAGATCTGGTAGTAAGACCAAAACACTCTGCCCTTTTTGAAAAGAAAGTCGGAGTCTAAAGGCGCTTTGTTGTGAAATTTCGGCCCTACAAAATCAATATTCATTCAAAATATCTCTCCGCAAATTTTGCCAAGTCCGAGATTGTTGGTCATGTTACGGGCCACCAAAGCAGCGCAAATTCACCCAAACACAGTTTTTGTGTCACGGCACACCTACTTAGCGTGCGCCCAATGCATTTGCTACACATCTAATGCTCGCAATCCGTTCTTCTTACGTTAAACTAAAGTCAACTAAAGTCAACAGCGCCCCCCCCCCTGGGCGGGAGGCGACGGACGCCAAGACGCAATTTCTGGACGCCAAAAAAAAAAGTTTAGGGCTTTTTCTATCAAATAAGCCTGAAGTGAGCATCTAGTTACTTTGTTCTTGAGTTATAGTCAATTGAAGTAGGAATAAAAGTTGTGTCAAAATTGGGCTTTTTGACAAACGGACCGCACTACTACGAGGGTTAAGAAATAAAAAATTCTGGCAAGTTTTTAGAACTACACAGTGGGAACGTTAATAAAAGCGGACATCCCTCCTAAAGCAGACACCTTCCTTCTTAAAAGACAGAAAATTTTTGTCCTGGACGACTTCATAATAACCCTTATAATAAAATCTCTCTAAAGCAGACAGTCTAAAGCGGATACTTCTTCCATGTCCCACACGGTTATTTCTCCCAGAATTTACCTCTGTGAGTCGGACAAAGAAAATTGTTGACCAGGCTGTAGAACTTTGCAATCATTTTCTCAGTCTTATCACGTTTTTATATTCTTCTACCCTACTACCTAAAATGTCTAAAAACGTCTTTGTTGAGGCAAATTGTCTTCTAAAATTGTTTCTTTGCCTAACTGAGGAGGGGAAAAGGGTAATATGGGCATGCCTAATTGACTTCGCAATAGAATTTTTCGCGTTTTTGCCAAATAAGGAAAACTTCCTTGACACCTCTCTAAAGCGGACAAATCTCTGGCCCCAGGTGTCCGCTTTAAGGGTGTCCTACTGTGTTATCTGTTTTTCCCGTGTCATGTGTGGAAGAGAACAGTTTCCCTAAACTACCTTTGAAGTTTTTTATGCTTGATCTTCCTCAACAGTTATATTTAGACATATTTTGTTTTCTTGTTTGATATTGTGAGTGGGGAAATTATTTTTACAATTTGTTTCGACTAAAGGCGCGTTTACACGACTGGGTGTCACACTTCGCCCTTACGATATCAGAATCAGCTTACATGCTTAATACAGTACATCTATACACACAAGTATGTTAAAAAACTACATGGAGGAACGTGTTTTCCAATACTTTTAGTAATTAAGATTTCGGATGTATCAGAATAAATCTTATTAACGATGTACTAATAACATAAATATAATGTTAAAAACAGGTTGAAATAATCAAAAATTAAAACCTTCAAAAATTTAAGCATTTTTTTGGTTGGCGCGTTGGCAAACGGGTGCTGGAATAGGATTGGATCCTACTTTTTCGCCTGGTCGCTTCGACCAGACGAAATGTTTTTACGAGCATCTGATTCTAAAGTCTGATCGACTTGCATTTTTTTACCGCTTTGGGCTACTTAAACTTATAAATGACCCTGCTTTGCCTGCCAACAGTTAATGCGTTGGTTTGTTCTAGCCTGTATCTCACGCACTACATGAAACATTTTGCCAAAGATAATACCATGGAGATAATACCTATTTATTTCAAATGGACGGAACAACATTGTAGAAGTTCTGTAAAAAAACAGGCTACTGGTGACCTTAGGAACAAAATTACACACCAACAAGGAATCCAAAATCTTTTAACTCGCAAGGGCTTTTCATTTTTGGCTGATTTAATATGCATATTAATTTCAAGTTAACGGGCATGGATAGGTTTCATCCTGGACAAACACGTACGTTTTTGGATATCGTCCTGTGTACCATATTTGAAAGCGACTTTGTGGGTCAAATTCGCAGGAACACACACATGAATATAGTGTTCCAGATCTAAATATTTTTAGTGGTTTGTTCCTTAACACACACCATAAATCAAGAGACACTTCTGCTCTTCAACCGACCCAATCGACCCAAGGGCCCCATTAAAGTGGAGACCTTGAAACTATGCTTAAAGCTAAGAGGGCTATTGATGAAAACCATAGAGGAATTTGAAAGCACATTTCGTGAACTAATCAAAGAGAATTATGAACAGATATTACAACTGACGAATCTGAGCTGGCAAATATCGAAAATGGAATTAAAAAACTCGAAACTTCATTTTTATTGATGACGAGGAGGAGGAAGAAAAAACACTATATAATTCCTATAATATTTGTAACTTTGTTGCTCAAATTTCAGATTATACTCCAAAGAGAACTCTTCACTTCTTTGTCTGTCTAAAAGAAAATCCATACATTAGAAATTTCACATGAGGGCGAAGGTTTTATCATGTAAACGCCGCGATCACCTATCGACTCATTTTTGCAATGCAATGCAAACGTTGCTTCTATTAATGATACGTGAAACACGTACTACCTATGTTGAGAATACTGCCTATATTTTCTTTTTATACAATGAAAGCCGGATAAATTTCATATAAAATAGTGGTATTTCTGTCATACAATAATAAACTGGTAAGATGTTGAAAATAATTGAACACCTTTTTCGAGTTGCCGACACTCGAGCCCAAAAGGTACAGACATTTAAAGCTTATATCGCATAAAAATCACACTATTCAAATCTAGTCCATCTGAGTACTATAACACTATCTCGGTTTTGAGCTTTTAAAGTCGAGTCCCGAATTTATTTGAACTATTTTACCTTCACACTGTGATAAAATTTTAAAAATTGTTTTGAAGAACATTTGGATGTTTCATGTATCCTTATAAGTATTAGTGTTGTATAAATATACGCTTTAACCAACACAGTGGTGATTAATCCATATAAAGTTTCTTCCGTAAGAATCTCACGTTACCAACTCCGAATTACAATATCTTTTTGCAATATAGATGTTGCTGACGTTATAAGAGTTCTTGCTATTGGCAATCCATACACAGCATTTCGTAGATTTTACTGACACCGACACAGAAATCTATATTTTTCTTTCTTTTTTTTGCGCTTCAAACGTTTCTTCTGTTAAATGTTCCTGTCGCCTCATATCGTTTATACGGACACATAGTAACTAATCCATGCAAGGTTTTATCGGTGAGAATGTCACGTTACAATCTTAGAATTACGATATCTTTCTGATCTGTATTATATATTTGCTGAAGACCTCTTACTGTTGATCAATCCATACACACCGATTTTGTCGACTTCTCAAACTCAGCAATCACGTTTTTTTTTTAAATGCTAACATTGCTGCCATTAAGTGTTGGCCGTCTCATATCTTTCAGAACTGCATACTGATTAATTGAAACAGAGTTTCGTCAGTAAGAATCTATGGTTACAAAATCAGAAATACGATATCGATAAAATTGTGCCTTAATTTGAACGGTTTCGATAAATTTATAATATAGACTTTTGCTGTTTAATCCGGAGATAAGTTATGATCAATTTAGCCCTGAATTTAAAATGAAACTGTTTTTTTTAAAGTGGATAATTAGTTAGGAAGACGAAGAAAATTGTAGGAAATGGAACTGTTAGAAATGACATGGATAGGACTTGATTCAACAAATCTGCGTTGAAATTCAAACTATGAGCTTGAAATTAATGGAATGGAACTGTTCGAATTGACATGGAGAAAATGTTTTCTGGTAGTGTAAATAGCGCCAAATTAAGCATCCGCTTGATATGTTAGACAAATATAGAGATAACCTTTTTTGCGATTGGACGAATTTGATGAAAAAAATATGACTGTAGTATGTAAATAATGTAAAACTAGCTTCTTCGTACAAATCTTCGCGCCGAGCAAAAAAGTTCGTTAGTACGCGAAATTTAGTGTAGAAATACACGTTTTTTATAAGCAACGCTAATTTTCGGTCCAGCCTCGCTGTTGCTTAATTTTTTAAAACTTTCAGTCTCGTTTAATGCTTATCTGTTGCTTAAATATCCCAAAAGCGACGTAAGCAATTATTTCCAACCTCGTTTCTAGGACTTCTTTCCATCACGCTTATATCGGACTTTTTCTCTCCTGTTAAGAATCTGGTGTAAGCGTAAAGGAAAGAACAGACCCAGGGAACTATTCTCTCTCTATGTGGAACCTTACATGTAAATATGCTACAGAAGTCCATGGTTAATTTGTCGTATTTTGCTGTTTAAAGTTTAATTCTGACTTATCCATCCGAGGCTGGCTTGTTGCTTATTAGTTGCTTCAAATTTCATAAAATTTTAGCCTCGTGATGCTTATAAAAAATAGCGTGCATCCACAAGTACATCTTTTTTTTAAGAAACAGAACGATTGCGCAAAGGTATTAAAAAACTAAAAAGGAAAAAAATGCATAACCATCGATTACACGAATTTTATTGGGAAATATATTTCATATAAATAGAATTATAAAGTGTCCGTGTTAATGTCATTATTAATAATTATTATAGTTAAAAATGTTAACATCGAACGTTAATTTGGACTATTTAATTATGTCCATTATGAAATGCATAGGAACCCAAAATATAAGATGTTAAATAACTTGCTTCCGTCACTCCAGAGGAACATGGCAAGTTATCGGCTAACGTATGTTCCAAACTTTCCGTTTCAGAAGTACTCTGTTTAAAAAAGAGTACTTCCATGTACATCCCAGCAAAATTCTTTGATGTGATATCTAAAAAAATATTGATAGTAGTTATTACGGGAATAATCTACAGGATAAAAGTAAGTGCTAAGAAAAACATTTTATAAAGCCAGAATGCCGGCACACTGGAGGGGGGAAACAAATACTTTTCACCACCAAAGTTTTTTAAAAAAACTCATCTTATCTCAATTTCATTAAAAGAAATAGAACTACCACTGTATTATATAATAAAACATTTTCCAAATTTTTGACACTAAGATTTTTAGTTTTATTTTATTGAGTACCTGACAGCAACAACCCTATTAATCAGTAGGTAATCAATCTAGGTAACATTCAATTAGTTTGGTGACTCAGTGGAAGAGACCTCTCTTCAACAAGCTCTAGCCTACCAGTAAGTAAGTAAGTAAGTAATTTTATATCTAATGATAACATGTTATAAATACATTCATCTATCATTGTACTATTACCATACACTATCAAATATTTCATTGTAACAGTATGAAAAGTTTCATATTATTATCATTAGGTACCAAGAAGGAAGACAATGGGAAAATAACAAAAGTTAATAAAGAAAACCACTGTCACCCAAGAAAAGTGTTGTCAGGTCAGCATTGTCAAATACATACAGAAATTTACTGGAAGCATCAAGAGGACAGGGGAGAAAATAAAGCACAGAGACAGCACTAAAAACACGTCAATAAACAATATATATACAACACACACACTTCAAAGACACAAAGGCTAGCCTTGATTATTTAATACTTGCCATACGATTATCCCGACTGTTAATGAAAATTTAATTTGTGATGTTGATTTTATGGATTCTTCAGATGCAGCGTTAATCCTAGACGTAAATTTGAAACATGCTTTGTTAGTGTTTTCTCAAACAATTTTCAATAGGTAATGTAACCCTGGTAATAATTTGGCAATCCTAGTTTTAGCACTGTATGATCCTAAAGTTATGGTGTTGATACGAGGAATGAATACATAATTTAAAATGCGATGATTTTGTACAGTGTTCATGTCTATATCTAACAGGAGAGCATAAACTTTGAAACACAGATGGAATATTGTTTTTATAATGGTCAAAAGCTAAAAAACAATTTTTCAGTTTCATACTGCAGCTCAGTGGAAGAATATTAGATTCAAGGTAAAATGGACCAGTAGATTCCCAACATTTTTTGAAGTGAATAATCCTTAATGCCTTGTTTTAAAGAGATTGAATTCTGTTTTTTATTTCAAGGATGATAAAACCCCAAATGTGACAGCTGTATATACATACGTATGTGAGATGACTGTGAAAGATGGCATGGTAAATGGAGCACAATGTAGGATAGGTCACATAATATCTGATTTTGGCCAGCATACCAGTAACCGAAAGAAATTACTACCAAAACTTTAATTTAAACAAAGAAATCTGTCAACACAAACAGAAAACAGAACAAGTGATGATGGAGAGATAGTGATTTTCAACACAGTCAACAACTAGCATGGAATAATCAATCAACAAGCTAATAACAGACTCAATCATTGTTATGTAGTTACTATAAAACATTCTTCTTGAAGAGGAGGTAGCTATATATATAATATATAGCTAACAATTTTGAATATGGAATCTTTGGCAGAAAAACATTATCTATAGCTAGCTAGCTAACTAAGTTTTGTTGGCTTTCGAAATTCTTCATATCACTGACACGCTATCTTCACCTTGGCCCCTTTTTCTAGCTAGCTAGCTACTTTTAAGCTAACTAGCTATAATATAACCCAGCTAAAAAACTTATACCCTTAGCTATGCCTCAAACAAATTAATTTTAGCTTAGCTTTCTTGACTATTATGACAAGAAAATTATTAAAAGGTTATAAAAAATTATCAAGAAGTTATATTTATCAATAAGAATTAGGCTTTACCCTTATATAAATGACTGAATGATAAAAACGTTGCTGTGATTTCTTCGAGAATTTGCCACTGTTTACCTTAACGGCTTTAAAGTTTATACTTGTAAACACCATACTCAAGCATGCTAGATATCATCTCAACGGATGCATATAAGACACATTCCCCGTGTCTATTGTTTTTAGACACATAAAATAGTAGACACCGATTTCACAGCACATCATTTCTTCCGTGAAAATCTGGTTGATCGAGACACGCCGTTTTCAGTTGAGATCAGGTCGGCACAGAGCTTTAGCCACGGTCACTCTTACTAATATCACGTGACATTTCTCCAGATACATAGCGCTTGAAATGAAAATTGCGTTGATATGGCCATATTGGCTTGTTGGTCGTAATGGACGGAAGGGCATTTTCAAGAACCGAAGAAAGGGTATGTTTAGCTAGCTAATATATCACTATTTTTTACATGTAATGATCCCCTTCTTCGCCTTTCTCACACCTAAAGCTAGCTAGTATAAAACTGCCGACTTAGCTGGAATAATAATAGAACTTAGATAGCATATAGCTAAAGCTACCTAGCTACTTCTTGTTTGCTCATTTTTATGCTAACTAGCTAGCATAAAAAAGACCAAACAGTGCCATATAGCTACCATAATACACTAGCTACAAAGCTAGCATAGAATTAACTACTTAACTGGGATAAAACTACCAATGTAGCTAACATAAAATTAGCTATTTTTGTTGCATAAAATCAGCTACATAATAGCAGCATAGAAAAATTCTTTTGGACAGATTTTCTAACTATACATATACTACACTGTAGGAATGTCCCATCACATAGCTTGTTCTAGCTACAATCATCCACAAAATTTCTTGTCTCTGCTGGCAATTTTATTCCAAAAACCAAGAACTAAAAAGTTTAGAAAGTCAGCAAAAAAAGAACATAGCTAGCTAGCTAGATATTTTGCAGATAGTACGTTCATAAAGGTATGTCACGTGTAATCGTTTACCTTGCTGAGCCACAAAGGTCAGTGTTAAACATGAGGGGGAATGGAGAGCCATATTTTTGTGGATGATTGTAGTTATATATATAATTGTACGCACGTCTAGGAAATGTTTCATCAAATCGAAGATGAAACCGTTTGATCGATTACCATGAAGCACGTGGGAACTTTGTTTTTTATACGATTCATTATACGATTCAATTGAGAGGGGCATCTAAAATTTTTCGCTTGCGAACCTAGGGACTCAGTCCCACGCTCCGCAACACTTTCTATACTAGTTGCGGAGCGGAGTGAAGGGGAGCGCCAGCGAGCCGAGCGCAGCGAAGCTATTTTCCTCGTTCCCATAAATATATTAGAGCGTGACGTATTTCGTGATTTTCTCCCAGTACATCAAATTTTCTTGAAACGTGGGCGTTTTTGACCCACTTACCCAACTTTTTTTTAAGGTCATTTCTTTAAAATGTTCCGTGAAAATCTGGTTGGTCGAGACCATGCTTTTTCCAGTTGAGATCAGGTCGGCATAGGGCTTTAGCCACGGTCACTCTTACTAATATCACGTGACATTTTCTCAGATTCATAGCGCTTGAAATGAAAATTGCGTTGATGGCCATATTGGCTGTTGGTCGTAATGGACGGAAGGTTATTTTCAAGAAACGAAGAAAGGGTATGTTTAGCTAGCTAATAAATCACTAATTTTTTACTTGTAATGAACCCCTTCTTACCCTTAGTCCTACCTAAAACTAGCTAGCATAAAACTGCCGACTTAGCTGGAATAATAAGAGAACTTATATAGCATAGCCAGCTACTTGTTGTTTGCTCTTTTTTGTGCTAGCCATAGCTCGCATAAAAAAGAGAGTAAACAGTGTCATATAGCTAGCATAAAAAAAGCTACAAAGCTAGCATAAAATTAGCTACTGTAGCTAGCATAAAATCAACTACATAAAAATTTATTTTAGACAATTTTTTTAGCTGCAGTAGCTATAGCTATGCACTACTCACAGTGACTGAGATAATTCTACTCTGTAGGAATGTCCCAGCACATAGTTCGTTCTAGCTACTATCGTCCACAAAATTTGTTGTCTCTAGAAATTTTATACCAAAAAACAAGAACCAAAAAGTTTAGCAATGTCAGCAAAAAGAACATATCTAGCTAGATATTTTGCAGATAGTACGTTCTGTTCTTACTCATGATCAATGTTTATATAAAGGTATGTCACGTGTAATCGGTTATGTTGCTTAGC